>LR736901.1:338315-474763 GCA_902654985.2 Oryctes borbonicus | reverse complement strand
AGTAAAATATTAACTACACGACATCACCCGAAAGACATTTCTACTATTATATTATTGTCTACTTCGAAACCATCCCGGTCGTTTACAGTCTCTGATATTTCTTCATCGTAATCCTCACCGCTATCATTACTCAAAATGTTGTCCTCGATTTCAGAATCTAATGATAGATTTTCTTCCATAATCCGATCTGCCTCTGCTTGAAGTTCGGCTTCAGTAAAGGCTTTAGAAGACGAAGCAATGAAGAGCGATTTATTACGGTGAATTTAAGTTGGCGGTACAGGATAATAAATAACTTACCTGCGAACCCAATTACAGAGTTGTCCATCACTTATAGAAACACCAAACAATCCAACAATACGAAAATGACGTTTGTATCAAAATAACACGAAACACATTAAACAAACACCATGCGCTGAGAGGGGTGTAAGCACACGCGACAGCGAGTTATTATTTTTGACGAAATATTCTAAGTAAAATTTTAGCAAAGTAAGTCTTGCTAATGAATGGCCCAGCCATTTACAGGCACACACTAAGAACGGTAACATCAAAATCAAAATAAAAAATTATTAAAAATACGATAAAAAATAGAGCTCTGGGAAATCAAACCGATATCAAAATCTAAATTGGCGATTAGCATTCTTGATCATCCTCCATTTTAATCTCCAAACAAGTTATTATCTCTGTTGCCGTGGCAGTTGATTTCTTTTATCAATTACTAGTTTCTTGGTATTGGTGGGTAATGCATATGTGTCCGAACAGCCTTAAAAAAAATCGTAACATCGCCATTCTCATGAGACAGCTTTACATGCGAAATAGAATCTACGTATGTTGCATTTTATTCCGACGACAATGCCATTTTTGGAATGCTATTTATATACAAAGCGTTTGCTTTATAAAATAATCTAACTGGCGGCGCTGTCGGCAGCCGGAAAGTAAATAGGAAGGAAAATCAGCGAAATATATTCGAATAGATTGTCGCGGGTACGTTGAAATGTTTTGTTGCCACTCGCGGCTGGAAATATCTTTTTGAACGCGCAAGAATCCGGAACGAAAGACCCGGGGCTATTTAAACAATCGCTGTAGCGGTTGGATTCTTGAATATTGGATTCTGAGAATTCACAAACGCGCATAAAGGATTACTTCTGAAAATCAAGTTGGCTGTGAGAATAGGAAAGTAGTTGTTTTTTGAAAATAAAATGTCTAGTTACTTTGGAATTGAATTAGAAATTGTTTGAATTTTTAAAAAAAAGTTTTAATAAAACGCGACAGCAATGCATTGCATATCGTTAATTATACTTAGCGATTTCTTTAATTTTTTATTATTAAAATCACGTCGTTATATCCGAATTTATTTGTTTTTTTACGAAGAAACCGAAGACCATTATTAAATTTTAATACGTTTAAATATTAGTCAGAGTTTACTGAATATCATAAAAAGATAACACAACATACGAAGATGGTATGAGAAGTACCCACGTTTGGAAGTAGATAGCGCATTGTGTCAAAATCTGCATTACCGACGTTGTTGAAAGTAAGCAAGTTTATATATTTCTGGAATCATGAAAAAAGAACAATAAATCAATGATTCGATTTCTTTTTTTTTTAAGGGAAAACATGCGCAGAAATCAAAGAGATGTTGGATACAGTTTATAAGGACCTTCACACTCCTTTGATGACTACTATGAGATACTAGTTTAACGAATTTAAGCACGGCCGAACCTTCAATGAAGAGCAAATGATCAGTAAAGTTCATAACATCGTTGTAAAGATGCGTTTTCCTCCAAATTCACTGATCGCTAGCGACTAATTCTGCTACCAATTCCTGTGCCTGTGTAGTGAGTTCTAAACGTGCTTGTTTTCTTACATGCTACCATCCAGTAGTTACTAGCAACATTCGCTGGTTACTAGTTACCCGACTTCTTCGAGAGTAGACAAGCGTCCAAATACGCTGCGAATTTGTTCGAATTATCTGTACTTGCATTGAGTTTGTACTACACTACACACTATTGATTTGTATTGTGTACTATACTTCATATATTTCACATATATTTTGCCCATTTTATTGTTGAAACCTCTTTTATCCATCATTGTTATCTTGTTTTCTTCCTGCGTCCCTCATTTTCTAATCTCAAAATTTTGCTAACATTAAAATTAGTGAGTTTCTATTAATAATCATTTTTCTGAGATCTGTACAACATTCGCCGGTGAATAACAGTACTGATAAAATAGTTAATGTTTTGGTGAATTGTTAACGACTATCCGGTCACAATGTCTAGCGGTGAGCGAATTTGGAGGAAAACTTGCTTAATTCACTTCGTAAATTGAGTATGAGAAAGCTATCGCGGCGTCTGCTGATGATTGCCGAAAAATGGAATCGCGTAATAACTTCTAAGTAATCTTTGGACATGTTCAGGCGCAATATGAGCGAGTCTCTACAGTTTTTTCCCGACGAACATGCTCCAACCTTCTTACACTCCCCGACAAAAACCTAGACGCGGTAAGATGTTTTACGGGTTTTAAGGGTTACAACATTTCTCTGCGAAACTAACAAGATATCTAATTAAATTTTTATTAATAAAAGTAAAATAAACTTAAAAATATCTCCTTCAGTAATATATGAACTAAATAATAAATTATTACTCCAATGTTTAAACAATTGCTGCGACAAAAATTTAGACGCTCTGTTGCAAATGTAAAACAAAAATCAACAAATGCGTAGATCCTCCATTGTTCTTAATCGCTTCCAATAGTCTGTTATTAATACATTTATATAAATTTAACACATAATTTTGAGGGATATTCTGCCATTCAGTCACTATTGAAGTTTTCAGTTCCTGTACCGTGAAATATTGACGGCCTCCGCCATAAACACGACGTGCCAATTCACCCCACATGTTTTCAATATTGCTTTATGCATTGGCGCGTTATCTTGTTGAAAAACAAAATTGCGCCCGGCCCATTGGTTTCCAAAACGTAGAAGATTGTCACGCAATAAGTCTTTATACGTCACAGATGTCATTTTGTTTGTGCAAAACACTATCTCACTTTTATCGCATAATCCGATCACTGCCCATATCATCACAGATCCACCCCCTAATTGTCTGGTCATTTTCACTTTTGGTTCCTTTCTCAGATCATGATAATAATGCGAATACCCATCCGGTCCGTCCAAATTAAAACGTTTCTCATCGGAAAATATAACTTTTTCCCATTGTTTCTTCCAGCAAATCTCAACCTCGCTTCTTTGTGTTTCGCCGAAAGTGGCGGTTTTCTCAACATTTTCTTCCGTGATATTACCAGTGACGCCTTTAAAATCCTTTGAGCATTACGCACGTGCGTTTGTACCCCCGCCTGTTCTGCAATAACTCTCGCAGACGCAGAAGAATTGGACGCACACCGCAATATCATGCGTTTATCCCGTTCACTTACAGCTTTCGTTCGCCCTTGGCCTTTATTTTTCGTATTTTTTGGAAAATTTCTAACGCAATGATCGCTTCTTCGTAACCGACGAGCAATTTCCTTCTTACTAACACCATCCTGGTGCCAGGCTAGAACTTTACCCATTTCTATCAAAGATAATTGCTTTTTTCTACCCATACTGCAAACACTTTGTAAAATATAATTTCTCGTGGTGAAATGTGCACACTTTACTAGCACATCCGCTGCATATAAAGAGAAGCATCAAATTAAAACATTTTGCTTATATTAATGTAATAAATGCACAGGGTCTAAATTTTTGTCGCATTTAAAATTCGTATTTTGATCTGGGAAAATCTCAATTGCCCCTCATAAAGCAATAAATACCCAGAAATATCTATAAATGGATTATTTACATAACAAGTATTAATAACCCTCATTTACATTTTATATAATGTCTATAAACTTTGTTTCGTAAATAGAAACGATGCCGCGTCTATGTTTTCGTCGAATAGTGCAGGTGTGAGAACAATTCCATCAGCCGGAAAAGTTATGGCAACGATTTTTTAGGATTAGCAAGGCAGAATTTTAACTGATTATTAGGAGAAGGAAAAGGAAATCACGGAATAATACTATGCTGATTTATGCTGGAAAAAGGTCCCACCTAGTGAAGAAAAAAATATCTACAATCATTATAACGTCCTGGCTCACTGATCGGAAAATGCGACAGCAAAACTTACCCAATTACGATACAAACTGATATCCCATCCGCCATATTCACCAGATTTGATCCCCGTGACTTATTTATTTTTGCAAATTGGAAAAAAATGGCTTGACGGAAAGCGGTTTCTTCAAATGAAGGAGTGATTGTCGAAAGACTTATTTTTGAGTTCGGGAAAATCCTATTAATTGGGTAAATTGAAAAAGTTGAAAGAAATGCCGAGAAATAAATGTACTAAATGAAAAACAATTACGTTGTTTATCGATTTGACATGTTTCTTTCACAGATAGTGACTAGTTTCATTAACCGAAAATTGTGAATAACTTCTGCCAGGATTTACCACGCACACCAAAGAATTGCCAACAATATTCCGTGCTTGAACTTCCATATATCAACATGTTAAGTTTGATGTCAATCAACGTGAGATACATTTTCTCTTGTTTAACGTGCGTAGGCAGAAATGGCCAGTAAGGATTTATTAGCCCATAATCATTAAGTTGGCATTCCGATTATTGTATGACGACGCTTTTATGGTCGCAAGTGACGCTCTACTCCGGGCGGCATTGTTCGAAAAATTCGGCTGTTTTATCGCCTCTTGTCTTTAATACCCAAGCGCACATATATCTCTGTATACATATTCCGATTTATATTGTTGGCAATACTCTCTCCTGGGAGTTATATAATAGTTTACGTTTATAGCGCGCAACATATTTCGTGGGCGATTAAAAGATCGATGTCATTATTTTTTCTTATAAAAATAAGTTGAGTAAGTAGATAAGTATCTTATCTTTAAACTGTTTAGCTTATCAAAATAAAAAATTCCAATAAGAGGAACAGTCTTCATTATTTCCTTTGAGTTCGCAACACTTGCCGAACGACACGAAGTTGATTCTATAATCGATATACTCAGCAAATTCGTGACATTCCGCATATGATCTCAAATGTACTATTTCAATACGTTTCCACGTTAATCTGAAATGAAATGTATTAAATGCGAAATGAATTTTATTATTTTAAAGTAAATTGAAGTGTTTAATTAGTTGCTTTCACAAAGAATGTATTTCTTGTTTTAGGATAATTTTTAATTAAAAAGTTTGCAATTTAATTTATTTCCTTGGATGAAATAAACGAGTGAAACTTGGTTGAAAAATGTATATGACTGCATTTTATATTCCAATTAAAATTCTGTGTATTTTTAAGCATAAAAGAGATCGAGAAAAATATACGAATCAAACAAAGGTTTTATGTGTTGGTGAAAATTAAAGCAGATCCCTTTATTGTAGATTGCTTTTTTTTGCTATATGTGTTTATAAATGCAACTTAATTAGTTTTACTCGTTTTTCTTTCTTTTCTCCAAATATCTACAATTTGTAAAAAAAAAGGTGAATATTGCTATTTACCTGGGGTTTCTATTAATGTGTGAACACTTTATTAGAAAAAGTCTCATTGAACATTACTCAAAGAATGCACTACATGCATGACGACACGCCAGCTCGCTTTTCTTGAGGAGCAAGGGAATTTTTGCAAAAACGATTTGAAAATATGTGAATTGGTCATGTGGGACCTATACTATGGCCAGCTCGTACTCCCGATCTTAATCCCCTCGATTTTTCACTTTGAGGATTTATGAAAAATAATGAAGAGCAGTTATGGAATAGAATTATAGAATCTGATAATAGAGTCCGTAATAATCCAGACATACATTAAAGATGCCATCATCATTAACACGAAGATTGGAAAAATGTATCCAAGAACAAGACCAATAATTTGAATATATTGTTTAGAGCGAAGTACCTTATATTTTCTTAAATTTAATCATTGTTTTTCTTTATCATATTATATTATTATTTTTTGAGTCCATGCTGACCAAGCGGCGATTTTTTTTGTCGCGAGGTATTGAAGAAAAACAAATTTTCTAAGAAAAAAATTTTACTTTCAATATCTTGAAAACGAAGGGCTTACGGACATTAGTGTATAAGACCTTTTTTTATTATTTAATGGTGCTTTATCGCGTAGTACTATATGCTGTAGTTTTTTCAATGTCATCTTAGTAGTGCTCTTTGAAATTAGTTATCTTTTGGTATTAAAAAAAAAAAATATATCGGATGTGTTTTTCGATTGCTCAAACCTTTGTTTTAACAGTTATTCGAACAACTTTAAAACTCACATTTTCCCCAACTCATATTGCTCGGGATGTTCCTTCAAAGCTACATAAAAAACACCTGGTAGTTTAGCAAAGTTAGTTCATGGTTATATATAAATATTTATTTTGTTTCTAGTATTTTTTAATAGAATTCGCATCAGTATTGATTGAAAAAGAATTCTTCACAATATGAAGATTGACAGATTACAACGGATTTTACAAAACCGTTTAACACTTAACATTCGTGGCTTTTGTTTCACACTGATATAATAAAATAGATATTCGAAATTGAGAAAAACTCCGTCTCTTCTTACGATTAAACGTAATACCTAAACCGTGTGGATACACATTCAAAACTGATCAACAATAATAAAATCAATTTCAAATTAATTAATTAATTAATTAATTGTATAACTTTCAAATTAAATCTAAATATAATGCACCTTTTATTTTCAATGTCAATAAAATGTTTAAGACGTAGTAAAAGGATATTTCCAGGAAACAAACGAGATTGGAAAAAAGGAAGATTTTCTATGTTCAAGTCGCTTCAAAAATTCATTAAAAAGTATTACGAAACATCCTAATAGCCACTTAAAAAATACTTTCCGTCCTAAGAGCGAAGCAGTTTTTAATACGAAGCTAAGAGTTCGCAAAAAAAACTTTTTAATACAGTTTTCTATATATATACTCTTTCCGCTTCCTTCCGCCTTTTTGCTATTACTTGGTCTTAAAAAAAAAACATCTTTTGAGGGAATGCAAAATTTTCATGACTAAAAATATTAAAAAGTCGAATAATCTATAACTTACCTTTCAGGAGCTTTTTTCTTAAGATCTAGCTGAATATTTTCTTTGAAATTTTGAAGAATTTCTCTTCCAGAAATGTTTTTTTTTATATGTTTATTTTTAAAATATTTTCCGTAATTTTAGCTACGCATCGCGGTGTAATTAGTCCCTAATATGTTTCCCTAACTTTCCTGGACGCTCGGAGTTATACGCGATAGAGGATCCGCTTTTGTGGAAAGCGCCTTAAGCTCTCCGCGAACCGCCAGCGAAACTAGTAACACGGCTACGGTGTAGCGAAAAGCGCGGAAATGCGCAGAGTGTTACCGCCACTGTCGCCGTTCTTGCTACAGGTGTCTCATTCTCGGAAAGTACGGTGTGTCTACCGACCCGTTTTACCCGACGCATGAGCTCTGGTAGTCTTTCGGTTCCGCGACCCCGATATTCACCGTCAAAGGTATCCGGCCGGCCGTAAGTTTGATGGTGTTAACTTAGGCAAGGGACGGAGCAAATCATCAGATTCATAAGATTCTAGTATTTCTAATATTTTCAACATTTGAAATATTTATGCGCTTGTATTTGATAACTTTGCGAGATTTTCAGCGAACCTATCGACACGAGAAGGTTTGGGAAAGCCGAAATGGGAATCACCGATAAAATATGATATAGATTGGAAACGAAAATGTATACCCAATTATCAAAGCTCGCAGAGTCTCCCCATGTCTTTAGTATAGCATTAATAACAATTCCCATATTTGGATTATATTTTTATGGCGACTTGGAAAATAGAGGAGTGAATATAAATAGTAATTAGTTATTTTAATAATGATAGCAAGGTCTGTAACAACAACATTAAAGTATCCCCACAATTAATAATTTCGAATTTTGAATTAATTTAAAGAAGAAAACACGAAGATTAAAAAAGAAAATAAAGAAATAAGAAGATCTAGAATGGAAAATAGAAATAGATAAACAACTTCGTCGTAACCGGAATAATAATGGATACAAACGATCCGGGGATCCTGAGAGAAAGAATGGAAAATATAATCAAAGAATATTTAAAAACAGACGTGACAATCAAAAAAGTAATAAAAATAGAAAGGAAAACGAGTGTAACGGAAATGAAAAATGAAGAAGACGGAACAAAGATGTTCAAAAATATATATAAACTAAAGGGCCTCACAACAGACAAAATGCAAATAGGAACTGTCGGTAGATGGAATAGCAGAAAAAGAAAATTCGAGCATTTAACTGTGACAAGAAACTGAAGAAGAAAGACGGTGGTGCAAAAAAATAACGAAGACGATTACGCAACGACAACAGATAATCAAAAAACAGGAGTAATTAAATCTAGTTTTAAGTTTAGTGCTAAAGATATTAGTAATAAATATAACGTCAGTAAATTAGAAAGAGGTAGTCTGAATTTTGGGAGGAGAAATGTAGATACGAGGGATACCAATGACCTAAACTATAACACAACACAGTAATAATAAAGAAAATGGAAGTTATAAATAATATTAATGCAAGGCACCAAAATAGACAAATAGGAGGAAACAAACAGAGTAAGTAGTAAGTAAAAGAAAATAATAAATAATAAATAATAAAAGGTACAACATAGCAACTTGAAACGTAACATCAATAAACGGAAAAGATATAGAATTAACAGAAGAAGTGAAAAAATATAACGTCCAAATTATAGGGCTAAGCGAAATTAAGAAAATAGGGAAAGCCTGTATAGAAACAAATAGTACACTACGTATATTACTTAGTAACAGAACCAGAAAAAAAATAGATGGAGAAGTGGAAGAAGAGGCGAACCAAAGACAAGCTACGAGGCAGTGTCCCCGAGGATAATAACACTAACTTTAGACATGAAAGAAATTATCAAATCTATTATAAAACATGGACGATTGGAGCTCTAGAATAGGGAGCGATGTACATTAAGGACAGGGTACGATACGGTAAACGAACCAAAAGCAGGAGATTAATTTTGTTCTACATTTCTTAACGTTTCTACTAACGCAATGAATTCATCCGCCGTGATTTTTGAGTTGCGAATGATTTAGTCCCTCATTTAACAGTGCGATTTCGGTTTTATTATCTCTGGTAATTGATTACATATCAGCAGTGGACTATTTAATTAAACTTGTGTGATGCGGAGTATACCGATACCTTAGTGTTGTTTGCCATGTCCCTGCTATCATTATTAGTTATTTTAATACCACATATTGGATTAGAAAGTATCCATTTATTAGCTGTGGGAATGAAGATCTGGTAAAAAGGCAAACACTGCAGTCGTGTGGCTAAACACCAATAAATTAATATCAAACAAAAACAATACACGGAAAAAACATCCACATTTAACAATCTCAATAGAAGAAAACTCCCTGTATCCCTGTAATAGGCGTGTATGTCGCTGCGTCTAAATTCCAACGAGCGATAACGCCTTGTGTTAGGTGCCAGGTTGCAATGTAACGGGTGAAATGCAAATCTCTACGAAGATGCGCTAATGGAAACGGAATTGATGGCATTAAATGATGCGCTGGTTTCCGAGTGAACGATCAGCTCGACGTATTTAGTTGACGATTTCCGTCTATGCAGGTGTAATCGTGGTAAAGTGAAATTGGAAAAGCGTATCTGTGTTCAGGCAGAGGTTAAAATCACGTCGTAGCAACAGAGTTTCATCGTGCATAACATTGCTTTCCGGAGCTTTGGTTTCAGAGTGAAGCTATCTAAGTTATACTTACGCAGGTGTAGTTAATGTCATTTACAGTAATGCGAGGTTGCAAAGCTTCAATTTTGGTAATGTTAATAATTTATGGACTAATAAATAATGTAGACAAAATATTTCTAAAGTGCATGTTACAAAACAGCTATTAGACTCCCTCTCTACTGTATTATATGGCAAAAGTAACGGGTTAGTTTTAAATCTCTGTAAATGGCCCCTGAGACTTCTTTCCTTTTGCAAACTTGAAACAATGACTTGACAGGGAGTGATTCATGTCAAATGAAGTGGTCCGTAGTTGCCGAAACAGAGGCCTATATTGCAGAGTTGAATAAATCCTATTCCTGAGATGGCTCAAAAAATCGCATCGCTGGACAGGGTAAGTATGTCGGGAAATAGATGTACTAAATGCACATCCAATTTACCGAACAATTACATCAAAAGCCACAGACGGCAAGCATTTCCTTTGCCAAGCCGACATTATAAAGTGCAACCTGCTAGGACGACCACAACAATAAACGGAACAACAACGAAGTACATTTACCTCATTACGACCTTAGTTGTTAAGCGCTAAAAGGTTACAGGAAAGCCCTACACAATACACTGACAGGAGGGTAATCGCTGTGTGCATGATCTTTAACAATGCATGAAATATGCAGGACATACCTCGTGGTATACCAACGTATGTACACTGTCCGGCAGAAATAATGTAGTCGCCTGGAACGCATCGATTATCTAAACTATCTACGCCCGCGTTCGCATATACGTGTAAAACGCTTTGTAGTTTTCCAGATCAGACAGAAGAATTGAAATTATATAAAAGCGGTTTGAATCTGCTTTAAATTGAAATATGCATCCCGCAGCTCGGCTGGGATGGCCAATTATTAAATTAACTACTTTGCATAGTAAAGTATTCGGAAAGGAATAAAGTTGATAGGCTTATAAAGTTCTGTATTTACATTAAATTTTATGTAATTAACTGGTTGATAGTTATTTTAAAAATGCATTTCGGTCAGCAAATTCGTGCATTCTTAAATAACAATTTCCCAGCGCAATCGATTGGATGGAGGGATCCGATTAAATGGCCTGCTAAGTTTCCAGACAGTACACACAATTAAAGAAACATGCAAGGGTGAATATTAGTGTATAAAACCGTTGTTGTGCTGAAAATCATTTCAGAAAGATTCTTTATTAAAAGTTGGAGGAAAGATAGTGGCCATGATAGAGCCGTCGGAAACCTACGCGGAAAAGGAAATTACAGAAGAGGCTGGGTCATCTTCTGTAATTTCTTGATTAACACGAAATCTGGTAAGCTTTTCATCATTTGAACTAAATTTTTACTTCTTAAAAGGAAAAATGTTACTTACTGTACAGTGAACGATAATGCTTTTTATTTTAATTTATATTTAATTCCTACAATGTAGAACATATGTTCAAATGGGTTGAAAGGTGGCTGCGCTTTTTTTGTTGTTAGAATTTACCTTATTGTTTACTATATTTATGTAATGACAATTACACAACATATAAACTATAATTTCCGCTTATTCACCACTACAGATTAGCCACCTGAAATGTGTTTCCGGGTTGAAACCGCCTGATTTTGCCGAGAGCGAAACGTCGGCAAACTCGTTCAATTACGACGCGGTTTCAACCCGAAAACCTAAATTCTTAAAAAAAAAAAAGCAACGACCGCGCAAATCTACAACATCAAAAATCTGTTTGTTTGAAGGTGAGCATGTATTTAAATAAATTACATAACAATGCCAAAAGTTGTTGCTATTTTTATATAAACAATTGCGTTACTTACCTACTCTGATGGTAATGATAAAACATTATTTGAAATTTTATTCTAAAAAATTAATAACATTAATAAACTACTACAACAGTTACTGTTTGTTAATGTTCCTACCCGCGGAAGGCCGAATGCGCGGTAGATAGTTTCGATAATCACTGCTATCTAGACAACGACATTACTTCTGTCGAGCAGTGTACCTACAATATGCTGCACTGTTTAGAATACTGCAGACAGGTAAACAATTCAGCAAGAGAAAAACGCGGTTAGATTAATTATGAAAAGGAAACGGTTCGGTATAGCGGTTCCGTTGTGGGTTGTTTTAAGTACTATGTTTACACAGGTAGAATATTAAAATTAATTTATCTCATGTACAATCGCTATAAGCGGAAACGTGCCTGAAACAATAAGTGCAATGGAACGACGGTAACCCAAAAATTCAGATTTCGATGAAGCTCTAGAGACCGAAAAAGTATCTTGGTATGAGAGTAACACAATTTTTTAGCATTTAAATCGTTCGCTTTCAGCGTACAAACACTTACCACCAGAAAATTTGCAGAATTTTTAATTTTTGTTAATATCTCGAAAACTATAACAAATATATATACTTTTCAGAACATAATTGTACAAAAGGATTAGACAAATTAGGGGAAAAACTACAAATTTCAAAATAATAAGAATGGGTAATATCAATTGGCGAAGTCCATCTGATATACAGCAAAAAATAAAATAGTTAAAAATTGGCTTATAAGAGACCGTACGGGTACGAACACAAAATCAAACCAACATACCAGACGATTTTAGCAGAATCTATTCCAGATTCAGGCGGTGCACATCCAGAAAAGATTTTGTTGTATGGATAAGATAGTATTTTCTGTCAGACGATCCTGTAATAGACGAGGGAAGTGCAGAGAAATCTGCCCTGTTTAAATTTATATGTAATACAGTATATTAATAATAGCTGATGGACAGCCCCACGTCGGCTAGCTACGTCCTCAATTCGCAAGGCGGTCGTCCGCGGGGGGGAAAGAAATGGGAGGCCAAAATGGTAGTGCTATCTCTGTGATTTTTGGGTCAGACCCCAGAGAGGACGCCGGAAGAACGAGTGCTCGCTCGTGATTTCGTTCGCTCTGTGCTAATGCAAATTTATTAACGAGCGTTCGGTAATTCCACGTAACCATACCGACCGCATCGTCTCTGTCAAGTGAAATGTTAATCACGCATTATGAAATTTAAGTTTTTTTTCTTTCCCGCATCAGGGGAATCGCGCTTCCGCAACGCTATGACACAGACATCGCGATATCCGAAGAGTTTTTATTTCGAATTTAGAATTGAACGATTAATTAAAGATAACCTTAGTAAGCAGAAATACCTTCATCATATACGTTCAGTGTCAACGAAGGTACAATGGTTCTGGGCGTTGAACGTTTGGGCCGCAGAACCTGAACGTTAATAGTTGGGGGTTTGGATCCGTCGTAGACATCGTTTACTTTTATTATTTTTCATGCTGTTATTCCCTTCTTCCCTTATTTATGAAGGTAAACAAACCAAGTATTTTTACCATAGGCCATAAAGACCGCAGTTGACTTGGCAAATCTCCCAATTCTAAAAAGCGATAGTTATATTCAAATCGGTATCATTTAATGAAATAAGACCCGATACTTCGATCTCAACATGAAACAGACTATAAGTTACATTTTATACGTTGTAGCCGCATATAAAACGGTTAAATTTGCATTAATTTAACAAACATCAGGTACATGAAAATTAATTTCAAAGCAACAATATAGATATTTAATAAATGCGCATTATTTATCGTCATATTATTATTGTAATGGTAACATTTAGTGAATTCATGCTGATAATACATTGCAAAAAACTTCATAGAGATGCATGGTTTATTTATTTTGAAAATCGACTCTGTCCGCGTGTTTCGACGACGTCATTTATTTATTGGTTTTAGTCGCGTTAATACTCGTATTTAAATTTGGAATAAAATTCGAATACGTTTTATGCGTTCATGTTGCCGCCGGTAATTACGGAAATTGATGAATCCATTGTGTTGGGCTGCGTGGTGCGTTGCCGGAAGTGTATATGCATGCATTGTGTTGATATTCGTTATTTACCTTCCGTTTTTTAAAGTAATAAGTAAACGTATCCAAATAAGTAAAATTGCACGATTATTAATGGAATTCGAAGAGATATAAAGAAGAATTAATTGAATATTGAGTATAGTGAATGAAAGAAATATTGGTAATTGTAGTCAAAGCTCACAAGCACATATTTGATAAACGCCTACCTCTGTACATAATATTTCTTTTTCGTATTTCATTACGATCTCTGTCTACATATATATCCGTTTAATTGGAAGTGCTTCAATTATGTAAACCTATATTTAACTTCTTAAACTATAGAACTCCTTATACATCGTATTTTTCCATATACACTGCCGTTCAGAGAAGTTCGGTCGGTTATTAAAAAACATGAAAAGGTTACAGAAACAAACGAAACTAAAAACAAAATGCAATTTTATTGTATGTACAGGTAAAAAAGACAAAAATTAATAAATAAAAAGTTATTCTGGCCTAATATAACATATATATTCCGTAAATGTTCTTGTGAAGTTTTACATATTTTTCGGATCCTCCTATCCAGTTCATCCCACAACAACTCTATAGGGTTCAAATCTGGGCTTTGTGAGGGCCATGTCATTACTTTCAGGGTGTGCCGTTCTTCTTGCTCCTTTAGATAGTTCTTACACAATAACGCAATGTGTTTTGGGTCGTTGTCATGCATGAATGTAAAGTTACGGCCTATTATACGCAATCCTGATGGCACTGCATGATTCTGGAGTATTGCAAAATAATTTTCCTTCCTCATTACACCCTGCACTCTGCATAAATCTCCCGTCCCAGCAAAGAAGAAACATCCCCACACTAACACAGAACTACGCCCTTGCTTCACTGTAGGCACAATGCAGTTCGGGATCACTTTTCGGTTTTAGATCTTCGGACATAAACTCGTCGATTTTGCCCAAAAACCTCAAACTTTGACTCGTCATTCCAAAGCACGTGTTTCCAATCATCTAACGACCAATCTAGATGAGAACGGGCCCACTGTAGCCGTTTTGTTCTGTTGCCCCGACGTAATAAGGGTTTTCGAATGGCAATGCGTCCATGAAGGTCCGCTTGTTGAAGTCGACGTTTTACCGTACTCGCCGAAACTTGTTCTTCGCGGCCGCGATTGACTTCGGCTGCTATTTGTGGCGCTGTTAATTTTCTATTGCGTTTGCTTAATAATACAATTCTCAAATCTTCAGCTTTTGTTGTTTTCCTAGATTCTCCAGGACGAACACGATTTTCTATAGTTCCAGTTGTCCGATATCGCTTTATGATGTCATTTGCTGTTGAACTTCTCATATTTATTTTTTCAGCAATTTGTCGCCCCGAATATCCTTCTTCAAACAGCGTAATAGTGCGTGAACGTTTTTCTACACTGGTAGGCTTGCCACGTGCCATTTTGAAGTAAATTTTCTTAAAACTTTCGCGCAGAAACGACAGATGCACACCAACACACGTTTAACAGTAAAACGAAGCAAATTTATATCTTTCCGCCTGTGATAAATAAAGAAGAGTGATACTGCGGTATATTTCCTAAATGTATTGTTCGTTAATAATCCCCAAACGACCCGTTTCAAAAAATCGGCACTTCCGAGAAATTCTTGCATTGATAATAAAAGGGACTTTATTGTGGTTGTCGCAATATATCTACTTTACATAATAATTTATGGCTTTGATCCCTTAGAAAAGAATGTATGCTTAATATTTTTCTAATTTTATGTATTAATAATTGTATACAGTGTGATATAATAGATTTTTATTGTATGACCGAACTTCACTGAACGGCAGTGTACATATCACGTAAAAAAAAGAGATTTTTCTTTAAAACGTAAATAGTCGGGGTTAATTCGTTGCCAAAAGACTATCTAGGGGACACCCCCGAATTCGCTCAACCGTACAGTTAATCTCATAACTCCCTCCCTCCTAGTTTATAACGTTATAGTACATGCCGACATACTTTTAACATCGAAGGAACTCCTTGAACTATCCCCAATGGGACTAGTTGCCATCACTGCTTCAACTCATATTATTATTTCGTAACGAGAACAAACATTCAAGCGCGCACTACCCTCCTATATACACGCTTTTTCTTTATTAATATTTCAAAACTGTATATACAGCTTTATACGTCGACCGTCAGCCCTGCCGACATGTATAATTGAGGCTTCAATTCGTTCGCGAATATCTTGTTTGCACTACGTCTGGTTCCCATCCCCCCGAGTTTTAATATGGCGGTATTTAATGTACATTTAATTACCGACAAGAACTAGCTCTTATTCGAAACGAGTTAGCTGTAGCTTTTTTTGAAACGTAGCGCACAAGGAATTATACGGGGATTTTTCTAGATTAATGTAATGGAGAGCTATATTTAACTTCACGAAGGTATAGCTACCCGGATCCTTTAATTTTTTAATATTCCTTATGTTCCACTGGATTCTTTTCTTATTTTTGACAAGCGAAAGAACTTTACTTTGTTCTGTTTGGATAAATTTTAGTCTTCGATGTAATTTTAAAAAATATCTCGTAGAATGTATGATAAGGATTTCACCGAAACACGACTTAATATTAGTATTAATGATATGGAGATATGAGGGGAGTTAGATAACTATCTGGCCTCGGCAAGAGATGGCGAAATAATTCGATTTTTCGTAAGAGTAACCTCTAACAAGAGTCCTGTCAAGTTTCTCAACAGATGCGTCGACTAGTTTGTGAAATTCGAAAAGGAATTTAAATTTTGAGAAAAGAAAAGAGTAGTCGATGACTAGCTCTGGTAGAATCAATAGCTAGCTTCTAAATAGACAAACTCATTATGTGCGGTAAGTTTAAGATTTAGATGTGGTCAATTTAATGTTAACTGTTAAAAATAAAGATATCAATAGAACTAGTAATTTTATTATAATGAAAAAGATCCCATTAACTTTAGTGCATTTTCGACCATCCATATAAGTAGGAAACCTATGAATTTGGCACGCAAGTATAAAGCAAGGGATAGGTTCCTATTACGAGGTTAACGAGGCTAGTCGGGTTAATTCGTGGCCGACCATGCCTTCCTTGGTTTTAAGCTCAAATTATTTATTTTTATTTAAGTTTTAACTTAAACCATTTTGTAAAGCAACTGAATACCAGGAGTTTGCACATCTTAGGAGAACCTGTAAGTTCGCCAGATCTGTCCTCCAGCACCTTTTTTCTGTTTCCTAGGCTTAAAGTTTCGCTCGAAGGACAAAGATGAGAAGCCCACCACATTCGTGAACGCCTATTTTTGAGAACAAGATGCCTACTACTATTCAGATGGTTTAAAGAGAAGCATCGCTGGGAAAAGTTTGTAGAATTATAAGAAGACTATGTTGAAAAATAAATTGAATTTAATAAAAAAAATCCTACTTTTCAAACTATCCTCGTATGTACTGAGTAATAGTTCCAATAAGAAATGCGTTATGAACTCTAACAGCCTAGTTCTCAAAAAGATTCTAATTGCTTTTCATTTTTTTCTCTATCATGTATGTGTATCATTTCGTTTAATATTTTGTAATATGCTTTATTGTTGACCTTGTTGTATTGTCTACAATTGTATATACGGTTATCAATTGCATCTATTTTTATTTGTATATAATGTATATGCTAGAATAATGCAATATAATGAAAGAATCTGTTAAAATTATATTTTAAAATAAAATCATACGTCAAGGCGCTCTAGCCGCAGATTTGTCTGCGCGCTTTGTGTTTTGAAACGGCGGCAGGACGAGAACGTGAACCAAATATCATAGTGACGGTCATCTATCTAAATGCGCTAAAGTACGACTGCCGGTCACGCGCGCCGGCTACATAGCTAGACATTGGCTGGCGCAATGCTTACAGGCGGGCGATCTATGCGCTTCTCGCACAATATGTGATTTGTAACTTTCTCACTAGATTAATGGAGCTGTGGCTAATAGTGACTAAGGCAAACATATAAATGAATAATCATGCAAAGACCCTGGACAATCGGAAATTGAGTCTTATTTACGATAGATGTTGATCGACTATTAATAGCCACAGTCACTCTACCAAGTCTTCCAGCTCCTAAATGTGAAGTATTAGTTGGGTTCTTAATGCAAATATATGCGTGGATAACGTAGAAAATACCATGAATAAAAGGTATAGTAGAAATGTCTTTCGGGTGATGTCGCGTAGTTAATATTTTACTTGACGTTTCGCTGACTATGCTCTCAGCTTCTTCAGAAGATTTCTAAAGACAGTCTTTAGAAATCTTCTGAAGAAGCTGACAGGATGGTCAGCGAAACGTCAAGTAAAATATTAACTACGCGACATCACCCGAAAGACATTTCTACTATGGATTACGGTCGTGAAAGCCTACAGTCAACTAATAACAGGTATATTTTGTCCATAAATATTACAAATAATAGTAAGTAATGACGAATAAAGGATTCTTCTGATTACTTACATGAGATACACAGAATTAAGGAAACCGCATAAGTATTAAAACTAAGAGCTGTCGGAGATAATAAGGTGATGCACTAGCAAATACTCAATAGACCTAAGATTACAAAAATCTCCGACGGAAATAAATGCATGTAAATATGTACATCAACTTGACTCTGAGAATAATTTTTGTAACCTCTCAACAGTTCACCGACAAGCAGTCCAATAAATCAATTTGACGTAATAAGATGTTCAAACAATTTTATCAATGTTCTTCCTGCAAATTTAAAAATATAATTTCGAAAGTCTCATTGCAATTCATTTTTTCAGTTACAATAAAAGAACGAACAAAGGAAATAATTCTTAATCAGCATCCCACGTCGGCAATTATTTAATTTTAACGAGTTTCACCGCCTACTCGCTTAAATTTCATCCGATTGTCATTTTTCATAAAGCGAAATTCGCAAAAAATTCAACAAAATACCGACGTTATAAAATATTTCGTTCTTGCAAGCGAGTCAATCTCAACATTCCAACAGAGGCAAATAGTAGGTAGCAACCTGCAACGAAAATATCAAAAATTAAAACATTCTTCGTCGCTTTTCGTCTGGCTCTCCATTAACCCACTCTCTAAATTATAAATTGCCGGATGGACGGTTAACCAAGTTAAAAGTTCGCAATTGAAAATCGAACGACGTGAAAATTTAAAACCGCGTAAAAAAGCGCTAATCTAATAACTTTCGCTTGGTTATAATAATTGCTTTTCTGCTTGCTTCGCTTTTTTGCCGCTAATTCTAATCAGTTTTCCTTGTTCCGTAAGTCTCTGTAGCAATCTTCATTTCTCTAAAATCAAGTTAATCTGTTGCTTAATGATTTTAGCGTATTTATTATTGCAAATGATGACGGTGGTACATTGAAAAATCGTTATGATTGGGTTAACTAAACTTATTTAAAGGAAATTTATATCATCATGGTTTTGTTACTATCACCCCCTCGCCGTAAGGGATGAAACACACACACACAGCGCCTAACTGCGTGAATATAATGGGGTTGAAAAGTTGCTTCTTTAGTGCAATAAAAAGACACAGTCCCACTATGACAGATAAAAAGAGAGGCTCGTAAAATTAATAGAAGAAGATGCCATTACTGTCAAAACCTCTCCTTTGGTGAAGTACCATTGTGTGCTGCATCAAGAAGATTTTTATATATAAAAACATTCAAAATGGATCATGTTAATCCTCATCAAGGCTGTGAATTTGATGAAGGTCCGAGGATTGAATTGTGAAATTTAGAAATTAGAAGAAAGATGGCTCAATCGAGGCCTACGAAGGATTTTATGACGTACTTAATGAAATCAAATCGAAATGATGACATCGAAAGTAAAATCTGTGCCAAAACTTGGCCACTTACTGACTTGCAGATTTAGCATTTTTGGTAGAATCAACTGCTCATTGAGACTGAGTTAAACACACGTCTCCAAGACAAAAACCAACTTGTCAGTGCAATACTTCAAACCACGAACACGTTCTAAATGAAATTAAACTTACGACGAGCCCAAATTTGTTACATTTTAATAGGTTGGATAACTTACGAGCAATAAGAAGCGGATTCAAAGAACATATAGCCCATTATCGCTGTGGAAGGATCGAATCCTCAAGTGTAATACCACACATACACGAAGAATTAGCTGCTTACGAAACAATTTATATGAAAAAGAAGGGAAAAAGGTCCACTTAGCTAGTGGTTTGATGAATTTATTGGTGTAAAATGTACCATTTTACGATTGCATCGAGTGGTCAAAGAAGAATGGTCACTATGGGGCACTAACTGATTTTATAACAAATAAAGCAGAATTTCGCAAATATTTTAAATAGAACGATGTTCCTTTTCAGGCAGAAAAGTGGAGAATTAAAAACTTAAGGCGTCAGCGGAAACTTCGCCTCGATATCTTTTCTGTAACTCGAGATATTAACAAAAAAATGGAAAAATTTGTTGCATCTGGATGCCCCGGTTTTGCTAACTGTCTGCTATTTTATTTAAACTTCTAAATATAACCATATAAAATATACATTGTGCGACAACAACGAAAAAGCTCATGTTTTCAAGTCGCTTTTGGTAATGCTTTTGGTTTTTTTTTTTCGCTTTTTAATCATCAAATTATGCACCTTATACATGAAGAATTTAAATGCACGAGAAATGCAACTGTCCCCACCAGGATATATGCAGCGCAATTTTCTAACAGACGACACCACAGTGTTAAAGTTTTTCCTCAGATACTGCATCAACTCCGAACAACAGGAAGTGTTTATCTCTCTGTGCATAGAAGACGCGCCACGGGCTTATTACAAGAGAAAACATGATTCTTCGACTAAGAAATGCAATTCGGGGCATAGAAAATGAGGGAAGGCAGTTCGAGAATATAGGAAGCCACTGATGTTACATTCTACAAAGTGACATCACAGCGCTGATTAAATAATATTGTTTTTCGAAATTCGCTTAATAGACTAATCAAATGTTGAATATTTATTTCAAGTTGAAGTCACTAAAAAGAATGAAGTATAAGAAATTAAAATTATCTATAAAATAGGATTAATTTTTTAATTTTTACTAATACGATTATATTTAGAAGTTTAGATTAAATAGCAGACAGACATTTCTACATTTTATCGAGACATCTTTCGCTGACATCTTAACTTTTTAATTCTCTATTTTTCCGCTTGAAAAGAAACGCATTGTTCTATTCAAAATTTTTCCGAAAAGCCGCTTTATTTGTTGTAAAGTCAGATAATGCCTTTAGTGGCGAGGAAGCAATTCGCAAGAACTAGATCAAAATTTTGTATTTTTCCCGAAAGCTCTATGATTACTAGTTTCTGAAATATAGCCGACAGCCCCTCTTATTTGGCCACCTGGTACATTCGCTTCAAATTAATCAAGTAACTTATGTTGTGCGGAGTGTGTCGATACATAGTTCGCGCTACGATCATTCATATGTTAAAGACAATATTTCATAAATTTCCCTTACATTATTCACATCAGCGCCAGTTATTACGAGACTTTTATGAAACCCGTTACTTAATATATTTCCACGGAAATTGCCCATAAAACTTTTACCTTAACCATAAAATCGGTAAAGTCTAACATTAAGATTATGTTGTGCCGTTGTGCATGCATCTTAAACCTTAATATGGGCGACAATATGGTGAACGGTGAATTTAAAGCAGTTCATATTGATTTATGCAAATGCGATATGCAAAGGTAAATGGACTTACCTACGATGTAGCTCATCGAACATGTATTCCCCATATACAATACATGTTTTCGTTGGAGGCGTGTGAACCCTTTTATTTTAGAATTGACGTTCGTGTCGCTGAAAATTTATCGTGTTATTGTTATCTACGTAACAAATGTAACTCTAATTTTCACAAATACATACCTACATTGAAGGATTCATTTAGTTAACATAAGCAAATTATAGTCTCCCCAACAAACCTAGATTTTACGTTTGAATGCTGAAAGACGAATATCACTTTTTTTTGAGATCTGGAAAGATGCGGTAAATAACTTCTTTTTGACTTTCTCTTATTAACTGATGAATGGACGTGTTACAATAATATGATAAATTAACAAAATATTTCTGAATCGCACCGAAAATCATCCACCTTTTAATTAGAAGAATAAGAAGAACGTAAGACGACACGCGGTTAATTGTTATCGAAAGATTTTGAACCGGTTCAACAACGGAAGCTCAAATAATGCTTATAGTATCGCGAGTGGTGACGAATCATGGATTTATTCCTACGAACCCGAAATATAAGGAAAAGCTAAGATAAGTTATCCGTTCCCCAAATTGTCTAAGAAATGATCTCTTGTCTCAATGTTGCTTCCTTTAGAAGATCAAAGAGAGGTTAAATGCTGATTGATATTGGTATTTATTTACCAGAAGTCATTGCCGTGCTCCGAAAAACCAGCCCACAACAACGAATCAGCCTCCGCCACGGTAATGCGTGTTCACAGAGAACTCCAAAGGTGATTGAGTTTTTAAAGCAACAAATTATTGAGTTAATATCTTCCGTATAATCCTATGTACCAGCGATTTGTTTACGTTCCCTAAAACCAAGAGTTGGCTAAATGGTTAACAGTTCCAGTCCGCTGACTGGAACTAAAGGCGCTCCTTTACAATGATTTGATTGTTCCAACTGGTAACTGGCATAATTGCTTTAACAGTTGATTTGAAAGGGTGAAAACATTTATCAATCTTTCTACTGCTTACTGTTACAGCTACGTGCAAAACTAAAACAACAACATTTGTTGCTAGGAAGGTGTTTTATAAAAATGGCTGAAACTAGAATCCAAAACTAACGAAAAAGAACCACATTTGAGAAAATTATTTTGAAAAATACTCGATCGAATCGCTTGATCTCCTCCCATGAAAAAGTAAATTGCAACTCCTCCTAAATCGATTCCATATGTATAAATTAACATCTCAATAAGCACTACTTCTATATCGCTTCGCAAACACATATAGGCAGTACAGCCGTAAGCCTAACGTGCGTAGATGTTTAGGTCCGTAATTACTTTTTCGCCGGGTCCTTTGTGCTCATAAAACTTTGTTAATGAATATTTTATACGTCAAGGTTTAATGCTGCCGGGTCCTGGAGTGAAGTGTTAGGTTCAACGTAACAAAAGACGCATTCGAATTATTCATGTTTATTTAATATTAAAGGATCAACCCAAGCATTTATTGTGCCGTCGCAAATTCCGTCCTTTCTCACAGAAACGAGAAAACGTCTCGTAAACCCAGCATTGAAATAGGTTCGGACCGCACGTCATTCATTCTGCCTAACAGTTTGTAAGATTGTTTAATATTAATTTCGGTTGAGATTAAATTCGTAATATTCTAGTAATTGTGCCAAGTATAAACTAGTTCGATATAACTTATTAATTAGTGTGTGTTCAAGGAAGTAGATGGCTATAATTAAAATGAAAATAGAGAAAAATTTTGTTGCAAATATGAAACAACTGTGATATAAATTGATTTCAAACTGTTGGGTCTTATAGAGCTTCTTTTTGTTGATTTAAAACAATTTGTACAAAACCATTCTGGATTGGAACCAGCGCTATAGCCACGTCTTTTCACGACACTTCTTCTAGAGAGATCAGTAAATCAAAGAAATGAAGGAAGCTGCATGATTTTAGTGAAATTTATCTGGAAAATAATGAGATATACGACGATGGTTTGATAACTAACTTGGTTCAACATTAAAGAAAATTAGAGTTTTGTAAAGTACTTTATTTTTCGACATAGTCCCTCGACGTTAAACGCACTTGCCCCAAAGTTTCTTCAGCTTCGGGATTCCTTCGCGGAAGTGAATTTCTTCAATGTTTTCATAGTATTGGTTTCCCTCCTGCATGACCTCTTCATTTGACTCAAATTTTCGTCCTGCCAGGAAAATTTTTAATTTCGGGAATTGTTGGTAGGTAGGTAGAAGGAACCAGATCTAGCGAAGACGCAGGATGCAGAAGTAGTTCAAATCGCACCTCTTTGAGCAACAGGACTTCAATGCAGAGGGGCATGTCATGGTGAAGCAACACCTTTTTCTTTGCAATTCCCGGATATTTCTCTATTATCGCTATCTTTGATCGGTCCAAAAGTGATGCCTAGTATTCTCCGGTAATGATTTTTCTCTTTTCGTGGCAGTCAATTAGGAGAATTTCCTTTGCGTCCCAAAACAATCATCCTGCGCATGTGCAAATCCTAATTAATATAAAGTGAACTCACTCATTTGAGATGCCTGTGGCATAGAATACTAAAAGCAACAATAATACATCCTCATAATTTTTTGTTGGATCCTGTCAGCATTATTGGCCGGCACATAGATGGGTTGAGTAGGCCAAAGTCTTTGGAATTTTATGATTTGAACAGTTTAGCATTGAAACTTGTTAGAAATGAATTATCTGAGCACATTCCATATTTTATAAATCTTTGTTTTGAAAGAGGCATCATGCCTTAGAATGTTCAAAATAATGCCTATATTCAAAAAAGGAAATAATATTTCTACTGTACCAATGCTATCTAAATTGTTGATAGCCGCCTTTAAATGTAGATTGGAGAAACTGCCAATATGCATTTAGAGCGGGAAAAAGCATAACAACAGCTTTAATTTATTCATATATCTTTATATCGGATGAGCTGAAAGGAGGAAATTAGGTTGCTGATGGTTTTCTGAACTTAACTAAAACCTTCAATTGTTTTTACCACTTATTACTGAAATAATAAATAAAACAAAAACTATCATGCTGGAATGTATACACCAATTTATTTACGTCCTTTCTCAATCTTTTACACTATTATACATCAAGATTTTATCACTATCTATCGTAAATAGATACATTTTACCGAAACTATCTGCATGTTCGTTCAAATTCAATCTATTTTCGTCCGCCTGACCATTGGCACGTCGTACAAGACGTTCAATATCGCGTTGGCGATGAAACCGAACATCCTACCGGCGCTTTCCGCCAGGTGAATCCTATCTTCAAGCAGAGGAAACGGCGATCGCATAGAATTATCCCAGTCTGCGGGTCGATCCTCCTCCTTTAAACGTTCTCGGGTCTTGTTCAGGTAGGTGTAGATGTAGCAAGACGGCGTCGAGCTGACGGTGTGAACCTTGTGAAAAATCCCGGTTGGTATGAAGGTCCTTTCGTTCTTCATCAGTTTGACGTGACCCAATTTCAACTCGTCCTCGTAGATTACCTCTCCCTCAAGGACCGTTAAGGAAACATTGGATAGATCTGGCGAGATGTAATTTTCCAGGTAAAGACCTGGGGAAATTTACGTGAGCAGTTGGCAGTAATTATTTTGCAGTAATTACACGGGCATTATTCATTTAATCAAAGAATATTTTTGCGATGATTAAATATTTGTTTTTGAGAAAGAAAACCAGTGATGAGATAAAAGTGCAACTCGCTGAAGTTTATAAGGACTCTATACCTTCGTCATCGACCATGAAATATTGGACAGCTAAATTTAAACGCGGCCGAACGAGCATTTTTTTATGAACTTCCAGGTCCTACAAATGAGGTCACCACAACAGAAATGATTAAAATAGTTCACGTGTTGAATGATTTTTGGGGTTGATGCATAACTGTTGATGAAATATGGATTCATGACAACACACCAGAGACCAAAGGAGAGTTCAAACAGTGGGTTTTTCGTGGCCAACCGGCGCCGAAGAAGGCCAACGTTTCTTTATCGGCGAAAACGATTAATAGCTAACTTTATGACAACTTACTAGATCGTTTCAACAATGCTGTGAAGGAAAAACGACCGCATTTGACGAAGAAATTAATTCTTTCAACAAAATAATGCACCCATGCATACTTGTACCGTCGCCATGGCAAAATTCCATGAGTTAAAATACTGATTGCTTCCGTACTCACCGAATTTGACTCAAATGGTGAAGTGATTGGAGACGCAAACGTCTATTTTGCAGAGTTAAAGAAATCGTATATTTTAGATGGGATACAAAAGATAAAAGAAATTGGACTAAGTGTATGGACCTCAATGGAGATTATGTCGAAAGATAAAATGAATTTTACATGTTTTCTTGATACGATGTACAAGTTTCTTACTTGAAATAGAATAATTATGCTGTACATTCCTATATTTTCAGATTCTTTGATGCAATGTAAAGCAATGCTGGAAAACTTGTGATATTTCCTTCATTTTAACGATGTAATTAAATTTAATTAATGAAATAAGAATGTGGATATTAATGAGCTTTTTATTTCACTAATTAAATTTAACGGTAAAATCAAGGAAATATCGATTTTTCTGTATTTGCAGTATTTTTTCTGTCTTTATAACAAGTAGGTAACAAGAATCCTAATTTCATCATAGTACAGGGTGATTTACTCGTCGACTATCTATTTAACTTTTGAACTTTATCTAAGTAATTAACTACTCAAACTTTATAACACTTTGCGAGTTATTATCGTTTTTTGTTTTTGGAAATTTATCCAAAATGGAGTTGGTTATGGAATGTCGAATTAGATGCACTTGTTACTGTAGAAAGTAATTTTCACATGTTAATCATGTATGAAACAGAGTATCATTAAAATTTTTCGTCGCATTACTCTAGCTTGGATCGCTCACGAGAAATAGATAGTGAATCTCTGAAATGCTCTGAAACATCCTGTATAGAGGGTGCTTAAAAACATCCCAACCAACGCCTCTAAATTTAAACTCTAAAACGCGTACATCAACATCAGTTGACGTCGGATTCGAGTTCACCCACCTGGAAAATCGGCGATGAACAACACATCGGTGTAGTTGGACCAGGAGTAGACGTGTTGTTGAATGCCAGAGATTGTCGTCCGGTAGTCATTGTATTCAGAAAGTAGCGGTAACAGCCACTCTGCCTCTTCGAACACGGACCATTTGGCGTGCAATAGATCGTAATTCGGATCGTACATCCGCTGCTGGAGCCTTCCATTTAAAGAACACCATACGTCTACGTAAATTGAAATGTTGTCCGAAGTGATGTACTGGGTTATTGGCTTTGGTTCGCCGAGAAGCTGAGCATCTGTAATTAGTCGAACAAGAGGCGTGTTTGCAATCTTGGAAGGATATGTTTGACTCTTTTGCAATTTAAGAAAGGTAGGAGAAATGTGGGTTAAAAAATAATGCAAGTTACACACGTATCTGCTTATCCCCTTGAAACCCAGCATATAGTATATGCTACACTTAATAGATTATCGGCAAGCACTAATACGTTTTAACCGACTTTATTCTATATTCTTCTGGATAAATTATTTGACAAATACGTTTCTTAGACAAATATTATCCCGCAATGGAAATCAGATCCATTTAATATTTCCCATATTAAACGATGTTTTTATTTCATTAATACTATTCCAATAAATAGAGTTAAAAACAAAAAAATTACTCTCGTACCATTCAATTCCAAGAGCAAATTCCTCTTCAAACAATGAGCATATTGCACCGTCATATCTGCATGTTTCGTCCAGCGATTGTTCTGCGTCCAAGCACCCGGATCCAAAAAATGTTCTTTTCCGGTCAAATTGTCGACAACTTGAACAACTACTAACACGGTATCCCAAGAGTGGATCATCATATCCCAAGAGTAACCATAGAGGCCATTAGTCCAATTGTTATACCCCTGCAATTAGTTGATTTTATGCTTTTCTAGATGTGCCAGAAACGTACCGAAAATTTGACATTTATACAGTTGGTAGTACTGTTTCTCTCTTTCGATTATAGCCTAACTTCAGTGCTAACAATAGAATTTGGCATATCATTTAATTAAAATTTAGAAATGATTCAGTCGCATCAGTATAATAATTATGGGTTAGTACTACACGAAAATTCTTAACAGAGGTCGCCAAAACATGCACCGAGAACTCAATGAAAGTTGACATTTCAGAAACGTATAACTTCACCTTTTTACCAACCATGCTAAAAGAAAATTTAAAAAACATTTGCAATTAACACATTTTTTTTAATTTTAATTAGATATATGAAATATAGACCATTTACTATACCATCGTGTTTTTTTTTTATATATTCCTAACCACGTTAACCTCAAAATCTCTACATAGCAACCTTGTTAACGAAGTATATGACAATAATTGTCGAGCATTTTTTACCGTAGCCTTCGTATATAAATAAAAAATTCTATTCCGCTCCCCGGCTCCACGTGAATACTGAAAAGGGAAAACTTGATAAACGCAGGATGTGCAATTAAATTCCGGTAGAACCGCAGAGGAGGACACCATTTCCTCGACTGCTCGGGGAAAACGAGAAACGCGATGTAAAGAAGAATTAGTTCGGTTCCACTGCGCTATTACGAATGCTACTATTAAAGATGCAAAGGTGGCTACTCGCTGTATATATGGAAAAGGGCAGCGCATAGGGAAACGATAATACTCCGTTATGCAATGGGAATGATAGTCGTAATTATACGTCAGGTCGTTAGCAGTGGTCTGATCTCGAAAAGGAATGGTAGGAATGTCGGGGAAAAAATATTTGCCGAAAGAGATTTTTATGAAATCTGGTTGGAGAAAGCTATTTTAATGGGGAGATGTTGTTAATTGGCTTTCTTCCTGGAAATGATATATTTCATAGAATAAACAAAATGTCCAAATTCCGACGGAGTATAATTAATCACTGCAAATACAAAAGTTTTGAAATGGTGCCAGAAGTCTTTAGCTTCTTGCTAAGAGGTATTTTTAAGATATAGCAATCGACAACAGCCTGCACCTAGTATTTCAATGTGATCACATTCCAAATTACAGAAGCGTTGCAACAGCTTCTACCTTCTTTAAAATCTTTAAAATCAGTCGTCAAGGAGTAGTTTCAAGGTTTCGAATACGAGTACCCATTTTCCAAACTGGAAGAAGTAAATTAGCAAGAAATTGATAGAAGCGATGTAATAACTTTTTGCCTTCAAAAAATATTCCAAAACCCTTAAGTATTCAGCCCTAATTTAGTACTCAAATGCGCAGATACTATGCGACAGCTTTTGCCTTCAAAAAATATTCAACAGTCACTTATTAAAGGGTATTTTGAAGGTTTGGCAATCAACAGCAACCCTAACTCAGTAAAAAATTAAGAGAAGCTATGTAACAGCTTTTGCCTTCAAAAAAATATTCCAAAACCCTTCCTTAAGAGCTATTTTAAAAATCTGGCAATCGCCAACAACCCTAACTTAGCACTCAAATGCAATTACCCACCTTACAAGCTGCGTAAACAAATTTCCTTTAGTAATAAATTGACAGACGTTATACAATAGCTTTTGCCTTCAAAATAATATTCAATAATCCTTTGTTAAGGGTATTTTGAAGATTAGGCAAATGACTGCACCCTGACTTAGAGCGAAAATGCGATTGCCCATCTTCCAGGCTGGAGAAGCAAATTTCTTTTAATTTCTTTTAGTAAGGAATTGGAACAGACACTGTGCAACAGCTCCTGCCTTCAAGAAAAGAATTCAAATTGTGCACTGATCGTCCAACATGCATTAACTGTCAATCAATTTCGTCAGTAATGACTTAATGTTGCTATTGTAAAAATCGGGAAATGTAGAGAATATTAAATCAAGATTACCAATTTAATAATCTAACAACTTTAAAAATGGCCAAGGGTCAATAACGACGTCTTAAGAGCAAAGTCAACCGAAGCAAAAAATGAACCACGATGTTATGAAATCTACAAATTTAAGTTTCATTAAAATGGATTAAAAAGGTCTTTTTAAAGAGTTTAAAAATTTATGACCAGTAATTCAGTTTCAACTAAAAAAAAAACAACGTTTTTCAAGAAAAATAAAACGAAAATGATACAAAATCTACCAATGTCAAATAGAAAGACATATTTTTCGATTTATATGTACATACATCATCTAGTAGCCGTCGGATACTTACCTTAGTTATAAAATGGGAGTATGGCAAGAATCCCTGCAGACCGCAATAAGTCAGGATCAATCCAGAAACCAGTTTCTCACGAAAACCAATCCCACTTCGGGCACTTCTCCTGCTAGCAGTAGCAAGCTTATCGCCGCTTGTAGCTTTGTTTTCTCCACTGACCATATCGATCCCGCGGCATACTTTATTCATACATCTTTTGGGCCAATCGAACTCGCAAAATATTGGCATAGTCGCCAAACAAACGTAAGGGAACATGCCTGCAAGAAGGACAAGAAGGAAAGCAAGCTATAAAGAAAAGAACGGAAGCAATAGGAGAGATTTTAGAAATATGTGATTCGCAAGAAGAGATGGAATTTTTAAGATCGATTCACGGATTGAAGAGAAAAGGTCGTCCGGTCCAATAAAACCACGGATTTCGAAAGGTAAACAGATGACGCTAAGTAAATATAATCGAAAAGGTATATTATGTGGACACTAACAACTATTAAACAAGAGAAAAAAAAACTGCCAATATAATTTTATCTTGCAAAAAATGATCAAAATATTTAAGATATCGAAACGATAATAATATATCCAATATAAAAAGTCAAAGTTCCTCTACCAAAAATATTATTTCAAACTATACTCTATTTCTTAATTAGGAGAAGCGTTTCTAAAATCGGACGCTAAAAATACGAGCAAATCGTTGTGATTTGATCGTTTATGCAGATCCGTACAAGACACCGTTCCATTTAAAATAGGGAAGTTGATGCTAACGTCTGATATAACCAGAAAAGCAACCGTCTCAATTCAATTAGCTTAAGACCAAATTTTAAAAAAAAAGGGTTTACTTTTAAGCACGTTTTCAAAATGTTTCAATGTATAGTCTTTCATATATCGATCGATACAGCTTCCGGTGAAACACCCTGTATATAACGCTGTAAATTGGTAAGGGTAGGAATCATCAAATTGCCTGGTATATTTACCTATACTAAACAAACGAGAATTCATCAAGTGGAACGTCGAACAAAACACCATAGCGACTGGTCTTGTCTTGCTATATACGAATAGAAAACCAACACAAAGATCTAACAGGAATCCGAACCAATGGACAATGATGTAATCGATTTGCTCGCCAGTTAATACAACCCTGAAACATGAAACTAACGTAAAGCACCAACTTCGCCGAATCCTCCCTCGAGAATCGTTTTACTTGAAAGGCGCGAACACCCAGTGCATACCAAGATGATTCATCGAATACCCTTCTAACCATTCCATGTCGGTCTTCTTCAGTCCCGCCAAGAAGTAGAGCATGAATATCTGATATTTGAGAAGGAAATAATTCCAATACGGTACGGATTGGTTGCTTTGCATGTTATTGAAGTAGGAATCTATCGACCTAAAGCGAGAAATAGAAAAAAATGTTAATTCGATTGCGTGATTCGAGTGAGGCAACGAGTCGAGCATTTTAAATTGCTAATTCGAGTTCAACATCCAATTAACATTTTTCAAGCTCATGTTGTAATTCGGGTTAATACTAGATCTTATTCAAGTTGCTTTAGTCAATGAAATACTCGATTCGTAGCATCACTAATTTTTACCACACAAATTACCAGTAATTATTAGCAGAAGAACACAACAACAATATCCCAATCAATCCGTAGAGATAACTGTGATTATTCCAATAGGATTTATCCAGCAGGAAAAGGTACCAGTAAGGCAGACAGAACATCAAACAACTTAATCGGAATTTGTAACCCAACGCTACGCCCAAAGCTCCTGAAAACCGCAAAATATTAACTTCTCAACAGGACGACCCCGCGTTACAACCCTCGAAAGATTACCCAGCCACATGACTCCGTACAGCAGGCTCATGTAAGGAAAGGACAATGGTTGCAGCTGATTAAATAAGGGAAAGTGACAATCTCGTGGTTCGCCCCATCTGATGTCTAGATCGCTTCCGCCGCGTTCCTCGATGATGTCTACCATCATTAGTATGCCTGGAATCAGTATTGCTAATTGTTTAAAGATTGTTCTGCGGCGTGTTTTTTTTTTGCTTTAAATTTTAAATAACTTATCGACTTATGTTAAATGTTAAATGACTTCCCGCCTACAAGAAATCCATACAGAGACTAGTAAAACGAATTAATTTGATCGTGATTAGTAACGTTACGAAATTAAATTAGCTGTGTGTTCGATAAGCACCATACTTACCAAAAAGTATCCTGACAACAGCCAAACTTGACGGATCCGTTTCTTTGTACATCCATTGAGTAAACTTGCCGTACAAGCTATAAAACATACTGCAAAACAAATATACAAGAGATATCAAGATTAATAATTAAAAAATTAAAAATGTTTTTGTTATTAAAGTGTTTTTTAATTGAATTGCAGGTTGTCTTGTTGTATAACTTTCTCTTGGACATGAAGTAATAAAAACAATAATTAGATAACTTATACAGTGTGAATCGGAAGGAACAGATCAAACTCCGAGAGTGTACTATACACGTGGAAACATTGTAAAAAAAGCTCAAATGTTCTTATCCCATTTTCATTTGTTTTTGAGTTACGTCTTTCGAGACTCAGAATCGTTTCAATAATTTTGTTGTTCTGGTATGTGTCAATATATTGTGACAGTGATTTATTTTCTAGTTTGTACATTATTTTATTAGAAAATGCCGCACACTTACTTAAATTTATAATATGCAAATGTGGTGTTTATTCATGGTTTTAATGGGAATGCTCCAGCTGCTGTTGAAGAATATTTTTGAACATTTATTAAAAGAACGTTGGAATAGCTTTACTAAAGCTAAATTCTGACGTACGTGAACATAGAAAAAAAAGTTATTAGCTGCAATGATAATGATTCAAAGTTGTGTTCATTAACACGCTTACCTTCTTTTGTTATGTTAGATTCATTTGTTTCTGTTATCAATGACATCCATCGAGCTTAAAACTGGATTACGATATAATTGCCTGGCATCATTATTTACTACGGCAGCAGGAAAAACATGGTATTCTATGATATGATATCCAAGCTAGCAGTTGTGTTGAAACCATTATTTTGTGGCGGAGTACAGAAGAATTGAAAGATAACTTCCAAAAATGTTTTGAGCAATTTTCAAATGTTCAAGTAATTTTGGACAGTACGGAAATAATAGTTCAATTTTTATTCATATTTTATTCATATCATTCAGGATTAATTACTTTTGTTGGTCATACATATGATGGAAGAGCGTTGGATAGGGCGATTTTTTAACAATAATTGAAAAATGGATCAGATGCAAAAAGTAACAAGCAACTGACAGAAAAAGTTGCGTTATTGAAGGTGAGCGTTGCAAGAGTAGGAATGAGGTAACCAACGTATAGAAATTAGCGAGACCATTACCACTGCCATTAGTTCCAAAAAATTAAAGATGTTTTCACTGTTATATGTGTTATTGTGCATTTTCTTGTGAAAATGTTATTAAAAAAAAATAAAAAGAACAAAAATATTGAAAAGAGAAAAAAACTCTATCGAATGGCAGAGTAACATTTTTCCATTTAATGAATTTTAAAAAAATTGAAGAAAAAAATTGAAGTATTCTCAAATACATATAAGTAAAAATTTCATAACAAACATTTATATTGAGTCTCGTGATTCCCCGACTTTTTCTGATTTGTTTTTGTGCAAAATCCCAACATCAAATCGGTTGTTAAAACACTTATACGCGCTTAAACATAGCGTTGCATGTTTAAATTAATTTCTCCTATTTTAACTTGCTACTTGAAACGTTAAAACTAATTTTATTAAAAAAATATTCTCAATAAATATAATAAATAATTCCATACAGAGACATCTAGATTGCCGAGGAACAAACCCAGCGACACTAGCGCTTGAGCTTCTTGACGACTATTGCCAATTTTTAACATCGCATGGACTCTCTATATATGGTGGAAGTATACTTCCAACGCTGGTTCCTACATTTACTAGATGGTGGCGCTTCGCTTAATGTAAATTTCCAACAGCACAATTGTACAGGGAAACAACGTTATATCACAGAATATGTCGATATTCTTGGATATTCTATGGTTATATGATACAAGGCACTCTCTAGCGAACTGCTGCTGAATTATATACCTGAGAATGGGTACAAATCTCCACGGACAGTCGAGAATAGGAACCGGAACGTAATTCGTTCCAGATTAATTTTCGAAAACAGAGAAGATTGAATGAATAAGTCACAAACAGATTAAGCCTTAGATGAAAATTTAATTTTTACCCGCGTTTAATTCGATTTGCGTTGGTCTTGCTTCGTCTTCTCGTAAGCAGGTGCTTTTCTACGGATTTTTCCGAAATAAAAAAAATCTTAAAAAGTACTTTTAACGAGTTAACGATAAGTTACTAGTGTAAGGGTAAACGACATAAAGAATCTAATGTTTTATAGTTGTTATTATGGGAATTATTGTTAAATGTTCTATTTTTGAGAATGATAAATTTAGAACTTTATCCCCTTCGAAATTTAAATAATAATAAGCGGTAAACAGAAACACATCAGAAAATGCCTAGAAACAATAACCAAAAAATAATGCTAAGATAGCTTAGCTTCCTCATGGTATTAATGGAATAATTCACGGCAAACGCAATAAAAGGAGAGAGAGAAAAATACACTAACACACGGACATGTTTCTGCCTACCCGGCGTCATCAGCGTGGTTTCGAGAGTACTTTTCATATCTCTACCTTCTATCGCTGTTGCCTCACAGTTAATACCACAACTTCCAAAACGACAAACTCGACATTTCTTGGCGCCCTATAGTACCAAAGAAACGCATGCCTACCGTTCAGGAAGCAGCGACATAAACCGGGTACTGTTCCCCAAACCATCCCTCGAGCAGTTCACATGACTTCAATGCGGTAAAAATTGACAAAAACTAGAACAAAAAAAAGGACAAGTTTGGTAAACGATACAGGACAAAGTTCAGACAAAGTCTGCTTTGGAACCTAAACCCCAATTAAAGAAAAATGAAAAAGTAAAATATGCCGATGACTAAAATTAACCCAAGTACACTACAGACGCTGAGAGTAAGTGATTGGTTCTAGATCAAAACAATGACACATATATACCTATCACAGAGCAACAATACCATTCAGCTATGTATATGATGGGAGATAGATTTTTTTTAAGCAGTGGTAGATGGTACTTTTAATTCATCAGATTATATTTAATTCATCAGGTTATATCAAAGATATATATTATATGAAAATGATCGTTCAAATAAAAAAGTGCTATGCGGAGGTGGTGAAATGAAATTTGCGGTGAGGAGCTGTGATTATGCATATCACAACGAAATCGAATTTTTTGGTGTAGATGGGCAGAGGTTTTGGACGTGATTACTTTGTAGTAAAGACATAAACCCTGCAAACCTACGTCTGTTTATCATGCTCAGCCAAGCGCACACAGCCAGTATTTTCGTATGCCAAAAATATATTTATATCTAACACACAAAAATACTTGATTTTTTATGCAGATTAGATATAAAAATGGACTGCATAAGGCGTTACACCCAGGAAAAGGCAAACCTTTTATTTTTAAGATAGCAGGCTGTGGCTTTTCTTAATAAAATTTTCTTCAATTTTGAAATATAAGAGTGCTTTACTCTTGAGGCTCGTACAATTCAAAACGTCCACTCTGTATATGGTAAAAGATAAATTGCGTTTAATGGACGTCAAGATAGTTCTAAAAGGTGCTCAAACTTTCTTTTTCATTACTACAATTTTATACAAGTATAACGATGAAAAATTCCATATGGCGCGTACTTTTTAACAACGTTGTATATGTATTGATATGTACCTAACATAAGGGTAGTGCAGTTTTATAAAGAATTAAATACGTCACGTCTGTTAAGTCAGAATACTTTTTTTTAATTTTGTTTAATTAAAATAACTGATAATTACTAACTGAATTTTATTTCAATGACACAAACCATATATTTCTGAGAAAATCATGATGAAATGCTAAATACTTTTAATCTGCAATTTACAATTACAACGTGGATCGCTAGAACATTTTAAATGTTCCTCGTGTGCTTAATATTACACTAATTTCTAAGTAATTTACAAACTCCATTAAGGAACAAAAATTCCAAAAAATTAGAAAGTAACGTGATAAACGTAATTTAATACAAGAAAAAAAACCGTCTCTTATGGACGTATTCATTGATTATAATTATAACATTCTGTAGGTCTCAATTTAGAAAAGCAATCAAAAGAGGAAGAACAGAAATTATCAATATGTACAATCCATTACCTTTGACCTCCGTAGAAAAGGAACACTTATTCACTACCACCACCGCAAGCTAGAAAGAGACGAAATGACAATCACGAACATGTTATATGCGAATAAAATCTTAACGAACCCACTCAGAAGCCGGAGCACTAGATTTTATTTTTTTGTTATTTTTCAAATTCCAACGTTCGCTATTTTCATATTCATAGCGTTGGAACAATTTCACCTCGACGCGCGGTAAAATTACGTTTATCGTAACGATTGATTCCACAATAATACGATAGTTTTTTTCTTCTAGCTTCGACGCCAAATGCAATAACGACAACAAATTCGAGATAGTGGCGAGATAGATACCTTGACGACGCCAAGATGCCGTTGCTAGGCGACGGACAATTGACCGTTCAATAAATCTGACGTTTGATCAGCGGAAACCCTGTCTGTTCTCTATTAACGCGTTTGCGAGTGAATGTATTCGCTACAATTTGAGACATGTCTGGTGGAAAATTGCCTCGACATCGTCTATAACTTGTAATTATCTCGGTTAGTAACGCTCAATGCAGTTGCCCTTTCAGCGGAGAAGGCGTTCACATACTGACGTTGCGATTTCGTTTGAAAATTGCGCGCTTGCTAATGGCATGAAGTCGCATTGTTAAGGTTTCACATGACGTAGGCGCAACAGTTGAACAATACCGCCCAAGATTATTCTGATCTTTTGCTTATTATTGCTAATTTCGTGTCAAAACATTTATTGGCAAGAAGGAAAACAATATTCTGCGTTTAAAATAACAATATGAAATCAAAATAGTAATAAATTGTTTTAAATGTTGCGCGAATTGAAGGCCCGTATTACTATCTATCTGATTTAGAATTCAAACTGACTTTAGTCATATTTTTATTTTTTTTACCAATTTACACGATTCATAAAATTCAAAAGTTGCATATTTTATTACAAAATGACGTTTAATGTGTAAAAAGAATATAGCTGCTTATCAAGAATTGAACTGAGTGGTACGCAGCACTTACCAAGATAACTCAACGTGTGAAGCACGCCAGAGGCGAAACTAAGTGAGCGGGAAGCACTTGATCACAGTAACTTAGCATATGAACTATGCCAGAGGTGAAAATCAACTGGGAGACATGAGGAGAGCAGCGCGCTTTTATGCCGGCGGTGGGCGGGGCCTGTCTCTGATTGGTTGGGTGTCACAGTCACTATTAGTCGGACATTGGTCGTTACGGATAACACGTTTCAATATGTCTGCGCAGGGACAACCTGTGTTTCTATTAACATTCTCAGGATGTTTAACGATCCCTAAAGACTCTCTAATTTTTCGATTGTAATAGTGGAAAGAATTACAAAGTAATGAAGTTGCACTGAATAATAGCTGATGGTCAGTGTCTAAATGATATGCAGCGATAACCGAATTCAAGGGGAGGTGTGTTCTAGCGCAGTCAGACGAATTTTGACACAGCGTTCTGTTTCGCCGATATACACCAAACCACACGAACAAGGGATTCTATGAACACCTTGTTAAGGGGGGAAATTTGTCTGTGGGAGACAATGTTAACGAACGATAATACCACCACCAATGAAGCTACCACTTATTTTCCCTATTTCCACAAATAAACGGATAGAATCGGTACAATTTTGAAAAAACTAAACATCAAAACGATCTTCAAACCCCCCTCAACAGCTTCTGAAGTTCTTCCGTCTTCCAAAATCCCTTGTTCGTGTGGTCCTAACGTTGAGTTAGGATACGCTTTCCCGACTATCGCTGAACATCTAAACATTGGCCCCCAGATAATATTCAGTGGGACTTCATTACTTTGTAGTTCTATCCCATTATTTTCGCCTATGATCCTGCTGAGTTACCGTGATCAAATGCTTCGTTTAACCATTACACGGTCCGACCCCGGAACACGTTCTATCTTAATTGACTTTGGCCGTGGAAACCGTAAACGTATTATTTCACGTATTATTTTATTATTTCAACTAGATTGAGCTTCCATATACGTCCATATATACAAGTTGTAAGTTTCAATAACATGAAAGATGAACAATATTTGTAGGATAAACATGAAACAAATACGATTTGTTTATAAGAGGAACGGGATTCAAAAAATTTCAGTTTTTCTGTTAGTTCTTTAACGAGAAGCGGAATGAAGTTAGTTAATAGATGAGAGTTAACGGATATCACAGAATATCTAATATTTTCCTTTTTCATTTCAAACGAATGCTAGTCCTATCTACATTAATTAAATAGAACGAAGTTGTATTAGGCTCCATCAATTTAAAAAAGAAAAAACCTAACATCATTCCGCATAATTAAATCTCCTGCAAATTGTATTTAATGGTGGATTTCTCAAGGGGAACGTTTTGCACACGCTCCTTTTTCTCTTCGTAAACGATGTTCGATATTATACAGAAGGGAATGCTTTTTTTGAGAAGAAAATGTAGCCGGAAACCCATATATACATCAATTATCCCATCCTACCAGAGGAGCAATCGCTATTTTTGCTGGAAGCATGTAAGAGAGAAATTACGTAGAATCAGCAAGCTACAGCTTACGATTTGCATGACAAAGTGTTCACAATGTAACAAAATTGTTAAACATAAAATTACAAAAGCAATATTATGGCATTTAAACTTAATCGATCGAATGAATGATCCCACTTAAGAGTAAAATCAAGATAAATATTAAGATATTTTGCAATAGCTTGGTATTCGTAGATCCTCAATGTAAATCTAAAATAGGAAGGATCCAAGAACCGATCGTTGTGATACGTCAAGAGTTAAATGTGTAACGCTTTAAAAGCTATTGTTATAGTTAATAGTGTGTATCGTATTAATTTACTACTTTATATAGAAATTATTATAGTTCAACATCAGTTGTTTTTTTTTGGTTATAATCCGCACTGGATTTGCCAAAATCTCTTTTCGTCCCATTTTGCGTAAATAGAACAGTTAATAGATGAAACAAAATTTCAAGTACTGGAACAGATAAAATCTTCACTGGATTACTGAAGCACATACTCTTTACAACTTTGCAAGGGTGTTCAAAGTTAAGATGTGGGTAGGAATAGTTGATAATACAATCACTGGTCCCTTTTCCTTCAACGAATCTCTCCCTGAGCAGCGATATTTGGTTTTTTTGAGGGATACACTTATACCTACTGTTGTAGAAATTTTTCCAAGTGAAGGTTATCCTATCTTACCAAATGGTGATACTTGGTTTCAACAAGGAAACAATCATTTTATTTCTACAAAAACCGTGTTTATTATCGCTTTTTGATGTTAATAATATCTACATAGTATATGTTTTCCACTCATTAAAGAGCTTTTATTCGAAAATGGTGGCACCATTCTAGACAATTAAATGATCTATCGAAATAAAAGAAAATTAGGAGTTGCCATTAAAAAAAAAGTGTTAGTAAAAACATAAAAACGAGAAGAAAAGAAACTTAAAACTGATACGCACATATTTATTTAAAAGAAATAAAACTGATCTGTCCAAACATTTCTTCGAAAGACAAATTGCTTTAAATTTAAATAATGTACTGCATCATTTCGCCGCGCACAGTGTATAGAAAGTTATTCTTATTATTATCTAATTAAAATAATGCTGAAATTGCCTCCTCCTGGTACTAATGGAATCATTTCTACGGCAAAGGCATTGCAATAAGGCTGCCACGAGAAGCTATTTGTTCTTTATTTTTTTGGTTATTGTTTCTAGGCATTTTCCGATTGAAGTTATTCTATTTTAAAATATTAAATTTTCGTTTTTTGTTAGCTTTTTGAAACTCATTTAGTGTTATGTATTGGGTAGGCAACACAACATGCGCCACTACATATGTAGTAATATACACTTGTATGTACAACGGTTAATGTAGAATATAACAATAAATTGTTCAATAACAAGCGTGACACTCCCTGGTGCATCCTCGCAAAGTAAAGAACCTATTATTCAGCATTACGTTTTATGAGCGTATACATAAAAGAGCTTGTGACAACTCAAACGTCAATGTTTTTCACAAAAAAAATTTCTGTATTCGAACCAGTCACAAATTTCGTTTCGGTTTCGGGGGAAGAACTTTTTTATAATGTTTTTCTTTTCTCGCGTCTCGTAGTTTACCACACATACGTGTTGGTTTTGTCCCTTGATTTTTATACCTCATATCTTTATTTTTAACTCTACATATTTACATTTTACATTTACAATGGTGAAGTTTAAAACACTTTAATTATAAATAAACCTAGATTATTATAGCAACACTAATTAAGACATGTTATTATAAAAGCAAAATTTAACGTTACGGCTTGAGGTTTAAAAGCATTTTGTTTTTAAATCTTCTTTGGATGAATGAATCCAAAATAAAATTCATACACAAATCAACGCGAAGCGAGTACACTATTAAATTTTCCAAAACGGAAAAATTGGTGAGGATGCCGCTAAATAATGGTCCGCACCTACCCTTATTCCCAGAACGATTCCAAGAACGATGTGAGGACAAAACAAAATTTTTGCAGCACAAAACGATTGCATTATTAAATTTTCAAAAACCGAGGAATTGGAACAAGTGCCGCTGAATAAAGATCTGCGCCTGCCCTCATTCTCAAATATCTCGAAAGCGGCGGAAGCAAAAAACGAAATTTTTACGGTATAAATAAGCGCATGGCGACAAAATGTTGCCGACATCGAATTTTTAAGAATCGAAAAATCGATGCAGTGACTGCCAAATAAGCGTCTCAGCAACCCTCATTTCCATATACCTTGTTTCTCGATTATTCCAATCTCGAATATCTCGAAAACGGAAATGATATAAATGATGAATAAAAAAATTGTTTTAGAATCAACTTAGCGACTTGAGATGTGAAATGATCTAATGTGAATCTAAGTTGCAGTCATAAACTTTATAATTACTAATTATATAGATATTTGAAAGAATGACAACGGTCCGTCCTCTTTATTCATCTAATTTGCGTTGGTTTTTATGCAAATAGTAATTGTAAGCGTCTAATTGCCGTGGTGAAGTTACATTCTTAATCAATTTCAGGTTTTCTAATTTAATATAATGCCCGATTTCGTTTATGTGTTGTGCTACACTTGATGATTCTATTTCACCGAAGTGATAAGACTTGATGTATTCCTAGAATCCTATCGCCCTTTTCGTTTGACCAATGTAGACTTTGTCACAGTCACAGCAATTTTATAAATTCCGGACTTTTCCTCCATGTTCGGTTTACCTTTCGGATGGCCAAGAAAGTTTTTAAGTATATTATGCGAACTGAAACATACGTTCATATCTTGACCCCTAAAAACTTTACTAACACCTTTCGATATGCCGTGAAAGGGGAGTTTCACAAATTTGTTTCCGTTAGTTTCTACCGGGATTAAGATTGTGGAATTTCTCACATAATACCTATATTGGACTCTCTTAAGCAAGCGATCCATAGAAGAGTAACCATTGTAGATATTTTTTTATGAATTTATATTCTTTGTTGTACCATACTTAAATGGAATTTAACTAATCTATTAATTAAGAAACTAATCGCGGCCATGAAGATGGATACCTAGAATTTGGCTTAAGTATGTAGATGATATTTTCGTGGTCTCTGATACTAGGAAAGGTACTATTCCAGATTTCCTCGCGACACTTCAAATTCGAAACTGTTAAACTCACAGTAGAAGAAGTAGACAGCCAACTTCCGTTCCTAGATAGCTTAGTAATTGGAAACAACAAGAAACTATGAATAAACATCTATAGAACGGAAACAAACACTAATAGGTACATTATGAACGATTCTAACCATTGTGGACAACACAAAATACCCGCGATTAGTTTCTTAATTAATAGACTAGTTAAATTAAAATTAAAAAAAAAAAGAAATAAATTCACAGCATATCTATAATAAAGTTTTTAGGGGTCAAAATATGAATGTATGTTTCAGTTCTTGTAATACACTTAAAAACCTTTTTGGGCAATCCAAAAGATAAACCGAACATGGAAAAAAGGTCGGGAATTTATAAAATTGCATGCAGTGACTGCGACAAACCCTATATTGTTCAAACGAAAAGAGCAAACGAAAAAAGATTCTAGGAACACATCAGGTCTTATCGATTTGGTAGATTAAATTCGTCAACTGCAGTGCAACACATAAACGAAACCGGGCACAATATTAAATTAGAAAAGCTGAAGTTGATTAAGAACGTAACCTCATCGCGGGAATTAAACGCTCACAAAACTATTTACATAAAAGGCAACACAAATTTGATGAATAGAAAGAACGGACTGTTGTTGTACTCAATTCTATTTGATTTATTGGGATAAGGCTGCACACATTTTATGTTTCGTACTACAATGACAAGACATACTTCCGTCTATCCGTCCGTATTTTTCACATGTCTTAGTTTTAGGGCATGAAAATAGGAGTTCGCTCACCGGTTGGGAATGAGGATCCCACGCATCCTCGAAACGACCGGATTAATTAATTAAGCTTGTGTAGTGCGGAGTGTCCCCATACTTTTGTGTTGTTTAAATATAGTGTTATTTTTATTGACAAGATTGTAATTATATGCTAATAAAAAATATATATATTCACATTTGCGTTAGTGTTTTCAATGATTGTTGCAAACATTGCTGATATCCCCAAATACTTGTGAGTGGTATTGTATATTACATACTGTGTAATAATAATACGTAAATACCTACGTAGCAAGTTCCCACTATAAAAACAAAGCCATATATGCTTATTATATCTAGCATGAAACTGTAATTTAATTAAAATATTTGAAATGTAGGACAGAAACCCAAGAAATTATATAAGTACCCGGGATATGCAACAGATACCGCTGTAGCGCATATTGATTAAAGTAAACAGTGTAGCAACTCAAAAATAGGAGTGCGAAGTATAAGTATTAGTGCGCAATTAACGTAGATTTTCAACGATTCATTTTAACACTAGTTTTATGCGTATAATCGTTACTTCACATATAAACAATGATAACATATGTAGTAGAAATCTGCAGTGTTAATACTATTGCAAAAATTATTATCAACAATAAGAAAACTATTAGAGAGATCATCTAACCTATCATGACATTTGACACTTCAATGAAAAGCATAGAAGATGATTAATTTGAATTAAATGTTTGGTAAGTGTGGAATATTTAGTTCGCATAAAAATTTCTTCAAAACCCTAAGAATTGAAGGATTGGTTCTTAAAAGACAAATGCACTATGATGTCTGCCATTCCGTTAACTTTTTTTAATAAAATCGAACTAGAAACATATTAACGTGCAATTTCAAGATATTTTCGCATAAACTGAAATGATAGTTTTTTCAATAGTTATGGCACTTTTCCAGGAATTCATTAAAACATGGGTGGTTCAGTAAGTCAAGTTTTTCATTCTGGAAGTGTATTGTTATCGACTAGTCATGGGCATCGAGTATCAGACTCTACCAGACAAAAAGTACAAACGGTGTTTGATGCACTGAGAGCAAATCCAAAAGTAAGTGTACAACGCCTAGAAGGCCTGTTGCAACAGATCCCTAAGGTAATTTAAATAGTAATAATAAAGAATTGTTAATTTGTAATTGTCTTATTGGCAGCATGAAAATATCTTGACAGTACACGATGAAGGCGGTTACAATCTTCTTCAAAAGTGTGTTGGTGCAAATAATATTGACCTAGTACGTTGGTTATTAAATCGTCATAGTTCTGCGGATGTAAATAGGTGCCCTTGCAGTTTACCATTACACATTGCATGCTTGAAAGGGTAAGCTCTTTATAAGACTATGACACTTTATATGAAAGTGAGCGGTCCTGCACTTTACGGCTCTTATTTCATATGTTCATTGTTCATACACTAAAGCAATGTAAGGTCAAACTGTCGTTGGTTACTTTAGTTGTCATTCGAGAATCATTCAACAGAATTTAAATATTTTAGTTACAACCTTTTATATCTATTAGTTTATTATGAAAAATAACAGGAAGAGGTGATTGAATCATCAAATAAAATTTTAATTTTTGCAGATTACAGGAGTATTATAATTATACTGTACTTTGAATAAGGAAATAAAACAATTAAATTAATTAATATGTTCCTTCTAACAATGACATTATCTACTTATGAGCATGCGCAAATTAACGACATGAAATGTGAGCCGTAAAGTGTAAAATTACAATCCTTTATCATGGGATTTTGATCATTTTGGTACGACTGTTTAATATTTCTCTTAAATACTACTTTTATTAGAAGTATTAAGAATTACTTCCAGTCCTCAGCTGTAATGTGTATAAATAGAGCTTCTTAACAATTTACTTTCATAGCATACTGTTAACAGCAAAATCAAAGTTACCAGATAGTACCACTGGGATTGTTCTTGATTAATAAATCTAATATATAATTATGTGCATATTAAGTTCAGCTCAGATAGTTTCTGTGATACAATCTTGCTCTAGGGTGCATCTGATTTTATCTCATTTTTATTCAGTTTCAAAATATTAAAATGCTCCGCGGACTATAATAATAACTCATGGCCGACCGATGTCCCCTGTAATTGGCGAAAGCTGTGTGAGTTGGCCACCTTCCTCTCCCTCAATAATAAAATATTTAAGTACTCAATATTACAGACATTTTTTCTCGCAAAAAAAGTAATTAGTTCATGGATGTCTTATCACTCGTGCTTTTTCATTTTTGATTGAAAAAAAAAACTTTAATTTTTCTTTGACGTTTAGAGAGAAACGATGTACTAACCCCCTGATTTAGCAGCGATTGTCTGTGCTTGACACTGTATTTGATTTAAATTATTTCTAAAATTTATTAACGTTGTCATAGTATTTTTAAATAATTTTACTGCCTTGTCAAGCTGCATGTTCTTTTTTTTTTTAAGAAATTGTGAAACTCCATATTTTTCCATTTGCTTGTGTAAAAGGATGCTTGAATTTTTAGTTAATAAACTAATTTTTGTCAAACATTTTAATACATCTGTATATTAGTACAACTATAGACTCATATCCAGACGACCATCGGGTAGGATTCAATTTTTAGTTCCTTTAGAATATTCCATCTCTTAAGACTATGTTTCATTTATCTTTATATAAGCGTGCATTTCCTTGTTCGTCTCTTATAATGGAAATGGGCTCATCTGATCGATTTTGAATTATCTTGGGTTGTGTCAATAATTATATAACAATTTCTTCTTCAGTTTTTGTGGCAATTAATTGAATAATTTCATTTTGCACTCGGTGATCCAAATATTTGTGACAACTTTTTTCCTTTTCTAGAAGTTCTTTTGAAACGGTGTCGTACTGCCATACTACCTGAAGAATGGAAATAAAATTGCCGCTGTTCAATTTCTCTTTATGTCCCCTAAATGGCAAATTACATGTGGCTAATGTAATAGTTGTATTTACAATCATTCTGTCAATTTCTTTGTCCAATTTGGTAGCTACTGTCTTTTCTGATCGCCATCGCAACTCTACAGCAATACGGGCATTTACGTGTTCCCCAGAATATTCGTGTGTTTTTATTCACAAATATCATCCATATCACCAAGATGAATCCAGTCCGAGATGCCATTAATCTAACCTTCGTTAAATGTCGCACTTCAGTTTGCAAAAAACCAACATGGTTCGCAATATGCAAATTCTGTCGTGGAAAAATAACAAAACCACACACGAACTAACTCAACGCCTGCTTTGGATATTTTATAATAATTTCATCTCTGCGGAAATGATCCCAAGGTTGACGATGCCCTTTTGCGATTATCCGTCTTTTTGTATACCTCGACTTGAAGATAAAGTCCCGTATTCATTATATGTTGATGGCGTCGGATGTAAATTTTCACAACTTTTTTCTGATGCTGCACATTCTTGATTAACTAGTGTTAAATTTGATGAAGCAGACGGCGAGTTTTCATTGGCTATATTTGCAGAAGATATTTAGAATTTTTCGCATTTTTCTTTAAAAAAGCATCTAGTTTTGGCAATTTCTTTTTGCGTTTTGACCACCACTTTTATATTTTAGTGTAGATGGCATCTTACAAATCACTCACGTACACAAAGTAAATTTCCAGTATACAAATTAAAACAGCTTTTTCACACAATTTATTCACTATCGGAATCGAAATTAAAGCTAACCTCGCCAACGAAAACCAAAGCAAATTTTAGCACAGTATGCCTGCAGAAACAAGTATTACATACCGACTCGGTACGTAACAAACTATTTTTAAAAAATTAATTACGTTGCCTGTTAACTACGTGACCATGATTCCCGTGGAAATAAAAAAAATAGCTTTTCACGCCAAAATAGGTAATTATTATTGATTACACAAAAAAAAAAATATTTATTGTTTTATCAGACTTCCAACAAGAACGAATTAGCTCGGGCCCCGGTGAGTGTGGGAGCCGGTGTACCGCACCGGTTGCACCGGTGGTTGTTCCGCCCCTGGATATAAGATTTTCATGGGTAGACATCACATGGGCGGCAACATCCACTGCCCTCCCACCACAGTATTCTTCATAAAATATAGGAAAAAGAATAACTTTGAAGAACTAAAAATATATTACCTTTGTACCAGTAACCGTGATGACGTAAACGGAAGGGCGCAGACAAGGGTTTGACTTCCTCGTGTATTTGCGTTGCATTTACGCAATATTCAAAGAAAATACACGAGGAAATCGAATCGCTATCTGCGCCCTCTCGTTTAAGTCATCACCCATCGCTATTACTTTGTCATAAGAACCTAATTTATTTTGAAGATTTCTGTGAATTGCATCATAAATATTTCTATAATGTATTTAATAAGGATTTTCGGTTAAAAACTGTAACTAATGATTTTGAAACGGTGTAGGTGAAATGAAAATTGGCATATTACCAATGAGACAATTGTCAGATGTTTAAGAATGTTAAGATGTTTAAGAACAGTAGCCGTTCACATAGCACTTTAACTATCGCACCTGCGCCAGTATCAGTAATACTTTCCTGTATAGAGGCTGGGTTTAGAGTGGAATTTATAATGATAAGAATATCAAAAAGGGAGAGAGCTGAGTATAAAAAAAAAAAACAGAATCGGCACTCTTGGTACACGAGCAAAAAAGCAATAATATCTCTTTTTTTCCAATGACTTTATACCAACATTATCTTAAGCATGCGCTTTAAAAGTATCCATTCCAGTTGCGGTTTTTGAAGGCACCCATTTACTGCAGTTGATCAGTTTATTTCATTGATTTATTTTAGACACCATGAATGCGTTGACCTTTTACTAAAGCATGGTGCAAAGGTTGATGTTGAAGCTCGTATGTGTTGGCCCGGACCGCATAGTAGTAATTGTGAAGAAAGAGGAAAATACCGTAAGTTCCTTATAATTTTTATTCTTCGTCATCTTCTGTTTTTTGTGCACATTCATTTCCAGCAAGTATGCAACAAGATGAAAGCTGTATGGAGAGAGATAGAGATAAACCCAGTAAATTACAATCGTCTATATACTACGCTCTTGATGGTGATCAGGTTAATATATTAATTATGCTAGCTCAAAAATGTGAGGACTTTTGGGTAAGTTATATTTTTTTGTTTATGAGCTACATACATATGTACTGATCGTATCCCGTATATATTTGAAACTTTATGGCTACTCGCAGATAGTCAAAAGCTTTTTTAATGTGAAAACAAAAATTAAACAAAAGATGAATTAACGTAACGGTCCATGTAAGCTAAAAAAGCAATTCTGTTCATATGAAAAACACTTTTATGCAAATTTATATAGCTAGTTAAATTGCCCGTCGCTATCAATTTGCTGTTAATATTACCCCATGTAGCTTCAATATATTTAAATTAGACGATAAATGGAATCGATCAACATGAATCTTTTTTACCCAAGTTTCGACGTATTCAATTCCGTAACCTAGAATGTGGCTTTCGTAATGTTGTTGAGTGCAAAATAATAGCCGGGCATGTAAACATATTAATTCAAAGACGGTACTAAATTAGTTTCAAAATATGGATCAGTCAAAACATTACGCATAAAAAAGTGTGAATTTCGATAATTAGTAAGAGAATGCAAGAATCTACCAACGATATCCACGTGGTAAGTAACCCGTCCTGTATAATTCGAACAACGAGAACTGGGTAGCGGAAGGAACTGTTCTAAACAGTATACAGTGTATCCACCTAGTGTATGTGCGAAAGAATTCCTTTCCTGACTAATTTGAGCAAAAAGTTTTCAAATAAAAAAATATTCAGACAAGTTCTATACAACATATTTGCCGTGGCTAATGGCCTAGGTGCCAACGTCAATAAAAAAAGAAAAAAAAAGTTCTATACAACATGGAATTGTGGCCAAGTATACAGGTTGTTCAGCTTTGGCTATAAACAATACAAGTGTGGCTACACCCTGTATATTACGTTTTAGGATATCTCTCTTTAATTTATGCCAACTTTGTTCAATATTCCCTGTAACAATCTATCTTAGTTTTTGAGATAATTTGAGATTTTTACGAAATTTCAAAATTCTCTATACGTTAGAACAGTGATTTTTACTCGATTGAGTATTTCTTGGGCGTAAACACCTACTCCGTGATTTCATATCCGCGCAATGAAGGTAACATGAAAAAATGTGTTCAGTGATGGAGTTTCACGAGGCTTTCGCGACGGTAATTCATAATAGAAATGTCTTTCGGGTGTTGTCGTGTACTTGATATTTGACTTGACATGTCGCTAATCATGCTGTCAACTTCTTTAGAAGATGTCTAAAGAGTGTCTTTAGAAATCTGAATTCTTCTGAAGAAGCTGACAGCATGATCAGCGAAACGTCAATTCAAACACCAAATACGCGACAACACCCGAAAGACATTTCTAGTATGTGTTCAGTGAGTGCAAGGAAAGTTGTTGGTAATCAAATGCATGGCATTAAGTACACATATTGTAGATACTGGAACTGCAATTTGCAATAGCATACAATTATATTTGCAATATCCTCCGCTTATCAGGTCTCATTAACCACACTTTTTTTTTATTAGAATGTGGTGTTCCGATCTAGAAAACCTTTGCTTCATGCCGCTTGCGAAAGAGGTGCCTGGCGATGTACACAGTTTCTTGTGACCGAACGCAGCGAAGAGATACACATTCTAAAAGATGAATATTATCCCATTCATTATGCTGTTTTACATGATAGTAAATTTCTAGAACTATTAATTAATGCTGGTGCTGATACAGCCGTCAGAACTTGTACTCAACAAATGACTTTACTACATGTCGGTAAGTTTTATTTTTGTTTGTTAATTGTACTTACTTAATATATTTAAACATGTAGGTTACTAAAAGCTGTTGACAAACGATAACTTACAACTAATTGTAGACATTCAACATCATCTAAAACTATGATAGGTATTCTAATGATATAAAGTTGCGTATTGGTTAGTTTCTTTCTTGGTTTTGTTCTGTTATTAAGGTTGCAGAGAAAAATATTTAGATACACTGTATCTTCGCAAATTATTTATTGGGTATTTTTCAGTTCTTTATCGGGCAGACTCTTTGAAGGGTAAACTGTGTAACTGTAGTAGTCGTATATACAGTAAATCAATAAACGAATATGTTAAGAAAATTGATTTCTGTCGTTTATCTTGTGCAGCTGCAGATATATAGTAAATGCTGCTAGATGTGGGGAGGTATTATGGAAGGAATATGTAACGAGAGTGATTAATTGGTACTTCAAAGGTAATGAAAACATGAACTTCCTATCTTGCTTTAATTATTCGTCATATAGCATCTTTCCTAGTATGTGGGTAAAAATAATGACGTTTCTGAACAATTTAGTGAAACAGTTTTCAGATAAAAAATATTCGGAAAACAGCATTTTTTCTATAACATACATTGATAATACAGGTTTACAGAATATTCAATTTTCGTTTGGCTTTTTGCAGGTTTGCTTTTTTAAAATAAACATCTCTATATTACTGTTTTCTTCAAAAAATGTTAACTTTCCTAAAAATTCTGATATATCTATCTAGTTCAGCGTTTGAGAGTTGTGCGAAATCTGAATTTTTATTTAACGTCATTTAGTAAATTAAATATAAAATTACAGACAAGTTTTTCGTTTATATACATACAGAGAATGCTACGACGAAATACTTCCTAACTTTTCTTTTTCTTTAATTAAAAATTAGCTATAACGATTATTTTATGCAGACAATTCCAATACCTGCCCAAAGTAACAACCACTCTAGAAATAGAAATACAATTTGTTGTATTGTGTAGTGATATTTCGGAAATAGTATAATACTGTAGTATGCGAGCTATATGTTACTATAGAGCATCGCAATGATGCCATCTGCATATCATCTTTCACAAAAAGCTAAAGCTAAATCAGATGGTGTTTGCTCTGGACTTCCTAATCAGCAGACTATAGAATCTATTCCTTTTAACTATCTATTAGGAAACATAGAGTCCTACATAGTACTAATAAATTGCAGCTGTTTCATAGCCCATAACCATAAGTGCGAAGAAGAAGCTTAATTAGTTTAATAACCAACAAATAGTGCTAATATCACTTCCCCATGGTATTGATGGAATTGTTCATGCCAAAAGGGAGGAGAGAAAAAACACTAGCCCACGGACATGTTTCTGCCTACCCGCCGTCGTTGATGTAGCTCCGAGCGCGTTCTTCTCTACCGCTATTTGCATCACTTCCCTTCTAAACGACAAGCCAGACATTTCTCGTCGCACTTTAGTGCCAAGAAATACATGCCTGCCGTTTAGAAAGCAGCAATAAAATCCGCTCCTGTTCCCAAGCCATCTCTCAAGCAGTTCTTGGACTGCTTAACATGAGATGGCGTGCACAGGAGTGTTTTCAGAATATGTACATGTAAATGATTCCCGCAGGCTTACTGTTTCTAGGCATTTTCTGATGATTTCTAATTAGTTCACCATAAAACTGGAATATGTACATTTTTCAGATGCATATAAGTCTTCATTAATGAATATACTAAACAAGAGTATTAAAGATATTCAGGTAATGGAAATATTTATAAAAATATTTCCAGATGAGCTTCTTAATGCAGTCTGTAGTCTTAGTATATAGCGTTGACTACATAATAAAATTCTAGATGTAAATTAGTAATTGCGTGTGACTGTCTGTATATGTTTATGTATTCTATTCAAATCTAGCAAATACTTAAAAAAGGAACTAGGGATATACTCTATTTATCAAAAGCAATGTTTATCCTTTGAAATTAATATCATTATTGATATTAATTTTATTTCAATAATAAATAATAGTAAACTGAATGTTATCATCATAAGATGAAGTTTGAAAGAAAAAGAAATCATTCTTAATAATTACCTATATATTTGTTCCGTCGGACCGCAACACCCTTTTCCAATTTTCAATTTTTTTTGCCCATTCTACACGGTTGCTCATCTCGAACAATAACGTATTTTTTTCTTACCTTTTAATCTTGCACTAATTAAGCGTCTTTTAACCGTTGTAACCGAAATTTTTAGACCACCTTTTGCATTCCTATCGCGAAGAGAAAATAGGAGGAAATAGAGGATCTTCTCTGACTGTTATTTTGTGGCGATCTCTTGGCTCATTTTTATAAGATTCAGTAATCTGATCCCTGTTTATGATTGGTCAAACAGCCCGACGTAAACACCAGCTTTTCAGCAACTTTAGTTTGCGAGATGTAAAACCCAAAATCGTAATTTGCGCCGTCTTAATTCTCCTTAACTGTCGCTTTTTACTATAATTGTATATTTTTATAGAAAAGCGCTTGCTCTTTACTACTGCCTGATTTAATAATTGAAACAACACGTTTGTATAACCGATTTTGATTCTTAGAATTAAAACAGACATTAATAGCACATCATATGTAAGGAATCAGTGAATTCCGCTTTGGATTCCCCGTCTGTAAGCTACCATTCATCCTGATTCGAGTCCTGATTCCCCCGTCGTAAACCTGATTGGTGTTCGGGCCGATACATTCTAAATGCGGGCCGGGCCGGTACAGGCCGACATATTCCTCAAAATGCGCACCTATAAAACGAATAGATCGTTAAGTTAGGAGTCCTGTAGTGCTAGAGGACTCCTAACTTAATATTTCATTATTTCTTCGCTAATATTAAAAAGGCTTCCACGGCCAGAGACAGTTAAAACCTAACGTTTTCCGGGTTCAGTCGTGTCATTTCGTTTTTTTGTTTTTTGATTCGTTTAAGAAAAAACGACATGACACGGTCCGAGCTCGAAACACGTTTAGTTTTAATTAAAACGAGTACTTTTACATTTGCAAAAATCTACAAGTGCTCTGTTTTATTAACCAAGGCTGCATAATCGAGTATTATACGCAATATTACTTCAACAATATTGGTAAATGTTCAACAACTGCATTACGGTTTGCATGCAGGGGAATGGTCGCTTTTAGTTGACGTTGGAGTTGTGTGCATGAAATGATTCCTACGTTTTATTTCTAATGAATATTTATAGAGAAAGAAAATCTTGAAATATTTCCTTGCTGACATAAATAAATAAAAGTGTTTCCGATTTAATTTAGTAAAGAAGGTCGCATTTTGGGTATAGGGAAATATTTGTAAATACAAATCGTGAAAAATACTGTGCTACCGCCAACCGCATTTATTTACATCTTTTTTATTAATTGAATTTGTTAATTGTATGCAAGTATATTGACATTTTGTAACGGTGTACTCTTGAGCAATTTTCACTCTGTTTCTTATATTTGCGCCATTACCGCAATGATTTGCCATGCGAGTCCATATTTGTACTTATAACTACTATTTCTGCATGCTCATGTAGCCAGTTTCTCACTCCAGCTAAGATATTGACGGAATTATTGCGTTGAATATAATAATTTATTCGTCTGGCATATATTGATGAAAATGTATATGTGTCTCATATGTCTATGCAAAGCCACATTTAATTTGGTGCTTATAAATGCGATATCTCTTAGATGGTGGGAATATTTCTAATCCAATAAGTTTGACTAATTCCGCCGCATGATTTGTCTCATTATACGAAAAAAAGATGTAGCTGATATAATGTATGCAGACATCAGAACAAGTACATATACTTACAATAACTTATTTTCACATATCAATTTTAAATGGAAACTTATATTATGTCTGATGGCCAAATTGAAGGAGACGGTCCAGAAACCGCGTGAATAATAAATTCCTTTCAGGTCATCTTGTAACTCATCGAGCCTCCACGTATCTTCCTCAACTAAAACAAAGAAATCATCGGAAATAGTAATAACAACGAAACAAATTTTATACCTTTCATTCTATTATTAATATATAACTTCTAAATTCTGAGTAACACTAACTTTTGAGATTTTGTTAATTTTGAATGCTGAATTGTTGCACTGAATATAGTTTTTAACTTGTGCTCCCATTGTGTTCTCTACAAGTGCAGCTGAAGCTTTGTTACCTTTTTCTTTTCGAATTGAATACACCATTCCTTTGCCACGCCCTAGTACTTTACTTGTTCCTTCAAGGCTATTGGAAACATCACCGCATTGCATCTATGCTCTTCCTGTGGCATAAAATAATAAAAATAAACAAAAATTAAGGGAAGAAAAAAGAAGTCGTAATAAAAGAATCAAGCTTAACACCAAAACAAGATTAGCAGCAAAGTTAACAATGTATTCAGATATGAAAAATGCACGGCACATATACAGCTTGAAATGTAGCTATATGCAAAAGTATTTTTTACTCTTTCGACAAAGGAGATCTGGAAAATCTCTAGAAATCACTCGAAATTCAACATTTTTGTAACCTCACAGATTGTTCCTACAAATATACATCACATATCAAAATCTGCAGAAGTATTATTCAAGGAAAATTTGGCGAATTCACATAATTGATATTATCCTTGAAATAAGCATGTTGATATTCTGGTGTAACATAAAGAGATAGACATCCTAAAATACAATATTTTTGGATGTCGCCGGCGGTGCCTGATGAAGCATATATTGGACAAACGAAACGGACGATAGGCACTAGATTCAAAGAACATATAGCGCATTACAGCCATGGAAGGATCCAGTCGTAGCACAACATAAACGAAGCATAATATTAAATTGCAAAGCTTTTCAGCAAGAATTAGTAGACGCTTACAATACCACCTGGTTTCTGGTGTTAGTATTGTTTTCGTTACCATACAAGCAGTTAACAAAAGGCAAAATGTACTAACGTTGACATTTTTAAACTGGCGATTCAAAATTTCGAGCCCAAATAGCTAGTTACTCAATATTAGAGTTGTTCGTAAATTAATCAGACGTAATTTGATTGATAGAAAGATATCCACAAATAAAATCTAACAGATATCTATCTCGCTATTGGAGTGGCTCTGGTCGCTCTGATTAGTTTGTAGACGACTGCGAACAACCCTATTTGGTTACCATGACAGCGGTAAACAAAGCAGACTGACATGAGCTTTGTTCGCACCCGCAGTCCTGAGCAATTCTATAATATATAACTAATGCGCACTTGTATTACGAGTGCCCAGTTCAGGCCGTGCAGTTCTAGAATGACAAGTCCTGAGAACTGTTAATTCGCTATTGGAACGCTTTCAGAGTGATTCTTTAAATAAATGTTTAGATCCACATGCTCTTAATACAGGAAAATGCCTTATACCACTCATGTGCGCTATATGTGTGTCATAAATAGTATTCAGGATATGAAAATATAGTAAAATAAGCTTCATTTCCCGTTACAATCAATTATATAAAATCTATAGCCTCATCTTCGTTACATACCCGTTTAGTTAAATTGTTTGAAATTTTCCTTTAAAAATTAGTCAACTTGTCAAAAAACTGCCAACACAGACAAATTTAGCATTTACAAGTATTACAACTACAGCAACAGGTACGTTTATTATGGATGGCGTTTGTAAATTATGTTGTTTAAAAAAATGTTTATTTGTAATCTTCTCGTCATAGACTCCGATTTAACAGGGCAGTAAGTTTTTTACCTCTCCACAGAAATTCTCAATGCAATATTTTTACTTTAACGCGGACAATGTATTTCCTCTATTAAACAGCGCATTGCGGGACACCCGGACACACACCAAAATTTATGTTTTGAACTGTAATACTTGCGTTAAATACAAATTTTGTTTATGTCTTATATTATTCTATGATGCTGCCGGACTTGGCAGCTTGATGCTGCTGACAGCTGTTGCAGCGAGTAGATCGCCGACAACATAACTGCCACCAACAGTGGCAACTTGAAGAGTTAAGATCAGACGCAAAGCGGTGAAATAGTTGGGCGCTAATCTTCCTAACGCACATTGAATGCAACTTACTATTGTTACGCCTCCAATCAAGAGAGGGGGGAGGAAGGAGAAGTCAAGTATCTTAACCCTTAACAGATCCGCAATTACTTACCGTTCTGAAGTCTATCTTATACATCCTTCTGGTGTTGATAACAAAGTAAGAAAATCAAAAGGTACATTCGTGACCGCTACGCCCAGTTGGCCACGGGCGTAGGTCGCAGTGAATAAATTCTGTCTCCCGCGGCAGGAGCCACCTATACGGGAAGGCGCCACCCACTTAAAAAAAAATCACGAATGCCCTTACGCAGACGTTGGACGTGGGATTCCGAGGTATGTAGCCAGAAAGTTGCTCGGAAATTCCTGTTTAGGTGACGATTCTATACTCGATGAAGTAGTAGACTGGTAATTAAAATTTCGTACGATAGTTCGTACTTCAAAAAAAAAAGAAAGAGTAAGTTAAAAGCAGATTTAATTCGTTCGGTCTTTAGTCCAACTTGTAGAATGAGATAGTCTAATCTATGCGAGCTCACGCAGCTTCGACTACCCGACAAGATCTTGTTGGTTTACAGAAAAATTATAATACAGTATCTTAATTTTACACGTGTTTTCCCAAATAAATCAAGTGGATACGCCTAGCTTCATGCTTTATATTAAATTTACTTTAATCTAACGAGTGGTCTGTAGATAAAAGTGAAATATTTACAAAAATAAATCAAAAATTGGAAAATTCTCTAAAATCTAGATTTAAACTGTACAAATAAAATAATGAAATAAAGATAATAAGTCAAGTTTAGATCTATCCACGGACTGTAGGGTAATCGTCTAATCTGTAAAATTTTAACAATACTCCAAATTTAATAAGCAAAATATATACTGATGTTCTCCTTGGATTAACAAATTCTAATAGGAAGTACTTCTTTATATAAAAAAAAAACAGCAGGACTTGGATTATAAATTAAAAGGAGAAGAAACAATAGAATATTTAAGTAATTAAGAGTTGCCTACAATAAAAAAAAAGAAATATATCTGCTACAGTTTGTACTTCTGACACCCCTTGGGTCGGAACAAATGTTGCAAATTTACTTATCTGTTCGTCGTGTCAAATAGAAACGTCACACAGACGGTAGCTGGACGCTCTAGCGGGGCATAATCTCGGCCGCCACTACTACAAGGCTCTACCAAGTCTACGACAGACGCATTCCAAAATCGGTGCTTGGATATTATTTGCTCTCCAAGAGAACTCTAGGATTAGAGTTCAATACGCTAAGCCGTATAAATTTATGTCGCTTTGCGATACACTGAGTTCGAAACTATATTTCCGTAATTAAGAAAACTATAAACTTTCTCTGGGTGAATTTAAAGCCGCCAAATTAGCGTAAGGCCTTCCTCAAGGCAAAAATTTAACTTCTACACCAGAGTGAACTTCAGAACACATCCAAGTCGTAAGAAGGCTTAAGGGATAAAGAGCTTCAAAATTGTTAATCCTCACGTTCTAGAATAAATTAATTTTGTGATGAAACATCACGCAAGCGAACAAATCCGAGAAACTGGAAAATTGTTTAATGTACGACACGTTACCACCTCTATTGCGAAGAACGGATAGTAGACCGCGAAAAATTGGTGCAATATCCGATAAATAAAAACTTAATGTAGATAATTCCCATTATGCAACATGCGTTGCCTAGCTACGGATCATATTGTAAGCACATTGGAAGAAAAGTTCGTAAGGAAAGCGTGATACAGGTGGCCGTAAAAATTTGCGCGTTACACTAAATGCACAATCAATATGCGTAAACTAATTTATTTAGTTATTAAATGTTTGAATTATATTCAAATTTACTTAAATTTTTATTTTCAATTAAGCCTGGACATCAGCATAAGTTATGATTTTTCCTGTACTTTTTGAACTTAGTATGAAAGAAATACATAAGAAATTGCTAGATCTACATTGACTATCTTAGAAAACTAATCATTGGCCCTTATCAATGTTTTTCAATTAGGCACGTATAATAAAATCCACTGCAAAAACCCATCCCTAGAATTCAATTAATAGTTTTTCACATACCACTGCAATATGGACACCACCAAAACCTAATAAATACAAGGCCTTTTTATGCATATGAACTGTTGCGGCAAGTTTTAGATAACTGTTAGACTTCTTGTCAGTCCAACTGAAAAAGTTTTTTACAGACGCTCCTATAACGTAGTTTTGGAATGTTGTAGAGTATCACAATGCAAACTTTTTTCTTAATACAAAAAAAGACAAAATATAAAATAGTATAGCGACATATCTTACGCCAAAAAACCTTGTATATCATATAGCAGTAAGCATTCTTTTATTCAGGGAATAGCTTTTTTACAAATTCAAATATTTTGAGCTTACCAAAACCGCTAGGTAAAACAAATTTTATATCACTGTAAATGTTAGACAGGTGTATTAGGTTTTTAACGATTTGAAGTTGGGTTGGCAAATGGTGCTCGACGTGTCAATAAAAAATTATTTCTCATCTGATGGTTGCAAGGATTGCAGAATCTGTGCATTTTTGGAAAACAAATGATAGGGTAAGAACGCAAATTAGGGAATTTAAAGGAGTTCAGATTTGTTAAGAGTACACCAATACTACTAATTAGTAAACTCTAACTTATTAAATATTCAAAATTTGTATTTTGATATATCCACATGAAGCTGGCACTGTATCAAATTCTTCCTCTTTGAATATAGTATTGTGCGATTCTTAACGCTTGTAAAGTTTTTTTATGCCTTCTCAAACTAAATGATACGTTATCGTGATTAGCAACCGTGAAATATCCGACCTATCCTTGGTAATGCTTGATTGTATATGTCGTAACTTATCTTGTACTAAGCAGTATTGACCAGTAAACTGTTTTAATTGAATGTCTTGTAGGCAGACAAAAATGTGTTGGTGTTCAACATGATGCATCGAAACTTATTCGATAAAATTGCTGTTATACACTGTTTTCGTTAATACTCCTGTGTTTTCTGGATTTAAATTATAACATGTTTGAACTTATTATTAATTATTGTGATGTATTATAATTATACTACGGATCGACGACCGAGTCTATCATTCATCATCGACGCTCGTACAAAGTCGTGCCTCTTTACGCACGTCATTGTTGGTGTTTTGTATACAGATCGTCCAACAAATCTATATTTAATAGACAGCGAAATAATAGAGCGGGTAAATACTGATGCAATAGCGAAAGTAGTTGTCAGCAGTATTGACGAAACTTTCGAAAATGTGAAGAAACGAGAAAAAGCTTTGCTCTTTGTTAGTGGCGTTGCGGTTTATATGCTCAAAGCTGTAAATTTACTTGAAGACATCTTCGAAAATATGCTGCATATTACATGCACAGCCTACGCCCTCCATAGAGTTGCGGAATTTATTAAAGGGCAATTTCCGAATGTTAATAAATTAATCAATTACATCAAAAAAGTTTTTTTGAAATCTGAATTGCTTTATACAAAGACTCCGGTCATAACAAGAAGGGGGACGTGATTAGAAGTATGTTCATTTTAGGCAGACAATTTGGAGAAAGTTGTTGATGTTGTAATAAACAATTTAAATGAGGATGCACAACGCATAAACAAATATAAAACTCTGTTACAGGATCCATCTTTAAAAACTAATTTGCACATTTTCCTGATATACCTCAAAAAATAAAATACGTTGAATCACAAATAATACAACTAAAAGATGAAATTAAAACATTAGATGTTATAATAAGCAAATTAAAGAATATTTCTGGTGATTTTGGTGGTTGTATATCTAAAAAAATCGCAATTTTTATATATCTATAAAATATAGCCTTAGACATTATTTATCTTTGTTTAATGTTTTTGCGATATTGGGAATTAAACTATGCTTTCTGTTCGATGCATCTAAGCCTCTGATATTTTACATTTAGGTTGAACGTCTCTAGTCAGACAAATACACAGGAGTAGTATCGTCTGACCGTGTACCGCTTTCCCTAACGCATGTGCACACCGCGGTTGGACGAATGTATCATACCCCGCTCTGTATCAAGCGTCGGCGATAGAGGTCAAGAGTCGTCGATCAGCAGTATGATTATAATACGTTACACGTTGTTTCTTTCAAGACTTTATATAACTAGAAAGCAGTTCCATAGGAATATAGAGATTTTTTTTAACGAATTGACCCCTCAGCAGTATTTTCAGTTTTTTCCAATTCATATTTTTCCAGACGTCGAAACTATCAATAAGTGCCCGACGGGACATTCTGCAAAAATTACACATGTTTTAGAGACGCAACAACGATATTTGCCTTGCAATAAGTTTGCCTTAAAGTACGTTATAGGTTCTTTACTATAATTGATTACAACCTGCAGGGTAATCTTATTATACAAATCAATTTTTAAATTGTAAAAATATTTTTTATGAAAGACATGTATCAAATGTATTTCATTTTAGTGTTTCTGGTGGCTCACAAATCCGCAGAAGACACAATGTCAACGATACGCTTATTATTGGATCATGGGTGTAAAGAACTTATCAATTCTCCAGACACTCTAGGTAACACTCCACTGCACGCACTTATATTTCGATATGCTCTAGAAGAGGCTCGCTATGGCTGTGATAAGTGGAATATGTGGGATATTTTACATTTAGTGCGTTATTTAATACAATCAGGTGCCAAACAATCTATTAACCAAGCTGGAAATTCAGCACTTGCTTGTGTACTACGACACGTAAGGGACTGGGAAATTTGTTACGAATTGTTAAATATGCTTTTAAATGAAGGAGGTTTGCTGTTTTATATACACGTACGGAAATTAGTACTCTTAATCATTTTTCCAGGCGAGCCAAATATGGTAGGAAGAGATGGATCCGTGCCTATTATGATTTGTCTAGTGCCATTAATCAATAAGGATCCCTTACATCACTTCACACATAGTATGAAGGTAATCCATTTTATCAACTTATATATAAGATGACAAGACAAAACTATCTTTCGTTCATCTTCAAACGAAAATTCTATTTGTAGGGTTAATGAATATATTGAAAAGTACAGATTTTTAACTGACTAACTATAGTTGTAAGATATTCATAACATTACCGAGTATTGATTGATATCTGTAATATAAGACTATGGAGATTTTTGCAATGCTTAATTTAATAACACATTTACATTTTTCTATTTAGTAACTAATAAAAGCGTTTAATTCATCTCACGGAAATACTCCTGTTCTGTATCTAATGTTTTATCGATAATTATTTGAACAAATAATAATAATGCTAAGATGACGATATCCGTTTACATTCTAGGTATGTTACTTAAATTGCATTAGGATACTTTTGAAGAAAGGTGCCAATCCAAACTGCAGTTACAAACTCAACCTCACACCATTACATGTGTTAGTGTTTACGGTTTCTGAAAATATCACGCTAAATTGTGATACCCAAAAGAGTCTCAACTTTGAATTCATTAAGACACTGCTGGTCCTCCTTCTAACCCACGGTCTCGATCCCAATGTACGGGTCAGCATCCGAACTCAACACATCTTACAATCATGTATGGATATGATTCAGAATGTTCGTGAATGTAAAGACATACACTATGTATATGATCTTACGCTTACTCTAATACAGTACGGAGCTAATCCCGATCTTAGTTTAAACATGTCAGAAGCAATAAAAAACTATCCTCCACATCAACTTCAGTCAACATGGAAGACTAAAAACTATATTTTATATTACTTTATTATGTTAATTTCTCGAAAAGAACACCTTATTACAGATCCGAATATGTCCTTTGCAAAAATTATTATGCTATTTTATTTGGTAATGCAACATAAACCGTTATTTGAATGTTTAAAAATTTTATACACTCAACAGCTGAGTTTAGTACCTGGCAGAACTACAGAACCTTTAACTTCTATCATAAGAGATCTTTACAAACGACCTCGAACGTTAAAACAAATATGTCGGGTGAAAATCCACAATGCTTTACACCGAAAGCCCGGTTTATATGTAAATAAATTAAATTTACCGACTCAGATGAAAGACTACATCTTAAATTTTGAACCATAACGACATTAAAGTGCTTATCTGTGCATTTATTTCTGATATGTAACACTACACCACTATTCATTAAATTTAATAATTTTAAAATGTACTTATTACATTCTAATTTCTGTAAAAGACATACAGTTGATTACATTTATTTTTTACAGTAGACACATAATATTCGGAAAAGCAAACAGAATTTTGTTCACCATTGCTTATTATAAATACTAAATCTAGCCTAACAAATTCACTTATATATACATATCTTTCAAATTAACACGGCATTATTGCTAACATCGTTATTATTGGAGCTATGAAGTTGGTTAAATTAGCAAAGAAGTGTAACTTTTAAAGCTGATTACGATGATCAACATAAAAAACTACTTGAACAAAACACTTATTTGTTAAATAAACACCTGTATTTTAAACTAATTCTCTACAAAAATTATCATACACTCTTATATCAAAATCCTTAAGATAAAGCAGATATTAACGATGTTCTAATATAATCAAGGTAGTCGTAGGTTTGGGATTCTGAATTGTTTAACCGTAAATACATGCATTACTGGTCTCGAAAAAATTTAATGTTAACTTACCCATCATGTTCACAGACAAAGTTTAGTTTAAATGTATGGTGCGACTTGATCGGTGGTAAAATAGTTGTGCTTTGTATTGTTATGGATCGCTTACTGGAGCAAGAATATATCTCTGTGTGATGTTAATTTAGAAGATCGCCAAACTATTTACTTCCAACGTGATGAAGCCCCAGCTCGTAATTTCCGTGAAGTTGGCGTAATTCTGCAAAGACTGAAGACCGCTGGACGGGGACAAATGGCCCTATAAATTTACCAATTCGATCACCAGACTTATCGCCTTTAAATTTTCTTTTTGGCAATGTAAGAAATAAAGTTTACGAAAGAAGATACGCCAATGAACATAGCATTCGTTTATGTATCAGTTCCATTAACGATAGAAGTATTTCCAATGCTACAAGGGGCGTTCATAAAAGGGCTTTAATGTGCATTCAAGCCAATGCATTTTCGAACATTTAATGTAATTTAGCAGTGTTAAATAAATGGTTTGTTAAACGGTCACGACTACCTCGATTATATTACAAAATTGTTAATATCTACTTCATTTTTACTTTGTTTTTATTTTTTCCAGAATTTCTTTTTTACTTAAAATACAAATATACAGAGCGTTCAATTTAAAAAGTAAGTGTTTTTATGTTGGTCATCGTAATCAGCTCTTTACCTTTCTTTGCTAATTTAACCAGCTGCATAACTCCAACAATAACAAAGTTAGCAATAGTGCCGAGTCAATTTGAAACCTGTATGTATATGTACACATATATATTGTAATTAGTAATGTAAGTGCAGAAAGTGCCACATGTACAGATTTTGCAGAGTTAATAAATGTTTGTCTTAAATATTGTTAAACTTATTGATTAGATTAGCAGTAAAGATGAATGTACAAAATTGTTTCTGCACAATGATATTGTTTGTTACGCATGTTAAATTAAAACGGAAGATGAGAAATTTCACACACGTAGACATGTACTCCCATCTAGTTCCTACTTTTTTTTCACAATATCATACAGATATGACTGTTCTTATTTACAATTTAATATAAGCAATTGATAATACAAGGAATAAACAAATCTTAATTTCGGTATAAGAAGAATCTCAACCCGATTGTTTAATACGTTAAAATAGAATAACTCGTCTCTGAGATTGAGTTGATGATTTTATTTGTACAGCGTTAGCCTTAATAAAGAATTATTTACATTTGTATTCTATTCTGCGCGTATACAGTCATTTTTTTGTAAAAATGTAAAAATATTAATATTTCGTTGTTGTAACAATTATAAGGTAAGACTTTAAATCATGCAATCTGATCTACAGAGGAAAGATTAAACTAACCCTTAAGTATAGTTAATTGTAAGGATAAAGAACTCACTGCACATTCCATATTCTCGTTATTGCACATATGATTTAATTAAGCCTGATGTTATTTATAGCACATTCTTTCCGTTTTATGGAAAATCTCTACAAATAAATGCACAGACTAATATTTTTTTCGTGATCATAACCATACAACTTATTCGTCACATTTTACATTCTGATTAAAATACGACCGACAGTAAAATACTTCCACCAACTTCTTACGTTTCGATTGTAGTAGCGTATGGAAAATACGTTCAACGTTTATTATTATTCCAATAATGTACATTTTTTATTTAGTAGGGTAGTATTTTGAACAATTATAAATACATATACCTTATACGCTTTGAACTGTGTTCTGAAGAGACAGGGTTTCGTGCAAATTAGAAGTCTTTTATTCCATAGGTTGACATACAAACAATTATCAAGTGCCTCGTTATTTTAGGCGATTAGTTATAAAATATATTATTTCAATACTTGTGTTCGAAATGTCAAAATATAATATTATCAAGATTGTCACTCAAAGCATCATTAATACGTTTGCGTTAAGGCTACTTTTCCTAAAATACGAAAGATATCAGCTCTGTAAATTAAATAAACATGCCAAATAAAATTAAGGTCTATATTATATATACATATATATTGTAATAAAATTGTGATTTTATTGTTGATAAACAAAAAATATATAATACTGTTAATATCAGCATGCTTGTTTTATTATATTATTAAGAATAATTTCTACAAACAGAATAGGTAAGCAATAATCAAATTGCACAACTTGTTGTTGTTAAAATATTTAAATCGTCGTCCGAAATAAACCTGGTATTTCTGTGTCTTGTATAATTGCAAAAACGCAGAAATAACATTATAGGTTTAAACAAATGCGAAGAACAAGGAACTACTATTAGAAATGAAGATGATTTATGGATTGCTACGCAAGTCGCACTTGGCGGAAGAATCAATTGTAGCAGCCGTGTTTACGTGCCTGCCACTCAGCTGAATATAATGCTGCAAGTGGCGGATATTATAGTGGAGGAGATGCGCAGTCGCCTTCTGAGCATCCCCTTTTCCCACCGCTCGAACGGAGGTTGAAAAAAAAAACAGCCCTCCTAGATATATTCGATGCGGTAGCTAGCTGGAATGAAAGTTTCTAATATGATATGATAAAGTTCTACCTACGGTGGATAATTGGTTGTTAAGTTTCATATAGTATTCGTATCATCAAGGTGACGATTTATGCCTCCGTCCATTTTTTATTTATCGTCGTTTACAGATAGAGAGGTGGTGTGCGCGTACATGTGTCGCATCTACACAGATATAATTATATTTTCTAATTCTTTGTAAAGAAAGTTCTGTGCACTAGTACTAAGTTGTTTTATAAACGCATCCACGAGGTTGAGTGTCTCAGCCTGATATTGATAGCGCTGCCGCGCGATTCTACAATGACTGCACAATTGAGTGTAGTCATTTGAATTCTCAATTTTCGGTACAAGTATTTCTGATTCGCTCAATCATATTCCCATTCTAGTAGGCCAATCTACTAGACCAGCTCTACCTATCCAGCAACCATTAAAATCACGATCACTGCGGGTTTTCAAGAGTCCAGTAATGTATATTGTGTCGATTAAAACCGTTCCATGGTTTGTAAAAGACGCCTCGTCGGAGAACAATAAGTAACGAAAAAAAATAGGGTTTTGTTGTATTTGGTTCACGTGCCCACTGACAAAAAGTTACTCGTAGAAATGTTTTTCGGGTGATGTCATGTAGTTAATATTTTACTTAACGTTTCGCTGACTATCCTGTCAGCTTCTTCAGAAGATTTCTAAAGACTGCTGTTGTTGTCTTTTGCTCCTCGTTATATATCCTATATCTGTTCCACTTTGCTGATTCATAACCGTTCCGTTCCGCTGAATCGCGTCGTTCGTTGTATGACGACTCGGTAGTGCTAACTTCCACGTGTTGCTGATCTTGTATCCATCTTCGCGATTGAAGTTGTTGGTGTTCTTCATTATTTCTATGGATTCGCGTATTATCCTCGGGTAGTAGTGGCTGGTCCTGGCTAATACCTTAACGTCGCTGTAGCTTATGCAGTGGTCTCCTTGTTGGTGCAGGTGTTCTGCTACTGCAGATTTTTGAGTATGCCTAAGGCGTGCGTCTCTCTCGTATTCTTTCACTCTGCACTGAATACTCCGTCCTGTTTGACAGATGTAGCTTTTTCCACATTGGCATTTTAGTACGTATATGCCGTATATCCCGCTGGTTGTTGTTGGTCTTCGTCTTTTCGCGCGGAACGGTTATGGATCTGCAAAGCGGAACAGAAATAGGATATATAACGAGGAGCAAAAGACAACAATAGCAGTCTTTAGAAATCTTCTGAATCTGGTCAGCGAAACGTCAACTAAAATATTAACTACACGACATCACCCGAAAGACATTTCTACTATGCATTACGGTCATGAAAGCCTACACTCAAAAGGTTACTCGCTTTTGGAAATCAACACTATGACGATTCCGATATAAAGACACATGATATGGATGATATTTATGACGTTTTAAAATTTTCCAAACACTGGTCTGGGACAATTCGGAATCGAGAGCTATTTCTCTTGTACTAACCTTGAAGATTATTAGTCACTGTACATCAATTTCATTATTTTCTCCACTGTTGACTGTTACTTTTTTCGGTTAAACACTTCCATCAGCAGTGAATTGTTTGACAGTACGGTAAAATGAGACACGTGACCGAATCTAATCCGTAATTGACAGCATTATTAAAATTCCTGCCAGCTTCTCCATTCAAGAAAGATGACAAGCGTATCATACCAAACTATCGTCCAATATCAGTTTTATCTGGATTTTCGAAAGTTTTCGAGAAAGCGATGCATATCCAGCTGTATAACTATTTTGAAGAGTTTTTTTGCAAAATATCAATTCGGCTATCTAAAAAATAAACGATGCCTTGTTTCACGTTTTACAAAATGTCTATGAGAGTCATGTCTAACATGATTACAATCCTACTTGCAAGATCACCCACATACTGTTGCTATTGCACAAGAAAATATAACAGCATTTTCAAAAGAAACCCTTTTGTAACGCCGGATTGCAACAAGGGTCGGTATTGTGCCCTCTACTATTTGCGATATATTTAAATGATTCGCATAAAAGCTTCAGTCTTGATGACATTTGTCAATATGCTGATGATGCTACTACAGCAATACCAGCTAGGAGTTTTCCTGAATTATTCGAAATAGACAGTGACTACGCTGGGAAAATGCTGAAATGGGTCCAGGGTAATTCTCTTACTTTGAATATGGCATAATTGCATGGGGGCATTCCACAAAAACAAAGACTCTTCATTTTACAAAACAATATGAATGTTTAGCAGTCATGTGAACTGCTGGAGGGATGGTTTGAGGAACAGTACCCGGTTTATGTCGCTACTTCCTGAACGGCAGGCATGCATTTCTTTGGCACTAGGGGACGCCAAGAAATGTCGTGTTTGTCGTTTTGAAAGTTGTGGTATTAACTGTGAGGCAACAGCGATAGAAGGTAGAGATATGAAAAATACTCTCGAAACCACGCTGATGACGCCAGGTAGGCAGAAACATGTCCGTGTGTTGGTGTATTTTTTTCTCTCCTTTTTATTGCGTTTGCCGTGAATTATTCCATCAATACCATGAGGAAGCTAAGCTATCTTAGCATTATTTTTTGGTTATTGTTTCTAGGCATTTTCTGATGTGTTCTGTTCATAACATGTCTGCTTCATGCTTTACACCTTTTAGCAGACACCATACGAAAATGTTATCCGGATGTGAATCAACTAATAGCACAGACGAAAGCAGTTTTTCTTAAATCACCGAAACGTATTAGGTTATTTCGTTCACAGTGTCATGACATACCGGAACCGCCTTAGCCAATTCTTCTTACACGACGGTGTACGTGATTAGAACCAGCATTCTATTATTTTAAATATTTTGAAAATATGAAATTAGTGATTTACAACTGGACGCTAAAGAAGCACCTGCAATAAAGCTAAGTCAAATGCAATTCCAAAATCCTCAAGTTGATTCCAAAACTATTAACGACAATTATGTGCCAGTAGCCAATGCAATAAATAAATTGCAAAACACTTCGTCGTCCTTACGGGATTCGTATGAAAATTGTTGACCGCGTACAAACAGTGCTACATATTTTAGATTACGAAAAAAGTGTTTCAGTCAGAGAATTTTTTTTAGATTACGCCATCTTTTTAACAATACAAATTCAAAGACCATTTTAAGTACGCGAATATTACATCGCTAGATGTAGAGCGATCTTTTTCTGCGTATAAGCAGATATATACGCCGCAACAGGCGGGTCTCGAAGAGACCACTGTAGAAACCTACGCTATGATGAAGCACGTTTGTTTCGGTTAAACTAACGCAATGATGCTACTACTAGGCAATCGACTTGTTGCGCTCTAGTCATAATACAGAATTGTTTGAGTCCCATTACTACAACTGCATAAAAATTTTTAACAAATTGCCATCGGGTCTTAGCATCGATACGCAGTAGAGGTTTATTTAAAAGTAGTATTCGAAATTATGTAATATCTAAAGCGTACTACAGTATAGAAGATTATACTGACTAACTTCAAGTTTTTTATAACGTACATTTTTTTGACAAAGCATACATTTGCAGCTGTAAATCTATAAGGCAATAAACTTATCTAGCTATCTATCTAAATCAGAACCATTTCAATTTTCTCTTTATTTCGTGTTTTTGAAATTACAAAGAAAACACGAATGAAAAAACAAACGTGGCATTGCAGAATCATATGCATACGTTCTCTGTAAGGGAAATTCAAACAATTCGAGTTTCGCCGATTACAGCGCCATCTATCTTGAATCGAAAAAATAATGTTTTAGAGAAATCCTAAATATTTAGGAACATTTGCCATAGAATCCGAATTTGCAATAAATATAGAGGTTCCTATTTAAGATTCTAGAGTTACTCCCAACTCCACAAACAAGAAGGGAGAAGGAGGAACTAATATTAAGACTAATGTATTTCCTCTGCAGAATGATTAAATTTTAATTCTGGATTTCTTTTTGCGAGATGCTCGCTTTTCGAGATATTTTAATGTTTTAAGTTAAATTAGTCGGTATAATGGTCCTTAGAAAGAGAATAAAGTAGGTTTCAAGAATTGTTTCGCACGCATATTATAAGGCATCTACTAAACCTCTCTTAGGTAAAAGGGGAACGTCGTGATAACAGATTTACGAGAAAACACAATATGCAAGAAAAATATAGGAAGGAATCGAATGGCTGTCCACATTCTCCCGTTTATGTCATCGCCCACGCCATAGTAGTACAATAATTTGTTTCAATTCACTCTAACATTGCGGACTTTTAAGAAACAGCATCATATATTTTCACTTGACAAATCTAAACCTTACAAAAATTACATAATTAACCACTTATCTCCTCATTATTCACTTGATGAAACACTGTATTATTATATTTGGAATATATTTAATACTATCAAGTGCACTTTTCTTACACAAAGAAATGTTTTAGAATTTACTTCCGTGTAGAGTCTCGCTTCATGCTCTTGATTCGCTACAAGAAAATTACACACCAAGTTTTCTTCTGGGTATTATATGAAATCTTACGACTTTCAAGTATTTATTAAACGTAATTCATCAAGTGGCGACAAGTGTCAGCTGATTCAACTGTAGGTAGTTAGAAGGCACTTTCAAGGATGACTATATATATACACATTCGTCGTGTATTCCCATATGTTACCTATATAAGTTACTAAGTTTATTGAAAAAAAAAGAGTTCCCAAAACGGATTGTCATTATTTTTAATTTTATTCCTTAATTAACAATCACGATAAATATTCTTCGCGGAAAATCTTGTCAGTATACTATGTAAAATTGTTCCCTACAATTTTATATAGTATACTGTTGTATAGTTGACTTAGTCCAAAGATTTTCTTTTAGAATTCAACGAAACATTGAATATAAACCACGAAGATTAATAGTATATCACTGTTAGACTAAAAGAAATGCCACGAATTGCTAGTTGGAAAAGCAAACAAGGCCGTTAAAACAACTTTGGACGTAGTTTCGTGTCATTTTGTCCCTTTTGAAGTCCTATAATTCCAAGGTAAAGTAATGAATCGTTCTAAGGTTGCTAAACAATCATACCGCTTATTATCTAAACAATCTGACTTGTATTGATAGAAACCACAATTTTTCTCGAGAAATTATAGAGGAAGCGTTGTTTTATCATCAGAAGGTTCCGAATTGTGTAGTGAGGTATTTTTAAGTTTCTGATAAAAGATGGTATTCTGAAAATTTGGAATCCTTTGCAATTATAAAAATATAACACTTTCCGGAGGAAATACTAAACAAAAATTTAATTATTAAAATTTTGAGCTGTACTGTTTCTAATCTCCTTCACACGAGAAGATTAAATTCAAACAAATATATTTATTTGAATTTAACCCCCTTTTTTTTACTGTATATAAGTAGGCAACATTGCATCCATATAATTTTTAGCAACTTACTGGATAAGTTGTTATTCTATTAATAATAGCCTAAGTCTTGACCCCCTCTGAATTTTGATGAAACCTATTAAAACTTAGAATTAATGCGGGATACTAATTTTCAAAAAACACAATCTTTGCTTTTGCAACAAACAAACATAGGAAGGCCGAATACGTCAACAGCCGAAAATCGCAATTCGCCTTCTGCTTTTAATACAGCATATGCACATGAATCGAGTAGTAAATGTCAACATTAAAAAGACCAGCAGTAAACGTATTGGCTCCTTGAAATTGTTGGCATATCTATCCGCAACCATTGTAAGAATTTCATGTAATTTGCAAAAATGTAGCTTTCATACTATTGAGGCGAGTTATAAAATTTAATGCTGATACAAAATTTCAGTTTTAAAATATATTTCCCATCCACCCCCTAAGCATTTGGAATACGATTTGTATTTAATAAGTTTATATGCGACAGATTTTGTCTTTTCATCGACTATGATCTCGTATACTTCATTTCCTTTTATTCTCCTCAAGTAGTAATATCGCAGTATAGCAAAAACTTTGCAACTACCAAGGCCGTTAAATAAGTTCTTAGAAAAAGATAGAAGAACAAAGTATTTTCTGTAGATTTTCATTTATTTTCAACATAATCTCCATTTAATTATATACACTTTTCCAAACGTTTCTCCAGCTTTTGTTAAGCCCTTCAAAAAGTTATTGTTTGCCCTTTTTCCATATAATCTGTGTAATGTTTGCGCGTGCATTCCAAAACATCCAGGCCATCACTTCGCCGGCCAATCTCACCGTCTTCGCCTTCTTCGAAACCCGTTCGCCTTCAAAGACTCACTGTCTTGACTGTTCTTTAGTCTCCGGCGTGTAGTAGTGTATCCATGCTTCGTCTATGGTTATGTATCGACGGAAAAACTTGTGAGAATTGCGACAAAACAGCTCCAAAGTCGACCATACGATTGCGTTTATTCTCCGCTGAAAGCAAATGCTTGTGGTATCAACTGCTTTATTCACTTTGATTCGTCGATCATTCAAAGCTACATCGCGGATTTTGTCAATCGTTTCGAGGGTAGCCACTTCCATTGGACGTCCAAAACGATTTGGCAGCTGTCTAATGACTATGATTCTTACAACAAACAAACCATTTTCGATAGTACGAGCGCCATCTCTTAGGCTTTCTAATGACTTCTTGAACCATCCTCGTACATATCGAATTAGCGGAAGTTCCACGAAAGGTAATGTGTCGCCTCAATCCATGTTTATGTCAATTATTTTTTTAACTTTATTAATACATACTTTTAGTGTTTTCTGTATCTACAATTTCCATCTTCGTATTTAAATGTAATACCTGACGCATCAAAAAAAAATGTTATACACAAACCTAAATCTACATAATATGTAATGTAAGTGCTCCGGGTAGCCGAAAAGATTTCTTCAAATAATTCTGGAATACGATGAAATGAACTAAAAACAAAAAAAGTTAGATCTGGATGTTATCTTTACCCGACAGAAAAATAATAAGATAAATTATATTGAAAAATAACGTGGAAATGTACCATTAAGTTCTAATGTTATACTGTTTTCCGCGTAATGCGTTTCCATATGTTTAATAAAAGCTATAAATTTAAGGTCGTCGTAAAATAAATAAATAAATAAATTGTTTTTGATGGTGACATTTAACAAGTTGTATAACCTTGTGTATAACAAATGTAATTATATACTCACATAGGTATAGTTTTAAACCTGTTCCGCCTGCTTAATGTTACATTTTAAAATATTTCGAAATAATGCTCCAACCTATTTAATTATGTATCAATATCTATCAATTTTAAACAAAGTATTATTTGTAGGCTACAATTTTTGTATAATCAAAAAGTAGAATTTTTCACAATCTTCACGAAGAACCTCAGATATATACAGGGTGTGTTGTAAACTCTGCCACAAATTTTGAAAATAGAAATATTTTAAAAAAATAATGCGATTAGTCCTTAGCCAAATAGCTTCAATAAGTAAGGGAACTTAGATACGAATTTTTAAAATGGCCCTTAATTATTATTTCACTACCGCTGATATTGCGGATCTGCGTGGCTTATTTATTAAATCCTAGGGCGACGAGTGAAGAGAATAGCGGTCTGTTTTGATGATTAAATATATGCAAATATTTAGTAGTAAATGTATTTTATCTATCCACTACATCTCTTATTGAATTGAATTTCCACACAAAATTACACTGGGAGAACTTCTATCGCACCATAAATCAAGCATGCAAAGCGAAATGATTCTATTCGTAATCTTTCTTGGGATGCCAAAGCATTTTTTCTTATTTTAATGTCCGATAAGATGATGTTTGTAAAATGCAGGTAAATAGTCATGTGGGGATTCAAAATAGTTATTTGTAGAGAGCAACAAGTCGATTGCCTTGCAGTAGCGTCTCTGCGCTGGGTTAACCGAAATAAAGGTGCGCGTTATTTAGAACAAAAAACAATAAGAGAATTTATGAAAATACAAACATAACATAGCAAACAACTTACCGAATATGTTTAGATGGCTGAAAAAAAACATCTGTATCATAGCGTACGTTTCTACAGTGGTCTGAGCCTGTTGCGGCGTATATATCTTCTTATACGCAGAAAAAGATCGTTCCGCAACAGTATTGTTAAAAAGATTGCCTAATCTAGAACGTCATTTTTACGTAATAGAGTATTAAATTTTTCTCTGACCGAAACACCTTTTTCGTCATCTAAAATATGTAGCACTGCTTGTACGTGGTCAACAATTTTACACGAATTCCATAAGGACAACGAAGTGTTTTGCAATTTTTTTATTGCGTCGGCTACTGGAACGTAATTGTCGTTAATAATTTTTAAATCTGCTGCAACTTGGGGATTTTTAAATTGCAGTTGATTTAGTTTTAGCTGTCTTCTAACCATGTACCCCATAGTGACCAAATTGCCGAATGCGTTTCGGTGATTTAAAAAAAACCGCTTTCGTCAGTGCTATTAATTTATCCACATCGGGATAACATTTTCGTATAGTGTCTGCTAGAAGGTGTAAAGCATGAAGCAGACGTGTTATATGCAGCAAATTCGGTTGAACAGCTTTCAATAATTGACCTATGCGAAGCATACCGCGGCAGTATCGGTAACCATCATTAACACTTGCTTTGGTGAAATTTCAAAGTTGTTTAGTGTTCTAACTAATACTTCGACAGTACATCTTTGCTGTGTTTTACAGGTTAGCAAATAAGGGTGTGACGGTCCTTTCAAGATCATTGTCCGTACTACAATCGATGCTACGGAATTTTTTTAATGTCTATAGTTTTATCTACAGTTGGCCACAGCCGTTCATTTTTTATTGTGGTTTTCACATAATTCTCAATCTTTTGGCGTACTGACGGCAAATACCTACGTAGCGTCTACGGACTTGATAATTCCCACGTTGGATTGTATTTCATCCAAAACTGACGAAATTCGTCCGATTTTTGCAAACGGTATATTGCGCGCGAATAATATCATCGCTAAATCAGTTAGAAATTGTGTGTTTTCAACAAGAATTTAGAATAAAAAGTCAACAAGTATAATGGTAAAACATATATTACCCGCTATGCAGTTGTTAGTACACTAGTACACAGTAGTAATTCGCATTAATTTTACTAAGTATTTTGTAGATATTTACTAAATCACAAATTTTCTATATCATCCTGCATTTACTTATAAATGCTCTAAGAATGAACTAAACCTACATTAACGGTATATTTGACGCTTTCTCCAACAACTTTAATTTATTTATGGCATTTTGGTAATGACCTGAAATTAGACAACGTATCAATAATATAATTTATCAATGTTTTAAATGATAGCACTCTTACTCGAACTGTAAACTACATTGACGTAACATTTATCACACTTTGTTTTATCCAGGGGAAGGCGATTCACTATTATCTTTTCTCTCTCTGATGCATTTTTAATATATGACGGCCATAAACAATATGTGTCGCAATTTTCTTGAATCAACCAGGTAGTTGATATTATACCCAACGGAATGCTACCATCAACCTCTTCTTCTGGAAATTCGACAATAGCAAATTCCCTGTAACAATACATTATAATACAACAAAGAAAACACACTTAATCATGCAAATCTTTTCCCATTAGAGTAAATGCAATCCGCATAGTTGGTCAGCCGCTTATTGCATTTTTTCAACAGAAATGTATGCTATCTTATATCGTTGTGTTTCGTTATTTATTACGGCAGCGAACTCGATTAATGCTTAACGGCGACAGTTGCTGGATTCTTTCCAACGAAAGCCGCATACGGGGGACTCTATTCAGAATAAAAAAACATAATTGCGTACACTCGGCTCAGTTTGTACTTTAGTTTGCGGTTTTATATACCTACGCATCGGCACCACAGATTTTTCTAAATGTGAAGAAATGAAAACAATCTTTTTACAATATCTTTATTAAATAAGATAAGGCAAAGCATTTGAGTATTTCAAAAAAAACAGAACAAAATACATCTATTACAAGAAAAGTGTAAAGGAAATGCAAACGTGAAGAAGACTTCCGAAGTATTTTTTTATATTTGCGCATACCTTTATTATGTATATTCGGTTTTATCAAAACTGCACTTTTCAGTTGATTTAAGGTTTAATCAAATTTATAAATTAAAGAAATATCCTTCATTGCAACACTGTCTCAAATTACCACTTACTAATCTTGAGTAGTAACAGGTTATCGAGGGCATTCTAATAATAAATCCGAGCTGTAGATAATTAATAGATGCATAATCTGACAGGTATACAACTAAAAAAATATATACACAAAATTGACATAACTCGAAGATCCATGCGTATGAAATGGAAATTGGAAATATATCTTTCTATCTATGCACATAACTGGCTAATTGTAAATGTTAGAGAAAAAGTTTTCCGACAAAAATTGTTTGGTATAATGAGTTTTATGAGGCGGTAATGAACCCGGCAAAGAAAAGAAGGTTATAAGCATATGGACACTGTTACATATACTTCTTAACTGATGTCGAAAATTTTCTGACGTTTTGTAATACTGCTAGAAGTATGACAAATAACAGCGTATTTACAATAAAACGAGAATTCAACAAAAAAATATGGTATTGAAGGTGAAGAAGTGAGGGCTGTTTCTTAAAGGTGTTACAAGATTATTCTAGCAAAGCATTAAAGGGCCGCTTTCGATGACATTCAAAACTAGTTGTGCGTTTTGCTTTTATATTTTGTTATTCTAAAACACCCTGGTAAATTCTACCAATAATTTTGAAAAACTGCACCCATCACATAGAAAAGCATTAGCAAACATTGAAACATTCGTAGATATGTTTTGTCTAGTTGTTTATAATTCTTCCGGAGAAACTGTTATTGATTTGAATAATATCATTAGATATATCTTGATAGACATTTTTCAAAGCACAAGGAATATCGGAAACAATGCAACATAACTAGAAAGTGAAGATTCTGTACATATCCATCACCGAACATTCAGAAGCGACACTCGAGCTTTTGTCCCAAATCGAAATTCAGGTGCGCATATTCAAACGATGAATACCATCAAAAATATGGCGAATTTCTATGAGTATTATTCAGCCCTGAGATCATGAAACTTGGCCAAGTCAGCCAACTTTAGTCGACCATTTCGAGGAGTGAGTCGGCTCGTATTCTATAAAACATTCATTATACTATTTACGATTGTGCAGCGTTTATAATTTAGAGTTTTGTGTAGTTGGTCGCATACACTTACATGATTTCGTATAGCAGATAAGGTGGTGTCCAACGTGGAGCTAAATTTATAATATGTTCGTAGGGTAAAATTTAAGATTTCGAAATTTTTCAAGAAACTTACATTTTCTTTTAAACGTACGGGCGCCAAACACACACCGGATGCATTACTAAAGCAATAAGATCCCATACGCATGTACATATTACGAATCACACACCCGAACGACCACCCCCACACCAACGCCCGTGAAGAGCACGGAAAGTGGTGAACTTTTATAATAACTTTGCATGAAGACAAATCGATGAAAGATTAAATCTAGTCGCTTCGACAATAAAATGTACTATTCGCCAATCTCAACAAACAAACACACGATTTGAAAGACCGTGACCATCCAGGTCCATTCTCAGCAGATGATTGTCTACTACAATTAATAAATAAAAGAAATCGCAGAAAAACACGCAGCTCGTAAACCATTGCTACCAATTGACCAATTGAAAAAGCTGCAGTGGCTCGAGAACATCGTAACTGGACGGAAGAACAGTGTCCTGTCAAAGAAGAAAAGTGTTTGTGAGACGGTCCACTATTGAGAGAATGCTTCCCTAGTGCATTGTACCAACAATAAAATACGGTAGCTCGGGGTTGTTTTTCTTACTCCGGAACAGGGACGTTACATCGAATCGAAGGAGTAATGCGGAGAGAGGATTACCGCAAAATATTGGAATTCCATGTCATTCCTTGTGAGCAGCGAGTATTTTACTTTTCTGTACGACAACGATCCGAAGAAAAAAAGAAATTAATATTTTACATGTTATTATTTTACATAACATTGACATCGCAGAGTCCCGATATCAACTCTATTGAACTACAGTGGGATGAGCTCGATAGAAGTTTAGAATTAGAAGAATTATTAGTCATACTTCCAAGGAACAACTTTGGAATATTCTCCAACAAGAATCGAACAACATCCCAGGCGATATACTAAGAAAATTAATCGAAAGAATGCCGCGAATAGTTCTCAATGCAAAGAGTGGATTTGACGAGAAAAATATTTAAGAATTGCCTTACTAATGAATAAGAAAAAATAATTTTGCGTTAGATTTTGATAGTTGTTATCCTTTAGAGTAATAAATTTACTTTTTTGGTATTAGTTGCCTTTTGTTTTTCGAGTTTTTAAACTTTTATTACTTGGCCAAACTTCAATAGACGGTAGTGTATGTTCTGTATCTAAGCCTATGATCAATTATGAGATCAAGATTTCTTGCTTCTGATACGATCGGTTTGATTCTGTCTAATAATTTTATAGTATAGTATGTCTCTGAACGAAATCAGTATCTTTAGATCGGCCGAATAGAATAGCGGCGACGTACATTTGAATGCCAGATGTCAGCGCATGAACTGGTAAGTAAATAGTACATATGGAGTACTGTGCGCTGCTCTTTGTAAGTTGAAACCGGAAAGAATCACTAAAAGAAGGTCTCACGTACTGCAGACAAGTAAGTAAACATAAATGCAACAGCAGAATCGCTGAAGCCAAAATACTGAAGCAAAGTCTTAGATCTCACAAACTCTATTTAATGATATATGATATAAACTTGCGACCGGTTTCGAGCTAATTGCTCATCCTCAGACCAGCTAGAAAATACAATCGACAGTTAGTTTTATAGTGCATACTAAGTGACATTTTTGTATAAAATGCGATGAATTTGCCGCCCGCTTACAGCTGGCCTATGCCGAATCCAAATAAAATAGACTTTTGAAGCATTTGTATAAGGCGTTGATAAAGCTATTAATAAGATTTTCCAAAGTTTGTGTTCTATTTTTATTTCAATTATAAATTATCGTTTTTGCGCACTTTTTAATTTCGTCCATAGAATTTAAACGAAGAAAACAGTCTCACGCTATCTCACGGTTTTTCGGAACGAAACATGAATTTCTCATTTCTTAGGCGTAGTTTACATTGGTTGAATAAATGGTAGACGATCGAGTATTGAAAAGCATGTTTACTCGAAATTCGTATAAACAATTGATCGAGTAGATAGTCAAGTAGCCAGGCAAATAATTAGACAAGTCAACTGGTACAGCGGATAGTATAGTACAAGGGTCGTTCAAGAAGTCCGTAAAAAATCTAAGAGATGGCGATTGTAGTATAGTTTACTTCTAATTAGTAAGGATCATTAGTCACCAGGCAGCTGTCAGAGTCTCAGCTATATCCATTACACGGTACACGGTACAATTTAAGCAAACACTTTTTGTTTATATAGAAAAATAAAAAAAGTGTGTTTCAAACGGTGATTGAACTTGTATTTAAAAGGCTTAACAATGAAATAATTAAAGCTGAGTTGAATGAAGTTCATGGCACATCTGCTCCTGTTGTTACATTAGAATTTTCCTTAAGAGATATTCTCACGTGTTTTACCGTTCTTTTTCTTTTGACCAACCCTGTATCGCGAATTTAACTATAAAACGATCCTTCTATTTTTAGAAAACTTTCGTACATAACTTTTGTTGAATTCTATTCAGTCATTATCTTTTAATTTGTAAATTTCATCTCCCTACTTCCGGCCCCCTTCCACTTGCAATTGGTGGGAAAAATATCGCAGGTATATATAGTTCGTGCCTTAACTGTCGAAAAAGAAGGCAAGACGTAACGAGTCGATCAAGCTTACACTTCTCCAAGTTTATCTAAGTACAATCTTTTAGGGGATCTTATAGAAACGTAAGAAATGTTGTGTGTGAGTCCTAGTGTAGGGCCCAGAATCTTCGGAAATTATAATCTAGGCGATCGCCATCTACAACAGCCGTCGCGCACGTCGACTACGACTTTCCACTCGGCGACTTCCGACAGAAGCCGCTATCGACACAAGGTCACAACTTTCCCTCTCATTAATCATCTCGCCAACGCCAGCTTAACGAAATTGATTACCCGCGCACGAACATTCCGTCTTTGGAGTATTTTTTTTTTCATTTATTTATCTTTTGCTTAGTTTTTTCTCGGCCTTGAACACTGTATTTAATTATTTATTTCTTTTCTTTTCTTTGTATTTTATGTTAAGTACCTAATGGTTACTGCTTCATCACGTGCTAAATGTCAAAATTTAACCTTGAGCCTTGTTTTAAGCTTTAATTTGTTAGTTACCAAAAGTCAAAAGTAGTTACCAATGCAACACTGTAAAGCTGGATCCAGTTAATCGAAGTTTAGAACCATTTACTTTATATAATTTTCCATGTGACCGTTTCAACGAATTTACCTGTTTAGGTTATTTTTTTTATTTATTTATTTGTTTTTTTTTTATTTCAATTATATACAGATTGTTCAAGTGATTATTTTTCTAACGTAAGTTGCGCTAATCCCCCCATTCCCCGCAAGGTAAGCTTGGCTACAAGTAGGTCCTACTTACTCTGGTTTCCGCGTCTACAGGGTAGGTATTGTGCGTTCTTTTATACTTAAGTTTGAGGGACCCCACGCCTTCTTCACTGAGCTTCATCTCGCCATAAGAGACACCATACCATCCATCGACCTACCTGCGCTAGCCCTGTTTGGTTACACAGCGGGGCCGAAAACTTTTTGGACTTTTGGTCATTTGTTCATTATCATTATATTTTTTGTATCGCGTCAGCCGTTTGGGCAACACTGTGTTAGCAACTGTTTACAATTGGGTAAATGAGTTTAATCGAGGCCGTGGAAGTGACCTCACTTATTGACAAAATCCACGATATGGCAACGCGATTGCTTGGGATATTTGGAATCATCTACACCGACACTTGAAGAAGGACAAACAATAACCGGAAAGTGTTATGCGTCGTTATTCGACCGGCTGAACGAAGAAATCGAGGGAAAACGTACTCATTTGAAAAGGAAAATGATCCTCTTCCATCAATGCACGGGCGCACACCTGCGCAGTTTCGATGGTCAAAGTTATGGAATTGAATTAGAATTCGAATTAATACAACATCCACTTTTTAGATGGCTTAAAAAATCTTGAGAAACGGTTAGAAAAGTGTACAGAGTTAAATGGAGATTATGTTAAAAAATAAATAAAGATCTTTGTTTGTTTTTCTATATTTGTCTAAGGACTTATTGAACAACCTTGTAACTTGTCCCTTTTTATTTTCCCCACCACATTGGACAAACTGGATTGCTTTTGCCGTTTCACGACTTCTGGAATAAATACAATTCCAACTGGGAGCTACCATCTCGGATAACGTTAAACATCTATGCTTGAAGATAATGAAAAAATATCACAGCCGTAGTTAAAGATAAACGGCTATGATTAAGCGTGGGCGATTCTATTGTACATGTTATCCCTTCGACCGAGTTTTCCAATCTTATTACTAAGCAAAACATTACTATAGTAGCGTATAGTATATCATGTAATCAACTGCTTATGTTAATAAGCGATAGCACAGTAACAATGCGTTCCGTGGGCCGTTCTCTAAAACAAGAGTGCGAACAAATTTTACATATGACGTGTAAACAGACATGCTATATATCTTGTGGCACAAACGATTCGCAATTGTAATCTAGAAGTGGATGCATTAATTTCAAATACTAAGTGTTTTTGAAATCTCCAAACGAATTCGAGAACTTCGCAGACGGTGCCCCAGTATTCCCGAACCACCAGAGCCGATTCTCATACGTTGGCGATCATAGTTAAGGCCACCTTTTTATTATTCAAAATTTTTCAAACAAATAAAATTTGTTCAATCCCAACGAAGCTGCAGCTATTAAGGAAAACCAAATAAAATTTCAAGATACTTCCGTTGAAATAGATTTAATAACTATTTACGAGAATTATGCCGGTTTATTTGACGCGATAAAAAAATTTGAAAATACTGCGTTATCATTTGTGGAGTCAGTGCAAATTGTATACGATGTACATGCATTGATTGCTATGCGCTGCAAGTGATATAAAAAGTGTGTGTGTGGTGTTGTGGAGAGATTCGGGAAAGTTTCTGATTTTACCAGATTAATACAAATTGGTGATGGTGCATCTGACCCATTATCTATTTATAAAAATTATTTCAATTATGCCTGTCTGTTACATCCGTAGATGTCAAACGGTCATTCTTAAGATATAAGAACATTTTTTTCATCACGACCAACGCAGTTCACCCAGACAAATCTGATAACATACTTAATGCTGCAAACCTTTCAGCCTTTCAGCAAGCTTATTCGATTTGTGCTACGTAGATAAGGTAAGTGAGTTATATTTAAAATTAAATAAATAAATTAACTTTACTTTTTCCCGATATATACTTGCGTTAAACCCTGATGAGTAATATTGTAATGTAATATGGATGCATATATGAAACTGGTTTGGTCCTCAATTTCATTCAATAAAACATCACAAATTATTCTTAAATGTCTCTTGTTAATAATGCGGTTGCTTCACACTCGCCGTTTAGCATTAAATCAACTAAATACCGTGTATACGTATGCGTATCTACTTGTGATATGTAAATCGAGGGTTGTGCGGTTGAGGTTACATATGGTTTTTTTTACTCGTTTAGGTGGGAAACGGGGGAATTTCTCTTGAATTGCCAAGGTCAAATAGTATTATAGTTCATCCTCCGCATATTTGGCGCTGTTATAGCAGCCGCCAATTTTTAAAATCAACAATTACAAAATCAGATATTAAAATATTGGCGATATGGTTTAATTCAATGGATATAGACGTGTAAACACCTGGATACACTCTTTTCACTAAACTACGACCATGAAGTTTAGTAATAGAGAAGTTTATTAAAATAATAAATCACCTAAACTTTTGCTTTAATATAAACGCAAAACGCCATTTTATAGTTACACTTTTACAAAGTTTATTTCAACTTTAGTTTAATTGTGTAAATATACCTTAATGTATATTGATTCTATAAATTGAATGTGATAATAAAATAACATCACACATAAAACGTACACCTATCATTCTCATATGTCATGGCGCTGTTACAACGAAATTAATATTTTAACATTGAGCATTACATTTATGAATACGATTTTCTAAATATTTGCGTTTACACAATTTCGAAAATAACAAAAGAATCACATACATACATGTAACTGAAGTATCTACATTATATGGATTTCTGATTTATTTACACTGCATGTTAACAGAAATTGCGCTTGCTTTTTTTTGCTTTCATTGCGACAGGAGTAGGTAGCGTATTTTATTACCCATTAAATTATCCTGAAAATGTATTATTTTATTAATTTTAATTAATTTGGTCGTAGTATAATAATGTATAATTATGAATCATAAAAACGGTGGTTTGCTACTTAATTTTTATTACTACATAGAAATAAAACGATTGGCGCATACCCGCACGTGTTTGAGAAAATCATTAATCTAGACTGTAAGTAGGGCGTCCCATGTAATAATCTTTTTGTTTTGCAAAAAGACGGTAAAAAAGCGCTGCAAATACTAATAATGTTCATTGAATACGTAAGTACAACGTCGAAACAATCACAGCTATATATTTAAATGTGTGTAGATAAGAATATTACAACTAGATAACTAATTAAAAATTGTATTTGTGTAATTGTACAAGCAAAAATTTCGAATGTTAACTTTAACTTTCTATAAATGATATAATCTACATTAGCATACCTATTTAGGTCATTAGGTAGTATAATTGAAGCGATTGGCTAAGGCGTAACATACAATAAATAGGTAAAATTAAAAGTGGATTATATTATACATGTTTTATTGGAGATAAAGAGGGTAATCTAATTTTTCTTTATCAGTATATGTACATAGACAACTTTTGTTTTTATTAGATAGTGCGGCTGTTCTGATCGATAAATATAATTTGTATGGTCAAACAAGAAATTTATTATATGACCAACAAGAATATTCTACAAAACGAACCGTATTTACAACATAACATATACTTACTTTAGCTTCTCCTCCTTTTCCATTTTTCTTTTTATAATAATTCTAACGTAGCGCAATATCCAGTATAAAGGATAGCATTTCACAATAACAACATCACCTGTACTACCAACTTAAAATTCATGAATGATATTAGCACATTTTATTCGTAACTCCATTGATTTAACGTTATTTACAAGACACTGTTCGCTTTTCTATCCGTGCAAAGTACAACGGAATATGAGAAGTTAACTTATACACAGGGTTACCCACACCTGTAAAACGAAATGTGCGCTTTAAATTCTTCACGTCTACCTTATTTTAATATTTATTTTGTCTTTTTTTATGACCGAACGCAAACATTATCAGAAAAACTGAAACTCGGTGAACGCTTGTCGTGAAAAATTATGTGAATTGAATTAGAATTATACGTTAATATGCCCTGAGGAGATGTAAATTAATTAACGTTTGCTTTTGACCTATTAATACAAAAAAACAAAACCACACCAATGTGATTATTTCTAACTCCGAAAGTCATTACACACAATCATAACTTTTATGAATAAACCTACAACTGAGGATCCTATATTACTGTTATCGTTGATTAATCAACTTATGTTGGATATTACGTAAACTTTTTACTCTCTTCTTTAGTATAAATTTTTAATATACTGTTCATTGCTCTTTTAATAATAATAGTAATAGTAATAATAATAATTAGCCTCGAGGCGAGGCTAGAAAACCGAAAGGCTCAATCTACAGACTATCAAAAAGCCTTTGATGGTATACCCCATACATTACTACTCTATAAGGTAGAGCACCATATCATCCACTTCCTAAACTATGCGATGACGACATAGAACCCCAATCTGCTAATGAACACTGCCACGAAAAACCATACATGCTGGTAACATCAAAATACGAAGAGGTATTTTCCGGGGAGATACATTAAAACGCAAATTAGTCATTTGTTCTATATGGATGACTTGAAGCTGTATTCAAGGAATCGCAATCACCTGCAGAACCTGCTAGGGTGCGTAGGGCGATATAATACCGGCATGAAGTTTGGGCTAGACGAATGTAGGATGAATTGCATGGAGAAAGGGAGATGGGTTGAGCAACCCGGTGTCAAAATCAGGAAGTAGAGTACTGTAATTGTATGGTTACCAAATGGGGTTGAGAACGACAAATGTAGATGGCGTAAGTAAGAAAATAGTGTGTAACAGTAGAAAAGAAAACTAATTCGCCCCAAATGAGCCGTTGATATTTGTATTGTTTACTGAAAAATACAAGTAGTGTGGTTGTGTGTAGATGTAGAAGTAGTGTGGATCTTTTCTTCTTTGGAACTATATATGAATAAAGTAGTATAAAATTAACACCCGACTACTATGTGAGCGACCAGAGACATGTGGCAGGTATGAAGGAGGACGAAAAATATAAATATCTTGGATATAAGCAAGCTAAAAGTATACAGTATAAGATCATAAAGAAAAAAACTACCACTAACTATCTCCGGAGACGCAAGAGCATCCTAAAAACGAAACTATCGGCAAGGAACATGACAAAAGCGATGAATGCGTATGCCACCACTCCGTGTTTTCATACAGTTTTGGAGTTATTGCGTGGACCGACACTGAGCTTGCAAACCTTGACATTAAAACCAGAGTCGAATTCACGTGCGTAACTTAAGAGAATATTCTCTAGAAAAAGTAAAAACTAGTGAACTACACCGAACAATTGCATCACTAGATAAACATCTTACGCCACTGAAGTTGTCGGACGCTAGTTATGATCCAATGTCTAGGGTCAGTAGCATAGAAGACCTGAAAAGCAGGTGAAGAGGCAAGTTCCTATCGTCATTGGATCAACTAGTGAAATGCCTAAAATTAATTTTAAGAAAATGTACGCGTTCTTAATACATTTTAATACATGTGTATTAAATATTAAGTTGTGGTCAATAATTAGGCCCAGATTTGTAGCCTCATCGACTACTGGTAATTGGACTTCATCGATGGATAAATTGACAAAATTGAAAAGCAGCCGATAACTATTCCGACCAGAGAAGACCTGCACGAACGATTCAGATGGAATTAGAATTACACAAAAATATCATTTAAATCAGTTGAAATATCATCTAATGCTTGCGCTTTATCAGCCATATCAAATGTATACGATAAAGTTGAATGTCATCAGCATACATGAGGATCTTACAGGTCTTTAGTGATTTCGGCAGTAAGATAGTGTAAATAATAAAAAGTAGAGGCCCCAGGTGTAGAACCCTAAGGAACACCACGCAGCACAGGGATGAGGTCAGAAACGCCGCTAGCCACTTTAACATATCGTGTTATATTTGATAAGTAACTGTGAAAGAATTGAACAGCATCGATAGACAGTCCTATATAGCTCGAAACAGATAGAAAAATATTGTGGTGTCAAAGTCAAAAGCCTTGCTAAAATCAAGCGAAATAAGGATGGAAGCTTTATCTCTATTACGAGCAGATATTAAATCATCGGTAAGATTCATCCAGATCTAAATCCAAATTGAACATCCAGAATAATACTGTTTGCATCCAAATGAGAATGCAGCTGAAAATTAGTGACTTTCTCCAACACCTTCGACATAATAGGCAACAAATTAATAGGACGTAAATCGGAATGATTTTGCACTGAAGTTTTTTTTAGGAATAGGTAGCAGGAACAGTAGTAGATAACATACAGGACTTAATAATATTTGTAATATATGGGGACAACAAAGTTTAATTAATCGCAAAGAAAGATCGGATCCGATGGCATTACTCCTGAGTTCACCAATACATCTGCTCACTGTAGCAACGTCAATTGTAGCAAATGAAAAACTAGACATATTATCTTTAAATTTAGAATTCAAATAGAAGTCTACAGTTTCAGAGGTACTATGCTAAGTTGTAGGCAACGAATGAATAAAAAATTTATTAATGGAGTCGGCATCATTGAAATCACCGTGGATTTATTCAGTTTCTTAATATTTAGGTTCTTGGCTTTCTTCCATTTGTTTTTGTGACTACAGGATTCAAATTTAAAAGCGAAATACGCCAGTTTTTCATCTTTAATGGACCTATTTGTGAGATTGCGTAGAGATTTATAATATTCGAAATGAGCAGGGAGTTTTGTCGCATTTCTCTCCAACGTTATTAATCTAATGTTGTCAGTCGGCCAAGGTGTAGGTCTATTGGACAACCGGGATATTACAAAAGGAATATGTTTGTCGAATAAAAACAATAAAGATTGAGTTAAGAACAAAACCTTAACGTTTACACCAATGAGTTGTATAGATTTAAGGATTGTAATTCGTAATAAAATAGTTAATTGAAATTTCTAAATAATCGACAAGTAACAGAGAAAGGTAGAACGGTGGGTCTAGGAAACCTTAAGTGACAACTAACTACTTCATGATCGGGAAAATCAATACTATAGACTGTCACATTTGAAATAAAAGCTTCGTTGGACAGAACAATAATATGAATCAAGGAGGCACAAGAGTTCGTTATTTACGTAAAAATTTTCATATTTTCACCTGATCTCCGTTGCAGTTTATTTTTTTTTTTTTTGTAAATACTATCGATATCTAGAAAATACAAATTTGGTAAAGTAAAGCTAATCTTCATGACACATTAATGCTTGTCTTGCGATTACGGTAGTTGGTTGTGGTTATTTACGAACATATTACATAAGGTCCACATTCATTTGCTACGGTTGGGCCAAGGTCGCTGTATCCTCCTGGTCTGTATGTGGCAGTACGTGTCTCGCTGCCAGAAAATGTATATATTTGAGTCTTACCGATCGAAAGCATCACCAAATGATTGCTTTTGATCTTAAAATTCTATTGCAGCCGATCCTAGATTCGAGGCACCCGAACCTTAAGTGGTGGGCGTTTCTGCGGTTCTACTATCTCACTGTGGGTTTTAATTGGTTTCAATCCTCTCACATGTGTTGGAAAGATGGAATCTGATAATTTTTCCTTCTGGAGCATCTTCACGTTCTTTATTTGGTATCTGATATCGTTGACAAAGGCAGTGCCACGTAGTTGAGCAACACTCTCAAGATGGTAAGATAAAGTGTCGTTTTGTCACGGATATTCAGCACGCTATAGCAGCTCAGCATAAATTGATATTTTGCTATGGTCTCCATGGTGAAGTGCACATAGGGTAGTTTCTTGTCCATCATCAATTTCAAGCCGAACACCGCCGATGACAACATTTCTCTTATAATGTTTCAATTGATTTGTGAAGCCATTTTTGTTATTTTAGGTATATTACCTTGATTTACAGGGAAAAAGCTCCTCCTAGGATGCGGACAGGTCTGAGAAATGTTTCTATCCCAATATATCATCGACACCCTCAGTCCAAGAAGTTTCTTACGATAATGATATTGGATCTTGCGCCCATCCTAAAATAGGTGAGTGAACTGAGAGATGGTTTTATTGAATAAGCTTAAAAAGCTTTCTTCCAAAATTATTATTAGTGGATTTACATGGCCAGAATGGCAATGCCAAGCGACAACATGACCAGAATATTGTCCTCGAGGAACAGCATACGAAAATTATCGCTGATGAAAGGCTTGGATAGAAAGGCGTGAATGAAATAATTTCCCAACCATGATCACAACAGCCTCAAGAGAGGCGAGACTGGGAAGAGAGATATGACTGACCATCTTACAATATGTGTTTGACATAAATCGACAACTTCATAACTACGTCATAACCTATTCCCCTCTGGTATAATTCGCTAAAATGCTGTTGTTATCTGAAATGCTGTAACACAAAGATATCGGTATGTCGCGAAAATTTGCATTTAGTAACACAAATTAGATTAGGAAGAGGGGAAGGGGAATATGTACATACTCTTTACTCTCGATTTGCTCCAATCAAATATTCGAACAATTAAAATTATAGAAAGCAACTATTATGGATCTGTTAGGTTAATAGCGTTAAGTTGGCAATGGCCCTCTACAGGCGATAGACGATAAATAAATAGGTGGTTATCTAAAGCGATGAGCTCGGTAGAATAAGGTTTAATTCCTTTAATTTCAATGTAAATCTGAAATACATGTAAAAATAAAGAGAAATAAACATGGCCCAGTCATAAAAAATTCATAAGTATATTTCGTGCTACGACTACTAAGAGTTACTTGGGTTAAGAAATTTGGGGCTGGTAAGGTTAAGCTTAAGCTATTTAAATTACAATATCGCAGAGTTTTGCAGGTTTCAAAGCAAATATACAGGATTATTTTATTGCAACAAAAACTGATAAGAAGCCGGTTGCAGTACAAATAGCGAGAATAGAAGAAGTGAAGCAATGGAGATCTATAATTTTTTTAATAGGAAGCAAAATAATGGAGAACCATTTCAAGCATATGCAGATCTGAAAAAACTTATAAATAATAAATAAAAATTATGCGGCTTTGGTGAACAAGAAATGAAGTTATTGAAGGTTCAAATAGAACCAGGCATAAGCTCTTGAAGCACCAAGGAGAGAGGTTTTTCATTGGAAAGAGTAAACCGTTGTAGATCCGTAAAAGCAGCAGAGAGAAATATGAAAATAATGTGCGGAAACGAAGTTGATGTATTAAGGTAAGATTTGTAAATTAATAATAAACCTAAATCTGTAAAGTCAAATGACGAATTGATTCTGATGTGGATGTTCAAATGAGCACATTAAGCATGTCTGTTGATGGTTAAGAATTAACAAGAAAAACCCTGCTATAAAACATTAGTTGGTAGATGGTAGAAATATTTGTTTTAAATTAGATAACGGAGAAGTTGATATGTTGCTATTTGCATTAGTTGAACAATTTAAATGGAAACATTGAATAAATTAGCTAGCAAAAAAATAAATGTTCCAGTAGAGAATGTAGATGCGAATGTTTGGGTAAACAATATAGTAGTTGTTAAGAAACCAGATGGACTGTATAGACCCTGAGGAATTTAATAAACAAATTATATGTAAGCTTTATCCAATTCTTTCTTTTGAGGAAATTAGTACTAAGGTAGCCAATAAGAAAAATTTTGTGTGGAAAGGATGGATTTCATAAAATTAAATTAAACGATGACTAAATGTTCACGTTGCGGTATTGCACTTTTGCTTCAAATTTACCTCCAAATAGATGGTTCGCTTCCTTCCGAAGCGCTTGCAGATTGTCCCGCAGTTAGGTAACCCACATCATTTTCGCCATTGTCTTCGTAGTTTCTATTTTTCGGTTATTGCAACTGTTTTATTATATTTTCAACTGCAATAATTTTTGGGAAATTCTACACAGATCTTTTTGTCTCTATTTCTCGTTACCTTTTTAGAAATATTTTTAAAAACGTTACTTTTCGCAGTTTATTTTCCTTGCGTTTCAACAGAGGTCGCTCATGGTGTTATCTTGGATATCTCTCAATAACTTCTCCGATTGAACCACTTGAGTGTTGTTTTATCACAAAGCTATTTTAATCTCCTTTCTGTTAAGATTTGGCACGAGTTGGGTGTTTACGAAGTTTTCGCTGTGAGGTCAAATTATTTTGTGCCTTAATATTTGCGAAAATTCAACCTTTCGTTGAATTCAAGTTAAGGTTTTGATTTTTTTAAATTTAATTTTAACCTTTCTTTTTAATATTTTATTCCTCCGAACCATCTATTAGTTTGGTTGCTTGTAGTTTCTGATAAGAATAAGCTAGTTTAGAACAACTTCGCTACTAGAAAGTCGATAATTGGTTTATAACATTCTTTAGTCTTGATAGTTACCTTTCATAAGACAACAACATATTCATACGTTCTGTAAACCAACAAGATCTTGCAGGGCAACCGTAACACCGCGTATGCTTACGCACGAATATTTATAGTTCACATATTCTGCAGGATTATTTAGACTAAGGTATTATGAAAATGGTGACCTATTAAATGTTAATTTCGAAATGGGCTGCAATATAAACAATGACATCACTGTGGAAAATAGTCTAATATACTATAATGAAAGGTTAATTGTACCAAAAACATTGAGAATAATGTTACTGAAATTATTACATGAAACACATGCAGGCTCAAACAAAATGTTAAAAAATAGCAAAAACAAATTTTTACTGGCCCAGAATGTATTTTGACATTTTGACAAATTTAAACACAAATATCCACTGAATAATCATGAAATACCTGATATACCTTATAAAATTGGGACCGATATAGCTGAATTTTCCGGTAAGGGTTACCTAGTAGTATTTATTCTAGATGGTTAGATATTGTTAAACTTTCAGATAAACAGCAGTAGTGTGATGCAGGCTTTTAAAGATTTATTCAATCGCAATGGAATTCCGGAAACATTTATTGCCGATAACGTGCATTTTGGTAGTTATGAAATTAATGAAATATTTGTAGCATCATGGAACTTCAAAATTGTCATAGCCACCCCACGGTATTATCAAAGCAATGGTTTAGCAGAAGGGGGTGTTCCAGAGGATTTCCTTGATAACGCGAATAATTTGATGAGCCAAAATTAACACTTTCAGCAGGACGGTGCTCCTGCACACAAATGCCGCATAGTACATAACCATCTGGACACCATCTTTGCCGGTAAGTGGATTGGTACAAAAGGGACAATTAAATGGCCAGCATGCTCTCCTCACCTTTCGTCTTTAGACTTTTTTCTTTGGGGACGTTTAAAAAATCAGCGGTACAACAACGTGGACGAATTACAAAATAAGGTTAGGGAAGTTTTCCGTGAATTGGATGGAAGGACAGTCTTAAGAGCTACCCAGAGTGTACTTAAGCAGGTGCGAAAATGTATTAAAAAGGAAGGTGATACTTTTGAGCATTATACATTTACTTTATTCTTTTCAATTTAGCTTCAACGAAATTATTTTAAGATGTAACTATGTTATAATAAACATTAAATACAAAGACATGTATTTGTTTTGTCAAAAGTTGGTGGAGCAATGATAACAGTTAGGACGAAATGGAAACTGCTCTAATATTCAATTTAAGACAATAGTGTATTTAAACTTTTACATCACAACTTTCATTTTAAAAAATATACAGGGTGTTCCATTAAAAAAATATATACATTTCAAAATTTCTCGGAAACGCGTAATGCAATTGTTTTTTTCGTATAGTGCATATTAAGCAGCATTAAAAAATACTATTACTTTGCTAACCTTCTTTCTAGAATCGAATCAATAATAATAGAAATAGCAATGGTGCGCACTTAATTTGAATCACCCTGTATAAATGGTTACCTAAAGTGATGAGCTTAGTAGATAAGGTTTAATTTCTGTAATTTTAATGTAAATCTGAAATATATGTAAAAATAAAGAGAAATAAATAGGATCAGTTGACCTCACTGGTGTTAGTAATCTGCCAAATTTCCATAGTTCTCCAATTCATACATTTACCCACAGTTGCAGTTACCGGTGGCACATCCTATACAATCATACTGTAAGTAAGTGTTGTATATTTTCCATAAATACTTATGTTATTCGTTTCTCCATCGGCTGTGTTATTTTCCTGTATTTGTGTGCGCAGTAAATTCTCTCATACACGGTCTAGTAAATATACCGATATTCCCACATCCTTGTTTATTGATTATTCCAACGCAGTCAGAAAACTGTAAAGTTTCTTAGCATATTGGAATAAAAATGGTATAGGCAATAATTTAAACTAAGAAGATTATCACTGTAAATGCAATATATGCCATCCTTTAAATAAAAGGTACATATGGAGAGATATTTTTTAAGAAAAACGAAAACAATGAAAGTAAAAAAAAATGTTTTTCAAAATATTCGGCATTAAGGTTTATACACTTTTGCATGCTTTCGAACCAATTCTCGAAACATCTCCAAAACATGGTTCCTGAGTTAGTGTTGATATTTTGAAAACTTTTGTATGACCGCAAGAATTGAAAAGAAGTTATTAATTTAAGTAACATACTTTATTTATTACATTAATCGGCTAGGATTTTCAGAAATTATTCTATGACTTTAACTCTATCTCATATTTTTTTCCAACACAATTAAACATAGTCTATTATACGGTTTTCACCCGTTGTAGATCTTAACCACGTTTTGACACGCCTAATGTGGTAAATATTGTTCTGTGCTGACTAATGAGATCAAAGCATTTTTTATGCCGGGGGAGAATATGTTAGCTTCTTTAATCACTTCAACCATTTCCAGATTTTTTAGGGTCTGTCTATCAAGGGTTTTCTCAGCCCACACATGATACCACAATTCAGTTTCAGGCTGAAGCTCTTTTAGGCCATGCAGCAATTTGCTATATGTTTAAAATCTTCAATTTTCAGATTTAGTATAAGATAAGGATGTAGGGATAGTATAGAAAAGGCCGGCACGTTTTCTATCGAAAATCTAGCCTCCAACGCTGACGTTAAAGAGTCGCGGTATGGAACAGGTATCGTACATTTCCAATACTTAGCAGATGAATCTACAGGAATGTTTGATCGATGCTACTGATACTTTACTATTCTGGGGTTTATGATGTCCTTTATAGTGGACACTGTGTTCCGAATCTCCGCGATTTAGTTCATTCACCACTAGATTTAACTTATGGCTTGCACAATGAAAGAACAGGGCACTTCTATAGTTTTCCTTTACTATTGTACACTACCATCTTTGCCGGCCATTGCTACACATCCGTCGTAGCTTTGCCCTTTACATTTTTGCGGGACTAATTCTCCTCTTTGTAAAAATTTGTCTATTGTTTCAGCTATGGTTCTTGCATACATAGATTCTAAATTTTTCGATACCAAGAAATTCTTCGCGTACCGTCAATTTTTCTTCATCGAAAAATCTCAGTCCTAAAGACAGTTGTTCGTTTCCTGATATATCCGCTGTCTCGTCCGCTAATATAGAATAAGCATACGATTTATTAGCAGCTTTGAGTAGACTTTTTACAGTATTACATACATACGACATATAGGTAACATTTTTTACCTTCTATCTGCCTTTTTAGGTCTGCGTTGCCACTATCAATTCTGAAAGAGAATAAGTCTTAAAAAACTCCCGAATTCCACAAAATATTATAGCTGATATGATCGACGAAGACTTCGATTTTCCTCTCTTAAGTTTTTGGTATGCAGATACTACGTAGACATCTGTAGGTGTTTCTTCCATGAAGGATTTTGCAGGTTTGACTGCTGCCAAATGCCATCGACTTGCTATATGGTTCTTACCATATTCATGCATATGCATTGAATTGTCGACGAGGAAGGTCTAGGCTGGGGTGCAGAAGTTGTTGAAGGATCCTCTGTCTTCTCCTCATTACTTTCACTTTCGTTCTCCGATCTCTTCCTTTTCCCGATAACTAAAAACAAACTACAAGCTACAGGCTACGGGTGCAGGCATATACATGAAGAGGCAAGAAAAAAATCCAAAATAAAAAATAACCCTCTTAAGTATAACAGTATAACTTTTTATATTATCAAATAATTTTCAACCATAGTAAACTTCCAATTTCTCTTTCGAAACCACCGTCATAATTCATAATATTTATCTTAAATAAAGAGCGTTTAAATAAATTTCGTCTCAAGGGGGCTGTGGTCGTTATGCTTATTGTAGATTAAATTGTAATGCGGTATTATATGTCAATGGTTGCATTCAGCAGAAACATCTATCGAGTATCGCTACTTTGTCAACAGTTGGGAACATTTTGGGAATGCATCGCATTTCTGCTGTATGCACCGATGCTTGTAATCTATCAGAAATATTAAAGATTATATACAACATAAAGTTTATCATCATATTTATACTCTATCATCTCCGCTATTTTTCTCAAGATATTCTGAAAGTAGCGAAAGAAAAGTGCGCTGCAAAACATGGCCATTTGTTTCCAACAGTTTCCATCGAATCGGGATTCGATGTAGCGAAAAGTAACATGTGCGTTTAGGAGAAGGTTACTCGATCGTTCCACAACAGTTATTTCTGTTGAATGTGACCAATGTAACCGTCACATTTGCCAAAATACACGACCTCTAATTCTAATATAACTTATATAATTTGACAGTAATTTAAGTAAATAATAAGTATGTATCTAAGACATACTTTTTAGTTCCACAGATCACTTCGACGCGAAATTTGAACGCACTTTAGTTAAAAATTAGTAATAATAACTAAATAACTTAAATTTCAAATTAAGACATTAAGATAGAAAATAAGATAACCACTAATAAATTATAGATATAAAATTATGTAGTATGTAATTATGGATAAGATTAAAATAAAATAAATACCTTTAGTCTTAAAAAGTCCTCCTATGTCCTTTTTAAAACAGCACTATGCACTACTATTAGGCAATAACTCCTGTAGAAACAACGGCAAATCCGTACAACGATCAGCTCAACTTACAAAATAACTCTGATTCTGACTGTACGAGCAAAAAAATATCGTCTTTATATAGCCTCCCAAGCAGATATCCACCCATAAAAGTGATGTGTAAATCAAGCACCAATAAAATGCAAAGGAGGAAAATATTAACACGTGATTGGCCAAAAAAAAGCAAGTAATACTCAAACCTACTCACTTGCCCATGCGCAAGAAATATTTGCTTTACTTTTAATCTTTTGGCGGCAACTACAAAGGTTAATTCGGCGAATGCTAAACTCGATGCGAGCCGGAGAGGATTACGATGTCTTTGTCGCACCGTTAAAAGTTTTATCTGTCAGAACAATTGTTCGCTTCGCCGCAAATTAAAAAAATAAGAAAGAAAAGTGAAGTTATTTCAGAGATTTAAGGGAGGGTCTCAGCCCCTTCGGCTACACCCATGTTTGTGTCGATCCATTTAGTGTGATCAGGTCAGTCTTTAGTACCTACCACTCTCAATGACCATACTTTTTCCTCTTGCAGTTGTGTTGGTGTTTGTTTCAATTTCATCCATTTATTAACATTTACAAAGAAAAATCGCATAACTATTTGAAAACATACGAGAACTTCAAGATTTCTAATACTCTCTAATCTAATACAGTAAACTATCACTAATACAGTATACACCGATATTGTGGCAGAAATATAAAAAAGATAAAAGACCTCAAATAATTTAGGTTTTCCTAAATATAGAAGCTCAATCTCACATCCGCGCCAAGTAGCTTCAATAAAATGGTCACTGTTGGAAAAATAACCAATTTTTATCATGAAATTTACCTACCGTTAATAAAGGTGAACAGGTATAAATACTAACAATTTTTATTAACTAGAAATTATACATTATCAAGCGCATGGATATATGTTCAAATCTGCAGCTAGATTCTTGATTACTTCACTAAACCAATTCGGTGTAGGATAGAAATTACTTTCGTAGTAAGATTCTCTATCCTTACCATCAACATCCATCTGCTCGGCTATAAAATTGGAGATTTTCTTTTCTGCTTTTTGCACTTCTGAAACGACAGCATTCCCACAATTGCCAAATCTTCGTTGTTGAACAGAATTTGTGATTACCCTTGTGCTTATTTCATTCTGCATTATTTCCGCACCAGGTTTAAATGTACGCTGCTTTTTTGCTTTTTTCTTCATGGTATTATGCTAGTTCTTTGAATCCTGGCAATGATTAAAATGGAATGTTATATAAAATGTCATTATTTGAATGTTGACTTAAATCCTAAATAAAACAAGTGACAAAAGTGTTCCACAAAGGCTTAACAAATTCAAATTTAAAGTCAAAAAGGTCAAAAGCTAATCGTTTGTGAAAGCATTGCGATATACGTACTTCTTATAATTGCATCTAGCGTGGTAAAAAGAAACACTTGAGAAAACGTCTAAACTATTTTAATATTGTACAACGTTAAAGAAGAGGCACGGATGCCACATCGGTTTTTAAAGTGCGCAGTAACACATTTAAAATACAATTCTTTCTTGCATCCGTTGTTTCATCCATCGACACCCAAATTTTTTTATTTTTTAAGTCTGCCTCGATTTGATCCGTAATCGTGTCTTTCGCCCGCGGCAAATTAAACTGTAATTGACCTCTTGTTAGCGATCTCCATTCCGGAATGTATTTCCCCTAGAACTTTCGAAATTCTTTATTGTCTATAATATTTTGTAGAAAGTTGTATACACTTAACGTAAAAGTAAAGTCAATTAACATGTCTTTTATGAATAAAAATACTGTAATAAATGTTGATATTGCAAACAATACATTCAATAATGCTGCCAGTGTATTCTAATATCGGAAATCAAAGCACGCCGTCGATTCGCCATCATCAATCCCACCCGTTGTTCATACACATACTAACCATACCCGTATGAATCCCGACTTCGGGTATGTTTGATCGCTTTCGAAATATATCATCGCCGCCAATGAGTGCGCACTCGTTTCTGCAGGTTTACTAATAAGCAAAGCTAGTGAAACTGTACGAGAACACGTCATTGCTAGCATAACCGTCCGTCCAATAAATATGAAGTCGGATTCGCATTTGAACCGAATTCTCGATTGTTACCGCATTCATATCTACATACATGTGTATATGAACTTATCACATAATAAATAATTAGAACTGTCTGGTTTCGTGAATAGGATCGCTGTCTTTTTTTTATAAAAAGCCGATATTTACAAAGAGAATTTTATCTATAAACATTTCCCTTTATTTAAAATCTGTCGTTCTTCAGTAAATGAAATATGAAGTTTTACAGATAATTGTTTTTTTTTTACTAATGTATGGACTATTACGAAGTACTGCAAACTATTGTTTTCCTAAAGATGTTCGTTAAAAATAATCTAAAATTTAATTTATGTATACATACAATTTCAACATTTACGAGAAGTGAGCACCATTTTCATTCAATGCGATTCCTTGTATGTCGTTGAACATTACTAATACTTCGGGAATAACATTTTGAGTAATGCGCATGTTACCTAGAAATTTTTTTCATACATATTTTTATTGAATCGTATTACCTTTTTTAGTACTGAAAAATTTAGTATGCGTTACTTTAAATAAATCTATTCGTTTTATGTTGAACTCTTAATCAACAGTATTCTGCCTATTTTCGCAATTAGAGGTAGGTGCTAATTAACTTGCTAGCCAATGTACGTATACAGGGTTTCTCACGGTAGCCTTTTGTTAAAAGTTTCCGTGGTTAGAAAAAAATTCTGAATTTTTGGGCTCCAAGGTTAACCAAGATTTTAAAATATTTTCAAGGTCGTACCACTCTCGGTTATACCAGAAGTCACCATTAACTTCCTTATTTTAAATGGAACACTCAACATATCTCATTTTTTGGATTCCTGAGAAAAATTCATGATGTGTTCCGTCTGGTTTCCCTATACCTATTTTCATTTGTTTCTTAGATATCTTGATTATTTTGAAAATTTTGAAACACGTAGCCTTATTTTTGATACTGCGCCTTTTACCCATTTTCGACATCTGGGGTAGGCGGAAGCACAAGAATGGTACTTTCGAAATCCACATTGACATTTGATTTATCGCACACAGGGTGTCCAAAATTTGATGACCAATTACATCATCTTCAAAGTTGAAAAAGTTCGGTTTTTCAAATGTGACACCCCTTTTTTATCAAAAGCCAATGAAACTCCGAAGGTCTTATCTAGTAAGCAATGATATTGACGAGAATTGAAACATGTTGTTGATTGAGAAACTCTGTATATATATTATGAAATCCCCTTATTAACCAAAAGGGTGTACGGTTTTTGCTTGGTTCTGTTCCTTATAAGTGCGTTTCACTTCTTTTTGTTCCTGGCTAAGTCCTTTACTTTACTCCATGTCATTCCTCTTCTTCGCGATATCTTTCCCAATACGCCATCTCAAATCTCTCTCGACCTTCCTCGTTTCTTCTTAATTGGAACCCTAGCTTCCCATACTTTTTTCGCTGGTGCTTCTCTATTAAGCCTCTGTAAGTGTCCCCACCTTCCCAGCTGCCTTTGCTCTATATATCTTTCGACAGATTTTATGTTTAGCCCTTCTCACATTTTTTCATTTTTTATCTTGTCTATCGTTGTAACACCTTTAATTCTCCTTAAGTATTTCGTTTCACTTGCCTCCAGTTTTTTCCTTTCTCGTTGCGTCAGTACCCAGGACTCTCACCCATAAGTTAGTATTAGTCTACATATTGCTTTATACAGGTTCATCTTAGTTTGTTTTGTTATTTCCTTTGTTTAATAATCTTTTCCTCAGCGAGGAATACATTTTATTTGCTTTAGCAATTCTGTTGTTAATTCGATTTCGTCATCGCATCGCATCATTTTCCTATTTCCTCTAGTCGAACACCAAGGTATTGGAATTGATTTACTTGCTCAATTCTTGGGCATGTATTTATATATTTATATCCTGTTTTTCTTTTATAACTGCCGGTATTTTTGTCTTCTCTTTGTTTATTTTCATCCCATACTTCGTACCCGTTTTGTTCCATATTTCCAGATTGTATTGCAGATCTTCTTACTATTCTCTATTATCACTACATCATCTGTGAAGATACATGTAGAGATGTTTACTCTTTCTAGGTTCCGATATCCTATAGATGGCACTTTCGTTTTTTTCATTGTCTCTTGAATAATCTCATCCATAAATGTTATAAACAAAAACGGGCCTAAACACTTCCTTGTCATAGTTCTTCTCTAGTAACAAATTTTCCGATCCCATATTTTTGCTTATTACACAGCTGAAAGTTTCCGCATATACACTTTTAATAACTGAATAATTTACCTTCAATATTTTTTCTCTTTAGACATTCCCATAGTTTCGATCTCGGGACGAAAGCTGTTTCGATGTCCATAAAAGCTAAATATATACTTTTTTTCCCTTTGTTTATTGTCTTAGTAATAATTTCCTTCAAAGTGAACATGTGATCCTATGATCCTATGATCATATGTACAATGTACTAATTTATACGTTTTAGATATAGGGAAATAGTTATAGAAAAAAATCTAGAACGTTTTCTTTATCAGATTCTGGAAAAATATTCAGGATGTTTAAAAAAATTGAAATAGTGTGAATTAAACTTGCCAACAATTCGATTCACGTTCTATCAAATAAAAATTATGAGAATGTACAAAATGTTTTTAACAGGAACAAAAAAAAATGTATTGTAAAAGTAGTATATCTCCAAAATCACAATATCACAGTAACTTTTGAAAATTATGGTAAAAATGTAAACGTCAAAAATATTGGAAATATAGTTATCTCCGCCGCTATCTTATGACTACTCAAAGTGATTAAGCTAAATAAATTCCTGTATAACTATAAGCAGTGCGTTTCGATAACTCGAGCCGATTACACGTGTTTACTTTTACTGTTATATTTAAACTTTTCTAGCGATAATCCTAATATTGATGGTTAGAGGTATTCTGTGATATTGTTTTTGGGAGAAACGCATATACAGATAAGTTTCTAGTTTTCATTTCCTTTGTTTTTAAATATTATTAAGGATTTTCTTTTCTTTATATACGTACGAAGCGAACGCTGGGAGACGCCCCTTACTCTTATTCTACTGCCACCGTCCAATACATGCATCACTATATTTGTCTGTTCTATACAGGTTATATGCGAGCAATCTATGGAAGGGTTTTAGCTGCTTTTCAATAACTGTTGCGTAAATGGTCGTATTGAAACAAAATACCCGAAATCAGGTATCCAGGTGTGTGGATAGAGATTTGTTATCTTTATCGTGACATAGCCGCGTTGATGCGTATTCGAATGTTTAAGCGGTCCAGTGTTCACGCGCATGCGCAATACGTAACCGGCAGAGAGCCGTAGAGAAAAAGAACATTATTATCAAGAAAGCGTGAGCTCTGCCACATAGCGAGTTATATAGTTATGTAAACCTATATATTAATAAATTCAAGCATATATACAGTCCACATTTATTTCTATTTACCATAACAGGTAATATTAGCTATTTCATTGACTTTTCGCATCCGACAGGGTATTTTGATGTAACATTAATAGATTTATATTGTTGTTTTGTTCTTATTTTTTTATGATATTGTAAAAAATAAATGTTGGTCTACACTTCTTGTATACATTGTAAATTCATATAGCATTCGGATGCTGTATACATCAAAAAATTGAAATGCAAACGAAAGCCGCACTTCTTTAGCATCGATGACCATACCATGTACCATTGTATAAAATTGCGTTACAATAAACATTCGGCTTCATTTCTTGAAAAGTGACCATTTCAGAGGCGGAATGAATGTATTTTTTGTAAAAGCAATTTGACAATATAGAGGAATATAGGTGGTATTTTAAAAAATTTTGCTTTCACACTTTTTTCCATTTTTAGTGTAGCCGTGATTGTCGGACTGGGTTTACAATGTTTTCCAAAAATTCATCTGGTTTATATTTCCATTCTGCACAGTCAATAGTTCTGCTAAATTTCTGTTTTCCAGGTTAAATATTTTCACAGTTATAAAAGTTCCCATACACTTGACCGTGTAAACATCTCGAAAAAATGCAAATCTTTCAAGTAGGGTTAGAAATGGCAACATGTTTTTTTTTTATCTAAGAAGCCTTAAAATTGAACTATGATTTCAAAAATACAACAGTACAAAATAACGAAGCTGGCACCTAGTTCCAGTATAACCGTAGGTTTTACGTAACTTGCCCCGGAGTTTACAGGTTATAGATGGCAATGGACATGGGACTTGTTCCTAAGGTAAACTATTCATTTCATTATTTACATTATTTCTTTCCTATTATACAGTTCAAGATTGTAATATAAATGTAATTCTTTCACAACATTGTTTTCTTCATACTTCCGAGATGATATCAGCGAAGTACTGTCACATTTTTCATAAAGTCGTTCGAGACTTCCGTTTTGTTTACATACACGTATGATGGGACAAAAGTATACTTGGACGGCTGGCAAGCGTCGAAGCAGTATGAGCAGTGTGCACAACGTGTGGAACGTTGTTTTACAAACAACGGTGGTGGGTTACTTTTCCTAATAGCTGTAGGGCTTCATATATCCTTTTTTTTTTGGCAATTCAAAAATCAAGAATCCATTTAGGTGCTTTTGGTAAAATGTCACTTAGGTAATGTGTATGGTGAGGCGTTCCATGGCATTGTATGAGAATGAACATTGCTTAAATTGTAATACCATTGAAACAACCATCCTTACCCCTATCTGACAATTTCGACATAATCATCTCCATGGAAGCTACAGATATTTTTGATGCATTTTGAAAGCAGTAAGGATATTATTAGTGTGTGTGATAACAAAATAAGATGAGATTAGCAAGTGTTGACAACAAGACTTATTTCAAAAATCAGCGATTAATTTAGACACATTTATGAACAACAATCAATATGTGAATTTGGTTTTGAACAGTTTTGGGTCAAGACTTTCCAAAACGGCAACTTTTCAACGAATATTTACGAGTAGATACAAAATTCATTATTTTGCCAAACAAATGCAAGTACATTAAAATCGGTAACTTACACATTAAAACACTAATTAAAATAAACCCATAATTACCTATCGAATAAGGACTGATTTAGGTAATATAATTTGAAAAATTTTCTCATAACGAAATATAATGCTTTGAAAATCAATAAACAGATACTTTTTGACACAAAAAATTGTTCAATTTTACATTTTATTTTGAACCATCGGAATACGTGATGACCTGATGATGTAACGTTGAGCGACTCACAACAATTCGACTTCCTCGTGTATTTCTCTTGCATATTGTGTACAAGGTGGGCCAAATTCAATACTTTTAATAGGGAACTTATATTTCTTTAGGAAATAGCCAAAAATTGACCTAAGCTTCTGGAGCTCGATTTTAAAGAGAAATCGATTGGTGAAATACCTATTTTTATATCTTCTTTAATGTAAGAGATACAGAGCGTTTTCTTAAAATGTGCAATTTCTAAAAACCCTTGTAACTTTTTTATTTGTGAAAATGTTTGATTTATATAAAAACTATTGTTTGTGCGTGGATTGTATTTTTTTGTTTTGTTGTGTTTTGCGAATGAATTTTAACACCTTACTATGCCTATTTGTTATGTAAAACTACACTGGTGCTTGTTTTGTTACTATTCTTTATTGCACGATATCTCTTGCGTTGTCTCTTTCAATAAGTACAGTTACTACTTAAAAAAAAACTACATTAAAACGTTACAGTTAGCGCCAATAATTCCAAAATATAACAGGAAATTGTAATGGCGCGAAATTCAAATATTATTACATCAAACAACTATATTAGGGCAAAATCCTATGCTCCAATTTTTCTGTTTTTAAACTCCTATTTTTTGAGATATTATCAAGACTTGTGTTTTTTATATGGAACACCCTATATATTTTTATACTATTGAAAAGCATATAAAATTACCTTTACAACGATATAACACGCTTGATATTTTATTTAAACAATTTTTAAATTATTTGTTTTTCTTTATTTCTCATTATTTTAAGACGGCCATGGATGGTGGTAAATAAGCAAATAAAAGATTTCAAGAAGGCAGAAAAAAATTGTTTTAATATTAAATGTCACAAATAACAATTCAAACAAACTAAACTAAGGCTTCCTCATTTTCACCTGCTTCTATAAAACACTTTAACATGTCGTATTTTTCATAGTTTTCATACATTTTTAAATTCTTAGATAATGAAAACACCAGTAATATTAATGAAAACACATTTCAGAACATTTAGACAATGTAAAATAAATACGTGTATTGCTTAGTTACCATCCATAGCCATCTTAAAATAATGTGAAATGAAGAAAAACAAATAATTTAAAAATTGTTTAAATAAAATATCAAGTGTGTTATATCATTCTAATGGTAATTTTATATGCTTTTCAATAGTGTAAAAATATATAGGGTGTTCCATACATAAAACACAAGTCTTGATAAAATCTCAAAAAATAGTTAAAAAAAAAAAAAAATTAGAGCATAGGATTCTGCGTCAAAAAGCGCCCTAATATAGTTTTTATATTAGGGCGAAGCTTAGGTCAGTTTTTGTCTAATTTCTTTAGAAATATAAGTTCCCTATTAAAAGTATCGAATTTGCCCCACCTTGTACATTGTACTACGCAAAGGACATACACAAGGAAGTCTAATTCTAGTGAGCGGCCCAACGTTGTATCATCACCTACTGCCGCTGTTCGCAAAATAAAAAAAACTTGAAGTCCCACACGCTAAATGTACGTATATGTAAAAAAAAACTAAGGTCACGGATGATTTTCTAAAAAATACAACACGGAGTTGAAGCAATTCTTCGCATATATTAAGCATCTCGCAAGTATAAAGAAAACAATGTTGTGAAAGAATTACAATTATATTACAGCTCAGAATTGTATAAAATGAAAGAAATAATCAAATAATATAATTTGTAATCTCCGAGGCAAGTTATACCGGAAGCAGATGCCAACTTCGTTATTTTAAATACAACAGCGTGTATAGATTACACTCAAAAGTGGAAAAATTGTGAAAACTAATTTTTTTTAATACTACCTACATTCGTCTCTTATTAAATTGCTTTTACATTCATTGCGTCTCTAAAATTGTTAATGTAGTAACAAATATTACTTTTCTTCCTATGTTTCCGTCGAAATATTAAATTATTAAATGTCCCGGTAAATATAACAAAAGCAGGTAAAACCCTTGCTTACTTCGTTCGCATGTATTACGTATGTAACAGATAAGATAAGAATAACAGTAAATGAAAAGTTAATTACTGCATGGCGGTTAGTGTCACCATTTAGGCGTATTATATTATCTAATGTTTCATCCAGCATAGCACACGAAATTATTAAACAGGAACTAAATAAATTAGGTTTAAAAATTGTCTCATCAATTAGTTTTATAAATACACGACTAAATTTGCAAGAATATGTTTATATTCTTGCAAACGGCAAACGGTGACCATTCGGTCACCGGTTGATGATGAGGACCATTCGTGTCCTCGAAACGGCCGTCCCGGACTAATTAATATATTACTATATAATAAATTAAACTTATGTGGTGCGGAGGGTGCCGATACTTATGTGTTGTTTGTCATAAACTACCTTGTTAACCTTGCACAGGTATACAATCATTGGCCCAAAGTCGATGAATCTGCTGCTTCTATGGAAGGTTTCCATAAAGAAACAAGGACTTACGAGTGTTTAATGTTATTGTTGGATGGAATATTACAATAATTTTTATTAGTGTTTGTTATACTGGTATTGTAGTTATATCTTTTTATTACATTTATTATTATTTAAATTACATAATGAGTAATGTAGTTAGGTGTATTTAGTTTATCATTCAATGGTCATTTAACTTATGCCTGGTTTGTCACCGTAAATGACTTTTACGAACGTGTTATTTTGTACAAAGTAATCTAGTGTTCAGCTCTTTGTTGTCAGTACAATCTGATTTAACACGAAATGCAGTAATTTTTTTTGTAGTAAAATTCCTATATTCTGCAATTGAGGTTTGTTGAATTTATTTGAAGCGATATTTCAAATAAAAGTTACAAGCTTTCAATTCTTTTCCTTTAAACCCTTGCTAAACCGTAAGAAAATTTCCTCAGACACTCATTTGTTACTTGTCCAGAGGCTCCGAGGTTATTCTGGTGATCTGAATAGAATTACAGAAATATACTCAAAATCATCGTCCATCATTATATAGTGATAGTATAAAGTAAGAATTTTCAGTCACTGTTACATCATTTCAATTTAAATAAAAAAGTACCTGCATCAAATACTTTGGCGGCGTTTTCTAATTGCTTGGATTCTTTGATCAAACGGTTTGAGCAGTACAAATACATTTTTTGTAGCTCAAGTAAAATGATGATCTATCTTTTAAATTATAAGTTTTTTGTTTTTTGCGTTTGCGCATATTTCTTGATATTCATTATGATCCAAATTGGGCCGAGCTGTTTTATTTGTATCAGATGCGAGTGGCGTAATTCAAGTGAACTGATCGGAACTGAACTGATCCGATTGGCAAATAAAACGCACCTAATGATTTCAAGTTTTGCGCCATTAATATAGACCATTTCTACTTTTCGATGTCTTCTATATGTAGAACTTGTCAATGCCATGTCTTCCGTGATGAGTACGTAGATTTTATCATATATATCACTGTCGCTCATGATTTGCGGCGATGCACATCATCCGGCTTTCGATTCTATTAAATCTGATAACGGCGCTTCTGCTGCTGACCTGATACTTTGCTCACATGATTTGGCACATAGAATAAACTGGCGTGTACTAGAGGACTCATATACATCTGATCATTATGTTATTCTGATAAACATGGTGCATTCAAGCGGTAACATTAATACTACATATCCTACTCGCAGATGGAAAATAGAACAAACTAAATTACCTTTATATACTGAGTACTTACGTAGATATCTGTCCACTATTCCTAATCTACCCAATGCAGGAGGAAAAATTAGATTTTCTCTTGACAGCATTAGAGAAGCGGCCGATTCTATTTTTGTCATTAAGAAACTCTTTACATGTAAGATGACACCTCCGTGGTGGGATGATGAATGTTCTGAAATTGTTAAAAAAAAGGTAAACAGCCTCTTTGAAATTTTAAAGCCAATCGCACATTAGGAAATTAGTTGAAACCTAGAGAAGTGTCCGCATATTCTAAAAGATTCCTGAAATATAAAAAACGAAATAGCTGGAAAACATTGGAATTTCATGTCCGATTTTGTTTCTTATGAACGATATTGATATTGAATCAAATCATTTCATGCAGTGTTCGCTATTTTACCTTTACTGTTTACTTTTTATGTTATATATGGACTGTATTTCAATAATAAAACTAGTTGTAGATGTGTCTTACGGTACGGCATGCACAAAATTGGTAGTGGTTAAAGTTACATAAATAAATCACAACATGCTGAAACCATTTTCTTTGATAGAGTTGGATAAGGCCTTAAAAAATCCTAGCAATATTAGCCCAGGAATGGATAATATTTGTTAATTATTGCTGCAACATCTAACTAATCAACATAAAACTTACTTGCTGCTTTTAATTGTATATGACTGTACAATGAAAGTGTTGATGAGCTCAAAAAAGTACTCGTAGTACCGGTCTTGAAGCTGGGAAAGGATACAATGTCAATCGACTCCTATCGGCCGATAGCTCTCATGTCCTGTATTACCAAAACATGAAAACGTGATCAAGCGCAGAATGGAGTGGTGGTTTAAGTCTAAGAATATTCTTCCAGTTCATCCATTTGGTTACAGAAAGGGTAGGTACAATTGATGTTTTAACGGAACTCGTCACAGATATGCAATTGGTGTTCATATGAAACATAACTGCTTGAGGAATCTTTTTAGACATTTCAAACGGTAATGTGTAAATTTGAATACCCTCGAAACCACACTAAACAAGACAAGATTTCCGCCAACAGTATTACGTACGATCACTGATCTCTTTCGGGATCTAAAAATTTGTTTAAATCAAGCAAAAATGAACGATTTGATACCAGACTTTTATCGCACGGATTATTACAAGGTTATTCCGGTCTTAGTCCTGTGCTTTTCAATATTTACACGATTTCCATAATGTGTCCAACCTAGAAGTTAGCATTATGCAGTATGCTTGTATGTTATAAATAAACACTTGCATTTACTATCCAGCAATCTTTCGGCAATTATGAATGTTACAAAAAGATGGTTAGCTAATAATGCTTTGGAACTTTCATTTAATACGACTAATATAATGTTTTTCCTGCGCTCACGTAACATTCCAAAGCACAGTATTATTCTTGACGGGGACAGATTTTTTATACCTCCATATATCAAATATCTTGGATTAAATTTTGATAGTAAATTGAAATGAACAGCTCATATGATCAAGTAGTGGAAAAATGCGAAAAAGGATCGAACATTCTGCGTATAATTACTAAAGTACGATGGAGGCAGACCTCGATTATGGATGCGCGTTATATTGCAATACTTGTATGTCAAATCTACGTAGACTGGTCATTGTACAAAATAAAGCACTCTGAATACATAGGTGCTGTGCGATCGACGCCCATCATCACATTGCAAATTGAAGCAAAGGAGCCGCTTCTGGAATTAAGAAGACGCTTTCTAGCAGCTATCGTTAAAGTAAAAACAAACTGTAGGAAATTTACTTTACATAAATTTAGAAGATTATCCTTGCTAGATTTAACAGCACCATATTGGAGAAAAAAAGAAATCGCCTGTATTATGCGAAACTTTCCGATATGTCGCCAAATTTGAACAACGTTCATACAATAATATTACAAATATCAATTTAACATTCTTTGAATACATGGAGTTATGTAATATGTACTTTCCACCTTACATTGGATTTTAAGATATACTATTTACTCAGTCAATGACGGGTATCAAAAGTCATTTAGATTGGACACTGATGCATCTATCTTTACTGCCGAGGCAATTGCAATTCTGGAGGCACTACACTACGGGGCTAAAAGGGAAGCTAAATGTATTGCTATATTCTCTGATTCGGCTAGTATTCTACGATCCCTCTCCGACTTCTACTACTAATCCCATAATTGCAGACATTTTCACATTGATGGTTGCGCTATAAGGAACATGTAAATACAAAGTTTAACTAAAAAGTAGACAATCTTACCAAAAGAAGCTGTAGTGATGGTATCCTGTATAGGCCTGTCTTGAGCAGTCGAGAACTATGGCATAAAGCGTATATCACCAAAATAACCCAGTACGCCTACATTCACCCAACTCGCTCGTATTAAATACGGCCACGGCCTATATGCAACACATCTGTGTAGATTGGGTATAATAGTCTCCAGTTTATCGATGTGGTAGTGAAGTAGTTGATCTTAATCATATATCGCATAACTGTGGTTTACATAAAGTAATCCTAGACGGATTTGTTTCCCACTTAGGCATTCATTTGGCAACAGATCTAATTACTCTAATGCATTCTAATTCAAAAATTATATTTGACCTTGTAGTTACTGTCCTTAGAAAAATTAAAGTAAACGTTTGAAGGCTTTGTAAGATTTCTGATCACTAGGCTACTTGTGTAGGTAAACCTATAGTCCATTGGCTGTTTTCGTACTGTTAGTCATACCGATAGTCCCAGGGATGTGAAATGTGTGTCTCTGTTGCCACCTTAAGTTTTGAAACATTGAGGCATATGGGTTATGATTCCGAGATGCCATTAACAAGAAAATAGATCAAATACATAACTTTTTAAAATACTAAGTTTAAACTTCCAAAATATTCTAAACAACAAGCTAGGCACCATAGTTAGCTATGATCCTAGAAAAAATAACTTCATCAATGTCGCATTTCCGGTTACATCGAACGTCATGGCTAGCTTTGATATTAAAAATAGAAACCTATATTTTTTATTTCATTTTTAGATTGTACTAGGCATTTTAAAGCTAATTATTTTTTTACCTGTCGGTCACGGATTTAGAATTATTTTGACTTTTATGAAAAAAAGTATGATTGTGGAGGGTACAGGTACTCTACTATTTAACCAAGCCATAAAAAGTAAACAAAACTGGTGTTTCACAACTTAGAGTTGCTTTGGTGCAGCTTCTTAGTACTACAAGTACTTTTTTAAATGAACGCTCTGTATATTTTTACACCATGGAATGTAGAATTGAATTCTCTATTGAAGAGCTATAAGTGTTCTTATACCTAGCTTTATCGCATCTTTAAGATTAGTGATTCTCAGAAAATATAGTTTTTAATTAATTAATAATTCAAAACTACATTTTCTGAATATCACTATCCTGAAGGAATCCATGGAGATAGGTATAAGAACACATAGTTTTTCGGTAGAAAATTCAATTCGTGTAAAAATATATTGGGCATTTTATTTGGAAAAAAATATTTTTAGTACTAAGAAGTTAAACCATATCAACCCGAGGTTGTGGGACACCCTGTATTTTCTTCGCCTTTTTATGTCTTGGTTAAATAGTAAAATACCTATACCCTCCACAATTCACATAAAAGGTTTCTACCTTCTATTGTGTAGCTGTTATGCATCATGGGTTCTTTTGCTCGACAAAAGTCAAAATAACTCTAAAACGGTAGCCAATAGGTTTCATAAGATTGGCTTTAAAATGCCCAGAGAAATCTAAAAATGCAACAAAAAATATAGGTTTCTATTATAATATATAAAGTTGGCCATGATTTTCGATGTAGCCGGAAGTGCGACATTGATGAAGTTATTTTTTCTAAATAGATCATAGTTAACGATGCTTAATTCCGAAGTTTCAAAATCGAGATATCATTGCAAATTCAAGAACTTTTATTAGACGGGTTCCGTGAATCATTCTGGATCCAATACATTTTCGATGTCCAGATATTAATCACGGCATTAGTCTTTCCTGTCACCTGGGCATTTTTGTAGCTTGCATCAACTCCCCATTATTTCCTTTTTGCTGCAAGCATTTTGTAAATTGCATTCTGTACGTAGAAAAATAATTTTGCTATACGTACTTAATATTTACTTTAAAAAAATATAATAATGTACACTTTAACTTACAACTTACCAATATAACGAATAAGTGGACTGTTTAACTTTTAAAGTAGTAGTAGCCAGAATGGATAATTGCATCGTCACGTTTAGATTAGAGGCTACTCACTACGCTTCCAAATAATCCTCGTTTTGTATGTACATATTCCCGGAACCCTTACGATCGAAACATTATTAAAAAGCTTCTGTCTCTAATACAGTGCGTTTGTTGTACGTGTAAGTGACAAATTATTATATGATATCGTCCACTCAATCGTAAATTTAATTTTGGAAAAATATCTGGTCACCAGCAAAAGAACTAAGAGTGTTTCCTAATGAAAATTTAAAGTAATTACAAATTCGTCAGATGTATCATAAATAATATAATACACTTTATTTTTCAGTTAATATACACGCAAATACATGTGTATTTATTAAATTCAATAATAACTAGTTTGATTTATATATTTTCTCTTCCGCACTTATTTATAATCCATCTGATTAGTAACGTGATTCAAACTTTAATTGATTTATACGATAAACGTTCAGTCGTCATCTTCAGGTAAATCTTCATCTGTTGTGTAATCCGATTCATGAGCGTTATCTTCGGCTGGGCCTTCTTCTTCAGAATCCTCGGATTCTGATACATGTTTCGGAGCTTCTTTAACATCCAACTTAATATCTTTCTGCTGATGAAATCCCAAATAAGAATCTGATCGTAGGCACACAGTGAATGTGTATGTGCCTTTCCAATTGGGAGCAGTAAACTACAAAAGTTAAGAAAAACATTTTATAGGCGATAGATTTGCAGTACCCACTCTAAATTAAAAATAAGATGAATAATACCATCACTTTATTAAAATGTATGATTTTGTCTCAGTGGACACGTAATTGTGGGTCTGATTTATCATAATTAAATGTACGCTTTGAGAATAGTTGTTTCATGTTTTTCGGTTTTCAGTTTTTGAGGAACTGGTCTTTGGAAGAACGTCTAAAAAAGTTGACAACGTGATGAAACGTCACGTGAGAAAAAAGCAACAGAGCAACACCCTCAAGAAAGTTCTACATGATTTGGTATATTTATTTAACACATTATTAAACAATGATATAGTTATCAACACGCCACATATATGTGGTTCATCAAGAAAATAAAAAGTACATTCGGAGAATATGTTATAATTGCGGTACAAATCTAAAACAAATGTGATACTAACAATTTTGGCGAAATATGTACCATGAAAAAGGGGTGAATAAGTCCACGTTTTTGAGTTTCAGCTACTTTAGAAAAAAAAATTATTGAGGTCTTAATCTTTTTTTTAACCAAAAGTCTAAACTAGACTGTTGCTTTAAAATCTTAGAATCTGAAAAAAAAAACTTCCAGCGTGTAGTTAATAGGAACACTGAAAGTTAAGAAAATATACCAAAAATGAACGACTTTATTATTCTTCCATTACAGTAACTTTTGTTTCCTTAAAAACTAATTTGCGATATAAAAACATACATTCTTATGAAAAAAATTAAATTTTGTTCCTTCCTAGTTTCCTTCAATGGGGTATTAAAATTTTTTCGAACCCAAGTTTCTAAACAATCCATGACGAACCGGTTTGGTGGGGTTAGTCCTACGTGGGCTCCTTTGTATATTTAGTGCTTTGCGCATAACGTAGGATTCTGATACTTGCCCATCTTCAGTAATTGCTAACACAATACTTGCTTGTACTTATTACACGTTCCGGATGTTTATAACCCGTACTGGCTAGAATTTCTTTTTCCGCCCACATCATTTGATAAGTTTGTCTCATCATAGTTAATGTGTAGCAAGAATACTATTTAGACTTTCAGCAAGGTTGGCAAAATAGTCCTCAATAATTTGAGAAGATACTTTTATCCCGGACAAGTGTATGTCCTCACATATTCAATTAGATATTTTGTTTAAGAAACCTATAAACAAATACTTTTCCAGGAAGTATCCTATCCTTGAAATAGGGCGCTGTCCTACCCAGCTTGTTTACAAATTTTTTGTTGCAATATTTTGCAATTTCATATGAGTCGAGTGGGTAACTCCAATCAGCACAGATATTTCTGTTTGTGATAATTATATTCTTCATTCTCAGTAACTATTGCTTGTCCCCTTCGTCTTTTCATATTACCTTACAGCTTGTCTGTAGGACATTCCATGAATTGTTATAGTCTCAATTGCTCTTGTAATTGTGTATGGATCATGGTGTTTGTATATTTTTCGGCCTCTTGGGAAGTACAATCGGGATATTTTGATTATTACTTGAAGCAGAAAAGATGTTCCTATTCACCTGCGCCTAACCTAGAAGTGACACACTTTTGAAAGAAAATCACAATTTTTAACATATATAAATTAAGTGACAATTGCATTGCACTTACTGACAAGAATGACTTTAGTACAAATGGAGCCAAGGTACGAACATTTTTACTTACGTTTTCTTGGAATTGCAACCAAGACTTTTTGAGCCGACAAAATCGCGTGGTTTTGGTTTTGAAGTAGTGTGAATGACAGTAACTAACATTTTCAGAACTGCATGGTCGTGGCAAGATAAATATCGACGCACGTGACCGATTGTTAATGACGTAATATATTGCGCAGTTGTCAAATCACATATTTGTTCTCATCATTAAATAGACCAACGTTAGGTTACGTTTAGCGACATTGTCGATACGAATACATTAAATCAAAATAGATATTGTTATTTATAACGTAATGAGAAGTAAAATAACCGAAATTAATTTTATTGGTGTATTTGGTATATTTGTGAAAAAAAAATATATTGAGATATATTATAAAATATCCCCAATATGACATAGCTATACATATGTAGGTAATACACTATAACATTATAGAATAAACATATTACATGTCTACCTATCTACCTTTTAAACAAAATTTTAATTTCCTATAATACCAAACATGTTTTTCAGAACATAATATTTTCTTTTACATTATTATAAAGACAATGATATTCTTAATTGTCTACTCATTTGGTCACTTTACACCTCAGAAAATTATTGGACTGATATCTTCTTTACCAAATTCCACCTTCCTTTCCCATCACATTAAAATTCCTTTTTCTGTGTGATGAATTATATTTTCCCATGTTGTCTTTGTGATGGTGTTTAAGGCTTCTTCCCACATCTTCATACATTTACCTAACCCATCTCGACCAATGTTTACTGTAATATGTGTTTGTGAATATTTTCTATTGGCAATTCACAGCAATTTACAAATATTTAAAACATAAGCTTCTAATATATGAATATTGTACATGTACACACCTCTTGCATTCAGGTTTTATTTTCTTCTTCACATTGTTTGGTTTTACCCTGCCATGGATGGTCAACAGAGCCATTTTCCAAAAATCCAAGTTTCATCTAAATAGATAAACTGCCTGCAGTTGGCGCGGAAATTCTCAACATATATTTGTAGAAAAAAAACTCTAACATTTGCTATGTGAAGTAATCCCATCAATCTTTATCGAGGATTATCTTTGCTCCAACGAAAATCTATTTATTTTAGGAGTCTCTAGAGAAGAGAGACTTCTGTGAAATGTCTCTATCGCCCAAAATTTATTCTAAATTATCAAAATATTTAGAAGTAAGTTAAGCATGATATACAATGTACTTACTAGTGCGATATATTTCATATATCACATTCCTTATAGATGATTTTGTGGCATGATCTATATTTAACACAGGTTTAGGCTTTTCTCAAAAATTATATTTACGAAAATACACCACTTACTTCCCTTACTGCTTCAAAAGGTATCCAAGGTTGTCCGTGAACGTGAATAACTATCACGCTCTTGTTCAAAGAACGTTATTAACGCTGCAACAATTTTCTTAGCTTGTTTACGCAAATACTTCAGTCACTAGCTACGTACTAGAAGTTCTGATAAGATAATTTTGATAAATCGTGATATCGTAAACAAAATAGGCATTGAATAAGTTATTATAACCTATAAAGCGACAACGAAGATGAAACTCGGTTTGCGTTAATTATAATAGCGATTTAAAATAATGAATTAGTTATTGTAAGTGATGAAATGCGCCAAAGTGAACCATTTGCGCCTTAAACTATTAATTATAAAACACAATTTATTTTTTATATTATTTATAACCATAACTGAAAAACAGTTTCTGTAATGATTATTTTTAATATCATTTTGAGAAACAGACCCTGTAAAGTTTTGATACATTCACCCCATTTTACGGTATTTCCCCGTAAATTCGTGACAAAATAAGTCCTTCGAGCGCGCGTAGTTTGAGCTCGTTCATTTACTCTTCCTTTAGTGCCATAATTTCGTTCACGTCTAAAATATGGAACAATTAGCTCCTCAAAATGATATTACTTCTGTTGAGGAAAGTAATATAATTTATATAAATGTTGGTTTAGATAATGCTCAAGCTAATACCAAAAGGGTAACATGTAAACAATTTCAATTGTTTGCAGCAGTCGTAAAAGAAAGCTCAATACATAATTGTATATTTCCCGAACGAGAACAAGCTACTGTTTTTGACGCTGTAGCAAATTCTCAGAAAAATGATAGGTGTATGATAATTAATAGGTCCGCGTAATATAAATTTCGCTTCAAAAATTGAAAATAGTAAAATATGTATTTATTTTTGTTCTAAAGAAGTAGTAAATTCGTTACTGAATTTAAGGGTATTATAATACACGAAAAAATTATCCCAGCAAAACGTCTCGCTTCCCCTAGCGTACCACATGTTACAATTAATAATAATAATATTTCCCCCAACAGATACATTTGTAACTACAGGACAAAAACGAAAAAGAAAAGAAAACAATCTTGTTGAGATACTTGCACTCAAAAAAAGTAAACTGTAGGTATACAGTTAATTCTAGACCTAACTTAACTAAATTCTGCGTAATAGGTTAGAAAGCAAACTGAAATTGATGTCAAGGTTCGTGTCGGTCAGAAGCATAGTATTGAACGTGGTACATATTCAGTGGTTTGGAAATCTTGCAGTTTTTGTTTTTGGTTGTGAACAATAAAACGTATTATATAAACGACAAACTGCATATTGGGGAACTGTAAACTGAACTCTATCTAAAAATCGAGATGCATCGATCTTAGAATGGAGTAAGTTATATAAGAATTTAATGTCAGTTTGATTTCGTGGACTATGCAGTGACTCGAAACCATGTTTTCACTAATATTGTATAACTGCAATCTTCATTTGTTTGTATTCATTAATATAGTTTCGGATTATCTGCGAATAACAACTTCCCACATTGCAAGGTATCACAAAGATCATTAATATACAAAAGGAAGAGCAATGGACCTAGATTGCTTCCATGAGGGATTCCTGAGGTAGGTACAAAGAAATCTGATTCGTAGTCATTACAACATATACTGTTTTCTATTTAGCAGATACATTTGGAACAGAGATATTAAACGCGAAGCAAACCCAACGATTTCAAATGTATCTAGCAATAATCTAGGATCTATACGACCAAAGGTTTTGGAGAAATCCGTATACACAACATCGACTTTATCGTTAGCATCCGCACATTCCCAGCAATAGTGGCTCAGTATGGACAAGTTCGTAACGGCTGATTCTTCACGAAACCGTGCTGATATTCTGAAAGGGTTGGTCGAATTTGTGGGTATATACTGTGGTAAAGACATATCTCAAATGCTTTGGTGAAGTTACTAACAATCACTATTGGGCGATAATTTTCAATAAAACTAACTTTCTTTTTTATGAATAGTAATGATTTTGGTTGTCTTCCAACAATTTAGAAAAACACAAGTTGTTAAAGAAAGGTTAAATAGATAATGGCTTAGCAAAAACATTTGCACAATCTGTCTATGAAGCTGGGTAAGTTGTCATGTCCCGCTGTGTGTTTATTTTTAAACTGCATCAGTGCGCAAGACATCTGATTCTTGAATTCTGAATCACACTGATCAATTGATTAGTATTTAATTTTGTAGAATTTTGCTGATCGGTGTTGGACGAATGCGTATAAACTGATTGAAAAAATTGTTGAAAGGTAAATGAATGAAATGAAGATGGTGTTGTATACGAATCTCCATTCTCAGTCTTGACAACGTTGAGGAAACCAGACTTCTTCTTAATTAATAAATGTCCAAAATCACTTAGTTTCGTTTTTAATATTATTTTGTATATTGAGTACGTAAGTTTCATACAGTATAGGCGAATCTGACTACAGTTTTACGCAACTCATTATATTTATTAAAATCTAGAATTTTATTAAATTTTTTGTATTTTTTGTGATAGTGAGTCTTTAATTTAATGTTATTGATGTACTCTTGACAAAACCATATTGGATAGTTTCGTAGGTAACATTGCATTTCAAGAGTTGGGTGATACAAATCCTCATTCACTAATGGTTAATTGTCCCTTTCAACATTCACACAGGTTACATCAGTTAAAATTAAATCCAACATACAATCACTGGAATTTAAGATGGTATTAATCTAATTTATGTTTAGAAAATGAATAACATTATCAATAGACTGACTTTTACTGTCATTTATTTCGTTATGATTAAATTGCGGAATATTAATTCCTATGATAAAAGTTTCGCTATCGTGTGATTGAATGAATGATTCTAACAAATCGAAATATGTTTCTAAATCTACTACAGACGTATCACGAGAAATGTACTCCACAAATATGTAAGTTTTATATGAGCCAAATGTAAATCTATAAATAGACAACATCTGTATATGACTATTACGGAAAGATCAATTTGTTCGACAGTGAAATGTGACACGCGAATAATACACCACCACCACGCTTAAGGTTGAAAGCTTTGACATTTCTGCCCTTTCTTAGTACAGCATAATAAGATGGAAAGAGTTCGCCGTTATATACGTCCTCAGATAACCATGTTTCAGAAGGGCGCACCAAGTCATTCACGTAAAACAAATCTGCCTTCGTCGTAAGGCTTCTGACGTTTTGACAGCATACTGTTTTCTTAGTTTTCCGAAACAGTAGATGGAATACCACGCTTGCATTGTACTCTCAAATTTGTTTCACCATTAGCAACTCTGCTGTTTATATCTGATTTAACTCTTTTATAATAAATAGTTAGTTTGTCGTAGTGTACGATCAAATGAAAGCGAGATATTCTTATACTCCGGTGAATTCTTAAGACGTCTAGTACTTCTTATGATACGATGTACACCGTCAGTGTTTCCCAATCGTATTTTGAGTAATCGGGGCCTGTCCTGGTTATTACTGAGACGACATACACGAAACGCCGCAATTCCAGTCCCATCCTCATCCGGACAAAAGGGTTTCACCATATCCTTTGCCTCAGCGTCGCTGGAATCATGAGACTGCAACTCGGGAAGATTGAGAATGATGACGCTCATTTTTCATATCTATTTCCTGGAGTATTTCTTCAAACAGTTCGTTGATGCCAGAACTAGAATTTTTGGGCTGAATATCGTTTTTTAACACCAGAATTGGTGTTTTCAATTCATTAATACTGCTACCCAATGACTCACAATTGCAGCAGGACCATGATAAGCCTTTTTGGTCTTAATTGTTCATACATCAGTGGTAGTCAAATCGACGTACGTATAATAGATAGCTAGCAGATTCGCAAGGCAAAGATACCATTTTTTACAGAGTAAGTTGCAGAAGTACAGAAATAGGATTGCGAGAGGGAGACATCTAGGGGTCTATCAAGGTGACTAACAAAAACCAAACAGAAAAAGACCACGGCAAACAAGTAACTTATCAACAAAAGGAATGAGTAAAACAAAGGATATACTGCGTGCGGACCCCGTATAGAATAGTATATATTGTTATAAAAAAAGGGGGGATCGCGAAAAAATAAGTATAATCGTAAAAAAGCCGCTACAGATTGATAATCGTCACAGATCTTAATTCTAGTTAGGGAATATCTAATGCAGTACCGAAACAATACGTGATCAAACAGTATAATCGGAACGAGCATAGTTTGCACAATCAGATGGTATAATTCCGGATTTTTAGCGTGTATGCACTTCAACAAACTTTTTTCTGTAATAGTTGACGAACATTTAAAGTAAACTGGTCTTGATACTGTTTCCCCCATTACTTTTATCGGTGCAGGTTTAAATAGGCCTAAATATAAACATATTTTAAGTTTTCCACGACAAGTTTATATTAAACAAGAAGTAAACAACGAATTTCCTCATTCGTTAATAATATCACATAATCAAAACGCATTTAGAATGTTCCTTTCCAGAGACAAAGTTAAATGTTTTGCTTATAAAAACACCGGGTCATATTGCTAGTAAATGTACGAATAATACGGAAACTATTACAGTTATTGCGGAAGTGCAAGCCAAATGCGATTTCAATAAATCAGAGTTGATTTCGGAGGTATCGGCTACTGACGAGGTATCAAAACACACAGTTCTTGATTGAAGCAAAGTTACTAATGGTAACACACCCCAATATAGTATTTAAGATTCTAGTATCTCGTTTCCTATGAAACGGACAGCTTCAGCTTCTGTAGATTTGGATAGAATTAGTCTAATCGGTGAAGATTCTGACGTATTGCTAGATATTAAAAAAACGGGAACAAGACGTTGACACAGATAACAAAGATAGTTTTGAAGAATTTCAATCCGTTCTTTATTCGAAAAACCTTAAGATTGATTATGATAAAATTTGTACATATTTAAAGAACACAAAGGGCAAACAAGATGTAGTCCAAGTAACTAAAATATTAGAAATAGATCTTAATATGTAATTAGTATCATTAATTGAATGTAGCAAAATAGTCAAGACAAATACCTTAAAGTCACGTTTGAAACCACTTATTAAAAAAATTATAAAAGCCCGTGACAACCCAATACCCAAAACCCAAGATAGTTTAACTGATGTCTCAGAGCATTAATCGATTTGTTAAATGATTTGATTTTCTGTTTGTGAATTCGTTTCTATTTTTCTTTTTTCACATAACATTTGCTCTTAAAATTAGTGAATATTAGTGATATTGTTAAATGGAATTCCCAATCGGCTGTTTCAAAACATCCACATTTAAAAAATATATTGTGCTGAAATACAATGTCGAGATAGCTATCTTATGCGAAACTTGGTATAAACCTTATCAAGACGTTAAATTTAGATGTTATAACATCCTGAGGCAAGATAGAAATTGTGTGACCATTGTTATTCACCAGTCAATTAAATTTCTTCTAATCTCTATTGATTCTCCTGTTAATTTCATGATTTACCGCAGTTTGAATTTGTTTTTTCTACCTATCGTACAATGCAATGTAATTTATCATTTGACGATTATATCAATCTGTTCGCACAAATTACTTATCCTCTTATTATATGTGGTAATTTTAATGGGCATCATCATTGCTTTGGGTCTTCCAAAAGTGACAACGCGGGTAATACATTAGTTAAAGTCATTGACGAAGTGGGATAAATCTTTTTAAATGACAGGATTCCAACTAGAAGCTGTCGACCTGGACAGGTTCTTTCAGCCATTGATATTACTTTATGTTCTCCTGCTCTTGCGCCACGTTTTAATTGGAAAGTTCTGGATGATTCATTTACTCCTGACCATTATCTGATTCTTATTAATTTGCAATATAATATAACGTCAGATAGAATAATATACCCTAAATATAGATGAAAAACCGAAAATAAGCTTGTTCACTTTTCTGCGTATTCGTCCAATAATTTTCCTAATATTACTAATTGTGGTTGGATTCAACCCGAGCAGCAGATCATATTTTTAAGATTAATTATCCCTTCAAAGCTAAAAAGAAATCCGTGCTTCCATGTTGGGATGAAGAATGTCCCAAAATTATTGAAAAGAGGAAAGCAGCTATTAAAGAATTTAAAAAGTGTCAGACTATGAAAAAATACATAAACTTACAACAAATAATGGCATATTCAAAACGTTTTTTAATAGAAGAAGAAAAGAAATTGTTGGAAGTTATTGGTTATGGTCATCTGAACTCAAAGAATACCTTTCAAACTTCGCAGACCATCATATCCTAAATCGTTTTAGTTTGTGAGAAGCGGATAAAACTCTTGAGAACGCTAAAGATACTTCCCCGGGAATTGATGACACCAGCTATAAATTACTTAAAAACTTACCACACAACTTCAAGTATTCACTTCTTGAACCATATAAAAATTGTCCGATCCTTAAACCTAATAAGCCTGCCAATGCAGCAGATTCATACCGTCCCATCGCTTTTATGGGTCGTATTAGTAAGGTATACGAAAGGATGATTAAAGAAAGACTAGAATGATGGATAGTATTAAATAACTTGTTACCGCCTGAATAATAATAGTTTCGGAAATCGATAAGTACTACTGATGCTCTAACTATATTTGTTTCAGATGTGAAGCTAGCATTAACTGGAAACAAATCTACGTGCTGCTATGTTTCTTATTATCAAAAACGCATGTGGATGTGCAGATCTTAAAGTCTTGAAGGGTAAGATAATTAATATGCGAATACCTACCTTAGTTGACCGAAATATTGTCAGGATCAGATATCTATCGCATGGGTTATTACAGAGATCATGGCTCAGCCCGATTTTATTTAACATATACGAATGATTTATAAAGCATTTTCAACCTCCAATTAACACGTCTATAATTGTCAGTCAGTTGATAACTTATTTAAATCACTATTTTCTTATCTCGTAAAAGAAATCTTTCCAAGAATGAAAAATGCAGATAGGAGCTTTCTTATTCAAGAATGTGTGAAATATCTCGAGCATTGACAATAAACTAAAATGGACCGTCCACGTTAATAATGTGGTAGGAAAATGCGAAAAAACTTTGAATTCAATGAGGTACTTAATGAAAGTATTTTGAGGGTTCGATTTCGACACATCCTTAAATATATATAAAACCTACATTAGATCGGTCTTAGATTATGGGTGCTCGTTGTATAGGAATACTAGCCAAACTAATTTACAGTCGAAAGCTCTTAAAATACGTGTACACCAGTAAATATTTTTCAAGACTATTGCGATTTTAGAAGCACTGGCATATACGAAACATACTGATCTTGGGAGAGTGGTAATCATGGCCGACTGTTAGTGTTCTAAAAGCGATTTACTATCGTAAGCACAGTTCCAAAATTAGTCCTATTTTAGTAGGTGTCCTTAAGATAATTGCTGAATCGAAACTAGCAGGTATACCAGTGACCATCTCAAATGACAGTACTCTCGCAGACCTCTCACTCGCTTCTAGTAAATACTAAAATTGTCTATGTTTGAATATTACACAAAGGGACTTATAGCGCAACACAAAAAAATTAAAGAGTTGTATGCCTTAAAAGATTCGTCTCATAATCGTAAATACGATTTGCCAATATCTATTTTTAATCAAAGCATAGTGGAAATATGAAAAAAGATGTAAATAGAATTACAAATATTGCCAATATTTTCACATTTTATAATTGGATATAAATTGAATACTAAAAACAAATGGCGATCCAATAAATGCAGAAAGCGGCTAGCTAGATAAAAACTCTTTTTTCATTGCCTTCACTAAGGCTTAAATGAATATTGTTTGCAAGAATGTTTACAAAAGGGGTATTATGTTTACTTTTCGGCTAGCGGAAGCGATATAATCACTTACATACAAACTATTAAGGTGATTATGGTTGCAGAATTCTTGACAAAATATTATTATTAGATATAATAATGGCACTTGTAAAGTATCAATCCTATTTATCATAACCTTTAGAGTAAAGAATTTAGACCTCTTGATTATAGTATAAAACTAGGGAAATTGCACCAATGAAATACCAGAAAATTTTTTTGTTTGCGCTATTTTTTCATGTGAAGAAGAGCTTCATTCTTAAACGATATTTGTAAGAGAAAAAAAAATCACTCGAACGTGAATAAGTTGTCTTGTATAACCCATGTCATTAATTTTTTTAACGGATAGGTTACCTAAATAATTTTTCATTCTTTCTACTCTACTTAGAGGAACGGACAGTACTTCGGTGGATTCGCGGCTTTAATGTGGAAGGTCATATGCGTAAGAGATTTCGGAACCCAGTGAGGAAAACCACCCCAGCAGAGGATAAGGTCCAAATGGCTAACCAACATCCATTTTATACAAAAAGAAAAATATTAGAGAGCACTAAAATTGCTTGTTCACGACAGACCGTAACGTGGCGTCTAAAAGATGCTGGCATAGTAACCAGATATCCAGCATTAGCAACTGGTTTTGCAGAGAGACATGCAACCACTCGTCTGGAATTTGCCGTCCAAAATCTCTACAGAAACTGGACAAACGTCGTATTTTCTGACGAGAAAGTGTTTTTGCATAAATTTGTATCGAGACCGCGAAAGGCACGCTTTCAAAGGGTGTTCAAAGGGGTCCCAGAAACAATAGTGGAAGAGTATCATTAACCTATCGGGGGTGGATCACGGCGCCATAACAGAACAGGAGTATATCGGGAACGGTTTATACATAATTTATGTGACATAAATCATACATGATTTATTATTGTGCTTTGCCCTTCCCACGAGGTCTTAGCAATGTGTTTTTGACCAACACATTAGAGATATATCGCAAACGAAACATTTTATTTTTGCGCCATCGTATATTAAATTCGAGAAATCCTTAATAAACTCATTCACTTTATCTAACAATGGTCGTTTCCTTGATCCACTTATCCACGACATTTTATGACGTGTAACGTATATCCAGCACTTCGCTGCGGTTGCGTGCATTCCAACCGGATGCCAAACGCATACTGGATGTGTTACTGCTGCAATAAGATCGCTTGCGCATATATTACGAATCACACATCCGAACGACCACTCCTATACCGATGCCTGTGAAGCGCATGGAAAGTGGCGAACTTTAATCATAATTCTACTAAACAAACAGGATATTTATATACGTCTTTCTTTTAAACATCGTAAAATATCTATTACACTGTCCAGCTTGCACTTCACATAGTTTGGTGCAAGTCAGAAGCGTACGGGAGTACTGACATGTGAGATGGACATTGGTCTACATACAAGTCTGCATAGGGTCAAATCAAATCAATCAATCAATCACAGTGGAATTGAGTCCAATGACATCGTAGACAAGTTAGCAAAAGAAAACCCTATTACAAGAGTACATTATAGACCCGTACTTGGTAGCAAAAGGTTATTACAAACCGCTAAGCAACTAATTTTTAACGAACAATGGAGTACCTACTGGTCATCTGCGTATAAAGTCAAAATGATTCAGTATTTTTATATACAGCCCAACGTGGAGAACAAATATTGGTATATGGACTCCTCCGTTTCTAGATTTTTTCATGCCACATTGGCTAGAATGAGATTCCGTTACGGCCAGTTTCTTGCACATTTGCATAGGCCTGACCTTAATTATATTCTTGTGGCGTTCACAACCCACAATAATGTAATTAATTGTTTATATGAAGCTCTTATACAGGAAAAGATTTCACTTCCAATTACTTAACTTTAACAGTAAAAAGATTACTCATAAGCAGTTTATGCAAAATGCATATTAAAATATAGAATTATCGTATTGAGGCACATGGGCTTAGATCCCGAGTGCAAAAAAATCGTCTGTCCTACACTATATAGACGTAAACTTACTTTCAACTGACATTCTTCTTTATCGATTAGACTAGTAATGTGATAAGGAGACGTCAGTAATGATTTTGATTTTCGATCGCACACGTATGTCCACCAATACTCCTGCTTATCATAGGGGTACAGAGGACAATGCACTGTATGAGACAGCTTAGATCGTCCTTCTAACACTTTTTCTCTTTTGTGTAGTTTCTGCTGCAGCTTTTCCCATTCCTGGCAGAGTAGGAAATATCATTTTAATCTTGCCTAAACTGTTAAAAATATTTACCTGATCTTCATCCTCGACGCTAGAATTTTTAACTTCATCTTCTGATGCATCATTACTTTCATTTACATCTGATCCACTGGAGTCGGACAAGTCACTATCATCATCTTTGGGTTTTTCTTCTTTAACCTGCTTGACTTTTACTGGAGCTGGCGATTCTTCTGCTTTATGTTTTACAGTCGATTTCTGTTTCACCCTCTTATTACTTTTTTTACCGCCAGTTTTTCTTTGTTTCTGCCAAACAGGACGCTTTACGGAATGATGCTCTGCCTCACCATCACTACCTTCCTTTGTGTCACCGTCCGCATTGTTCTCATTCACTATATTTTTATCCTCAATAGTTTCGTCTCCAAACAAAGTACTCATATCTCTACGTATTAAAGTTACTGTAACGGTAACGATAGCACCGGTTGTTACTTCCGTCGGGTTCTCATCATCCATAACTACAAGAATACAGTTGTAATATAGTTGCTAGAATAGCTTTAAACCTATCACCTTCATATTTAACCTGAAAATCCACATATGGCATACTTCCAAGTACTTTCAATACGTTAAGGTATTCATCATCTGTTAAACCGCTTAAAATGGATCTTCGTTCATCACCTTTCAATTGCGCAAATTGCTGGAGAGATTTAATTTGTCTCTAAAAATTAACAAAAGTGATATTTTATTATTTATTACAACACAAGCAGATGATTCATTAAAAGTAAAAAAAATTATATTTGTAAATATCATCATAACCAATCCTGAAAAATGAAAATGTAATCATCCATTAAGCCGTCGAAACCGCAAAATGAAATCAAAAGATATTTCCATTTACGTGCATTTTGTTTTAAGGTTTGACGACATACTCTCCTCCGCGAGGAGACTTGCATTTCAGAGTTTCTTTCGCTAAGCAACAGATACGCTAGTATCATCGCCATTTGCAGTTGTATATGGCCTTGAGATTAGTGTTATCTTTTATTGGTTTATTCGTTGATGAATAGCCATATTTCATGAACGTAATGTACCATCTTTTTCAAACTAAATGCAAATCGACGCTGTTTAATTCTTCGATTGTTTATGCAACTGAAACTACATGTTTGTAATAGTGCAAAAAAAATAAAATTCCGTTTGAATTGTTACCAGTGCTATTCTAACGACTGTGGCTGTATATTGCCAGATGCATGTTCCGATTTTTAGTTTTTTATTAGATTACTTTAGTTCATGTCAGTGTGAGAGACTCTTCACTTTCGAATCATTTTAAATATTCAAGATTGTTTTTGCTGTATTCTTTATCTTACCTTAACTTATATTATTTTGATGTTCTCTTTTATTTGCTTGTTTTGACAATAGTGCAGCAAGTAAAGAAATTCAATTAATTAGATTAACCAAAGCTATTTATTTATTGATGAAATGATTTAAAATATTATAGCTGTTTTCAATTTTTCCTTTATTTGAAATTTTAGTAATACCCAAAAGGTTGCATAGCCTAAGATTACATAGTTTTAAGTACCATTGTATATTCTCATATTTTCTTATTTGTAATTATTTGGGCGCTTAATCACATTTTTTGCACTGTTTTTTATTTGTTATATACTCTATATTTCTTTTTAATAAATTATTATATTTAGAATTAGTATTTGTGCTTTCAATTTACTACTTGGATGCACCACAACAGAATTTCACTTAAGATGTCATTTAACAAACATAAACTAATGCACATATGTATAACGATAATAAAGAAATAAATAAATGCCTTCTTACATAACAAGGTGTGTAATTTAAAAGATGTCTGGAAGGAAAAGCACTCTAAATGTATAAGAAAAATTATAAATAGATATTATACATATAAAAAACTTAATAAGGAAATATTCTAAATATAAAAAGAACGTATTCATAGATGTTATAAACAAATAAACAACAAAAAACAAGATATGAAATACTCTAATTATGAAGGATATTTTAAAGGATTAATTTCAATATTCGGTCCAAAGGCCATTCCTCCCAATAGTTTGTTGAAGACGTCTTAGCATAGCATTGAACAAATCACGACACGTTAGGGTAATTCTATGTTTCCCAAATATTCGTTATATGTAAGTACAATTGATTTATGTTTCTTATTACATTGTGTCCTTAGTAATCCCACTGACGCACAATGTTAGTCCGTAGATTCCCAATGGTCTCAGAACTCTGGTAATTCGCAGGCCAATCCAATAAAGTGATTTGATTTGAATTGTAGATACCTCTCAAACTAATCGAGATTCATGAACGGCAACATTGTCCCCAATATATACTAACGATTTTTTTTTTTCTGTAAAGTGACAATAATTCATATTACGTCACATTCATATAATAGAGTTTTTATTTACGTATCATCCGAAATAACGTATTGAACACTACGAAAATACTCATCTCTTCCACCAATCAAGTAGCCGTAGGTTATGATAAATTGGTCAATGCTGAGCTATGTGCATCCTTCTCTTACATAGGCCGCGTCACTCTAAATAACACTGCATATAAGGAAAACATAGACATTACATTATCTCTCTTTCTTCAATTCTTTGTGTAGAATTGATGTAATACCTTTAAAAAATACTACAATTAAGTAGATTACAATTACAGTAAAAAAAAAAACAAAAAAATTAACAGTACACACTAAAGTATTAATTAAAAATTATTAAAAACTCGGTATGTGGTTTCAGTTGCATAAACCATCGAATAGTGACCAAGCTTAGATTCGCATTTAATTTGAAAAAAGATGGTACCTTTCTCTAATGAAATACCCGCAAAATTAATAGGTCCACTTTTTTGAGGTTTAGCTACTCTAGGAAAAAAAATTATTGCGGTTTAATTTTTCTTTACCAAAACTTCGAACTAGACTGGTGCTGTAAAATCCCAAATTAAGAATTTTTTGAAAATCCACAAGTACCTTTTTTTCAAAAAACCTCACTGTTCCTATTTAGTTTTTCAACTCTGTTCGCGTAGTTAATAGGAACACCGGAAGTTAAAAAATTATACATTTCTCTTTGGGAATACTTTTTTTTCTATTAATTTAAATAATAAAAGTAATAAAATGAACGATTTTAATAGAAAATATTTAATTTTCCATTAAAAAAAAAACCATTACAAGTTATTTTGACAATTTATGTTTCTTAAAAACTAATTTGTGATACAAAAACATTCTGTTCATGTTCGTTTTTGTCCCTCAATAAACAAATAACACTAAAATAATCACTGGAACTGGTTAAACAAAACTTCAAATTCTTGGCTTAAAAATTAGTAAAGACAAAACTTATGAATCCTGATATCAAACATGCGTAAATTTTATTCTTAAACATTGGTATTTAGATTAGGTGTTTAGTTTTCAAAATTATAAAGTTATCTTCTTCTCTTAAAAGAATTGAGTTTCTTTTCAAATTCAGATTCGTCAGCTATATTTGGGTAATAGTAAGCAGGTCCCATCTTTTGTTTTTGTGCCTTTATTATGTAGAAAAGTAACAAGCTAACTATTATCCAATCAGATTTCTCTTGATGTCTGCATTAAACCGCGGAGGAAATTTACGTTGAGAATTTCTACATGTTGGAACAAAAATCTTATGGTACCAAACAATTGATCATAAAATGCAGGATAGCATCATCAACATTGGACCAATCTATATTCCTAATACTATCATACAGTAACGAGAATTGTTATTAGATAGAATTATTGTTAGATGGATGGTTTCTTGTAGATTTTATATTAGTCCTGTCAAGAGTAACATTCAACGCAGGATGAAATACATCTTCTGATACAAGCGGATCAGTATCGTGAGATATGAGATACTGAATTTATCCATGGAACGTTAGACAAAACCAAATCAAGCACTCTATCATAACAGTTCAAGATTTCGTTAAGTTGCTTCAGGTTTAAAGTTGATAAAAAATGATTAAGTATGTTTTCCGATCAGCGCCACTAGTAGAAGAATTGAAATTTGAACAATTGAAGTCACCACATATCAAAAATAGTTTGCTAAGAAGTTTTAGACATAATGAGTCAAAAAATATTTCATAATCATCGCATGTAACATAAGGAGGTATATAAATATTAACAATGAACAAAGCCATTACTAGAGTGGACCACTTTTGTCTGCACGTCAGGGCAGTATAAGTTTCAAATATGCATGCATATTATATTGCCATATTACTCATTAGGGTTTAACGCAAGTATATATCGACAAAGAGTAATGTTAATTTATTTGTTTAATTAAAGTATTATATATAACCCACTTACCTTATCTACGTAGCACAAGTTTTCAGCAATCTTATTCATTGCTGAAAAGTTTGCAGCATTAGGTATGTTTTCAAATTTGTCTCGCCGAACGGCGTTCGTCGTGATTAAAAAACGTTCTTATATTTTGAGAATGACTGTTCGACATCTACGGATGTAAGACACGCATAATTAAAATAATCTTTATAAGTAGATAATGGATCATATGCATTAATATGGTAAAGCCAGATTCTCTGTCCATAACATCCTCGAATTTTTCCATAACACACACACACTCTTTATATAACTTGTGGCACATAATACAAACAAATAAACAAAAACACATAAATCCAACATAAATTGATGGGACACCAGTTTTTCGATTTGTGTGTTGTATACTATTGACATGAATTGTACAGTCGTATTTGTGCCAGTGGAATAGAGGTTTATCGCAAACTTTACACACTTTTTTAGCACCATTATAATATTAAATTCACCGATATACTATTTTACATTTTCAAGCGATGTTACGTACTGGATACGGTCCCGATGTACAGACACCCTGGTCCACTCCAGTTATTACATCAAGGTAACATTTACATATAGGTAGGTCGATCGAAGAAATTAAATTAGTGAATATGTGTTGGGCGACCTTAATTTCCCCGCTGCATCCCAGAAGATACCATGGTTGGAGTGTCGTTGCAGAATTTGATAGTTAGACCTGATTTGCCGGCAGCAACTCTAGTCTGTAACTGCTCCTTGACGGACTTAAAATATTTAATCTGCATAGGAGTTCTGTTCTTCACAACAGAAAAAGCTTTAAATTTGTCAACTGTTCGCATTTTTTTACATTTCGTAGAACGTTATATACCGTAGTACACGAAGGCAATGTTAGCTTTATCGGTCGCTTTCATGTCAGATTAGATGGATCAAATCTCCCCAATCGAGTTGGATTTTGAAACTTAGGCAAATTTCACGAATAACCGCAGTGTCGGGGACCTACATTTCTAGGATGTTAATAAATATCAAATTATTTTTCCTACTTTCTCTCTCAGAAATCTCCCGAATGATTTTTTCAGTATCAAGCGAATTCAGATTGTGTTCATTCCTGGGTGTAATTGGAACAGAATAAATTTGGTTTTTCAAGTCTTGAATGTCAGTTTGAAAACGATTAACTAAACTTGTAAGCTCGTGTATTTTACTTATATCAGCACAATCCGAGCAATAAAACAGTTTTCGATTTTTCGACTTCATGCATCGTGCTTCATTATGGGTTAATCTACTACAAGTAAAATGTACTTCTTTATGGCAAAGATCGAATGAAATTGAATTATCAGCTGTTACTCCTGAATTACAAACTAAACAAGTAAAATCGATTATGAAAATGGTAGGATAAAAACACTGGAAAAGTAGTCACAAGGACACACCCTTCACAGCTAGGAAGTCTGTCCTGGTGACTATCACAAACAAGAGACAGCGGTCACAAAGAATTTAGTCAAATATTGATAAAAGGATAACAAGAGGTATAAGACGGTGTTAGCCAATATAGAAAATTACATACACTACCGTTCATAAGTATTTAGCCATCTATGCTTTTTCTTAATTCTTCGTTATGAATTATCTACGACAGATAATGAGAGTAGATACAAACAACTCCCATATCAGACATTATCAGTACGTTTCGTTAGTATACGCTCCGTTAGCGAGTTCTTAGAAATAAAAATTCGTTTAGCCATAACGGTACCGCCCCCTGTGTCTCTCTTCGAATTTTGATGCAATATAGTTTATTGCTTTATCACATTTTATAATCTGAGGTCTCTTTATACCATATCATTGATGTTTGTGTTAGTTCAAAATTTACTGTTGTTTAGAACACACAAGTGAATTGCCACCTGTGAATTTTGATATTTGTTAGTTATTTGTCTTATAATGGCAAAAACTAAAGAGTTGTCCGTAGAGAAGCGTGCTTTAATTGTTAGTTACCATAGAACGGATAACGAATTGAACATTAGTAGGCAAACAGTGGATTACAACGTAAACAAATTTGCAAGTAGTGGTAGTTTTTCCAACAAAAAGAGAAGTGGGTAGAAATCGCGGCTGAAGTGAACGTGGGACGCAGGAAACCAATCAGTGTAACCACAGTGAAACGGCGCTCAAGTAAAGCTGGACTTCACGGACACGTAGCGATAAGAAAACCCTTATTAAGGAAACAAAACAAGCAGAACCGGTATCAGTGGGCACAAGCACACAAGAATTGGACCATCGAAGACTGGAAAAAGGTGTTGTGGAGTGACTAGTCGAAGTTCTAAATTTATGGTTCACGCAGACATGCATTTGTTTGAAGGTCGCCAGAAGAATGAGTGTCGGATCAATGCATTGTCCCGACCGTCAAACATAGAGGAGGTTCGGTGCTGATTTAGGGGTGTTTTGCGGGCACTTCTGTCGGGGATTCAGTAAAAATTGACGGTATTCTGAGAAAAGAAGAGTATAAAAATATTATGGAAAATAATGCGGTGTCATCGGGATTGCGACTAGTCGATAGTAACTTCAGATTTCAGCACGACAATGACCCGAAACATACAGCCAAGATATGCCGCGATTACTTGCGAGAAAAACAAGAGGAGGGCATCCTTTTCAGTTATGGAATGGCCTCTTCAACCCCCCTACCTCAATCCCATTGAATTATAATGGGATGAATTGGATCGAGAGGTAAAACAAGTCACTCCAACATCTGCGACCGTACTGTGGAACCTTCTCCAAGAAGAATGGAATACAATATCAGAAGAAAAATTCATTGCCAGAATGCCTCGATTATGCGTGGCAGTTATAAAAAATAAAGGAGGCTATATTGACGAAAGCAAAGTTTGATTTAATGTCGTGTATATATATTTGTATTGTGTTTGTATGGCTTTATATAAATGTAAATATTAATTAAGTACCATTAAATAATAATATCCACGACTCAAATGCGATTTTATTTCGAAATTCTAAACAAAACAGGTGGCTAAATACTTATGGACGGTAGTGTATATAACTTACAATATTCAAGAAAGTATTAGAGCAGAGTTGCTAAGCACTGTACACTGTATGAGGGATACTTCACGTTTGTGCTGCAGAGGGAGTGTGGTTGTTTGAAGACAGCTTACTATTCAAATTGGTGTGTCGAGATTCATATTTCTGGAACTTTTATATCGAGTAAGCAAATCTAGCGTCAACACGGGCGCCACTAAATACGTTCATACGTAAACCTACCTTATGTTATTTTGTGTTCACGCGGCTATTTTTTTGCATGTTAAGCAGTGTCATAATTATTGTGGAGCTACTGAATGCATTGAAACTGATGCAGGGCAAAGTATCAGAAGAAGAGGGGGCAGAAAGGAAGAAGTGGAATGTTGTAAGAGAGTAAATGTCTAGTTGAGTTTAGAAATGTTTCACTTGAATTAAATTTGTTCATTTAATCAGAGTTGTCATTTCTGAATTCCTAATGTTATATATCAAATATTCATACCTTTTTAGATGTAAAGTATTTTAAATTTCCTTCATGAATATGGGGTAGCTGAAGAAAAGGCGATTTAAAATCCCATAAACCTTGAACTATCATGGGGCATAATTTCATACAATTCTCTATTGTGTCTATGGTTGGACATCTCTGTACTAGAAGATATTATAAGTGAGAAGTCTCATATGTATATATTGTACCAAAACATACTTCTTCTAGCATAACCTAAAACTATTAATTGACTAACACAGTTAACTTGTTCTTGAATTAAATATGGGCATTTCCCAACAATATAACGCCGGTCTTGCTCTAATGTAAGAGGATTTAATGGTATCCTTGATAAATGCGCATGAAGTAAAGCTCTTGCCTTAATGCTGTACATGAAACAAAGAGGCCTCTCTTTATTTTTTTCATTTAAATTACCAATAGTTTTTATGAGCTACAACAGAATGTAATATAACACCCCAAGTAGAAATGGCATTTAAACCTATTGCTCACCTGTGGTACCTCCTCATTGTCAGACTGACGTTCTACAATCTCTGAATTAAATCTTCTATCAAATTCTAAACTAGCAGCAAGAATCATAATTACTCGTTTTAGCATCATATGAGGTGTTTTATGGAAAAAACCATAATACATATGAGTAGTATCTAATAATACTTGATCACCGGAGAAACGTATGCTTCTATACCACCATGTACCGACCTAAAATATTTTTGCTATATCAACATCGCTTAACATTCGATCGTACTTACCACAATTGGTAAAGCCACCATAAATACTAATGCATATAAGCCTAATACCCACACGCTATTTTCTTTTTCAACTATCCATGATGGTAGAGCGATACCAAAACTCATAGCACCAGGTCCATCGGGATTCCCATATTTTTCCCAGTTTCTCCTAGCTTCTTCATCGGTTAATGCCTATATATCGTTTAATTGAATATCTTGAGTAATATTGCACTTTACAATACCTGGTAGGCTTTTGTTAATTTCATAAATTCCTTTTCATTTCCTGTTTCTTTATCGGGATGTAGTATTACTGATAACTTGCGATAGGCCTTTTTAACTTCTGCTTGGCTAGCGCCCGGTTGTATTCCAAGTATTTCGTAGGGATCAAAATTTGCCATCTCATAGTCAAATTGTGATACTTTCCATGCCAGCAATATAAGTAATACCCATCCTAATATGATTACTGATTTAATTAAAAAGTTTTTAGAACCTCGCCAGTGCTCTGCATTCTTTACAAGGTCTCTCTTTTTCTTGCACAAATTACATTGACATTCTCTGCTTTCTTGCTCAGGATCTAAAATGTTTCGAATTTTTATTTAATTCCTAAAATGAAAAACATGGTTAATACTTAACCTTGTCTCCTTTTTCGGGGCCAGTAGTAAAATGTAGCCGGTAAAAGTATTAACAGTAGGAATGATAACAGAAAATAGAAAAATGTTCCGCCACTTTCATCATATTGAAATTTCTGACCACCCATTATTTTATTTTAAATGTTTAAATTTATATCTTCAGTACTTTGTTGTGACCTACGTGTCAAACTCTGAAGATGAAATACGAAAGACAACTGTAAAAAAAAAACCGACAATCCAATAATTTTTTCGGTGCTCGTTGACCGCATATTACTGATTGATTTCTTATTTACTAAATTGCTCAATTTGTTACAGCAAAAAGCAACTTATCCTCTGTACATTTATATGTAGTTTATTACTATATATTTAGATAAGTATTTAATTTTTTTTTCAAACAAAGTAATTCTCCGGTCCATCCATTAGAAGAAAATACAATTTAATAAAAAATATCGGCGATTTGGAATAAACTTAAATAACAATACCTAGATATATAAAACTTTATTTTTTTGAAGTACGTATTTTATATCGACCATATTCGTTTTCCAACTTCACTTACATCTGACGCATGCGCAAATCAGCAGTCATGAAATACAAGGGGCAAGCAACCTAAAATGAAAATTGCATCCCGTTTCGTATTTCGTATCGCCATATTGGTGTTAAGTTTAAGATTCATCCCAAATCATCACAATTGCCGACTGCATATTATACTTGTTTAAAAGTGCATCCGAATTGTGCATTAGTGTAGTATTTTTATTGGTTAAAATAAATTGGCGTAGAAAGCTAAAAAACAATTGCTATATAAGATTGTTATATTGGAGACGATAGTAAAGCAAAATAAATATGGCGTGTGCTACACTAAAAAGATCCCTCGATTGGGAACCCGTTTTAGGCGGTAGACCGGCCAAACGAAGGCGATGTATTCCATTTTGTGCAAGTCCTAGTCATCACAAAGATAGGCAAAGCCCTAGTCAAACGAATAGTCCCAGCACCAGCACAACCCCCATGAAGTCCGTTTTCCCCGATGTCGTTAGTAAAAAACTTACTCCAGGTAAAATATTAATCAAATCTATCTACGAACGTTCTTTAAAATCTGTATCGCTGCAAAGAATATTTGACGTTGGAAAAATGCTATTCCCGTCCGGATCGTCGATGTTGACAGTTGATTGATGTCAGCTGATTAGACATCTTTTTTGTTTATATACAAATAATTTTTTCTTTTTGAAAGCAAAATTGAATTACCGCGTAATCAAAAAAGAAAATCCGATCAAAATATATAAAGTAGGTTGTTGCATATTAAAAAACTTTTTTTTTTTCCAGAACACATGGCGGCAAATATCCGCGCCGAATTTAAAAGGTTGCAAAGACGCAAACAGTTACAATTCAGCTGCGGTTCAGATAATTCAGACGGTAGTAGTTCTGGCGGCGAAACTACCGATTCACCGCGTTCTGAGAAACCTCTATTTACTTTTAAACAGGTTACATTACTAAACAATTTTCTTCAATGGGTGTTCTATATATATTTTGTCGTAGGTGGGTTTAATCTGTGAGAGGATGCTCAGGGAAAAGGAATCCGAAATTCGAGAAGAATATGACAATGTTTTAACAGCAAAACTTGCAGAACAGTATGATGCATTTGTTAAATTTACATATGACCAGATACAAAAGAACTACGCTGCTGTACCTAGTTGTAAGTACCGTTTTACATATATTGTATTTTTTGCCAAACTGCTAAAAACTGAATGCAGTATTTAAATATCTATATATCTTACAAATATACAACAGTTTCTTTTATGTACGGTATCTAGTCAAAACAATGTAAAACTCAAAAATTTGAACAGATACAAACAGTGTTTATATTACTGACCATTATCATGCTATATAAAGGTTAATCTACTAATATGAGAGATGCTATTTTCTCATTTCTATACAGGCTGTCTCACTGAGAACTGCATTGGTCGATATAAGAAGGAGTATACATTGAAAAATTCTAAAAACTTGCCAGTACACTAAAACCGACATGTACTATTGGACTAGAACATTTTTAAAGATCCACACCTTTAGTTACACTGAAAATAGCTCAATTTTGTTATTTTTAGGTGGCATGCCCTATATGTAATTACATTTTTGAATTCCTAATTAAATTTTAAGATCTGTTTGATCAAACAACTACGTCACATATTTGAAATATTTAATTTTTGACAAACAGACGAGTGCATGTGAATTTTTATAACTAGGAAAGTGTTTAATTTGGAAAATTGAAATTTTGCAGAATTATTGACCGTGTAGGGTAGTATTAGAATCAGAATACACTTTTACAAAATATACAACGTCCAATAATTATACTTAGACTTTCAAATGAAAGAGGTGACATCACTTATTATTATTTTTTTAATACAGCTACCTATCTTTCCCCTTTTTATTAAATTACTCTTGCAAACAAACAAAAAAAAAGTGTTAGGGTATCTAGCAATGAGAATGTAACTTATGTAGTCTTTTAAAATGTATAACTTGGGAGATATCAAAGTTAGTTATCACCATAAAAAACAACCCAGCATTAATGACAAATTTTTCCATTCCAAATACGTAGAGATTTGAATTCTGCTTGTTTGGTAGTTCTATTCTTGTAAATTTGTCTTCCAGATAATATTGTCCAAAAATGATTCGTGCTCTTGAGACCATAATGAATATAACATTTTTGTGTATTTTTATGAGTAATTTAATAAGACAGAAAAATAAGTACAGTAGACACTCAATACTGTGAACAAAATGAAACGGAGATAGTTACCACTAACAATTTGATCACATTAAGGAAAGTGACTGATTTTATCCTTAAAATAACAGGTATTGCTGCATCAGTAATTGTTTACTCACTTGTAGTTGCACTTCTTTTTTTTAATTTGAAAAAGAAAAATACATTCTAAATATATTATGTTTTTTATTTGTTTCTTGTGTTCAATGTTTTACGATACAGCTACTTCTCTTATTTCTTTTAATATTGAATATAGTTCAAATTATGTCCACTTTCGGCTGCCCATTGGATTGATGTGTTCAATGCATTTATTGCAGCGTCTGAAGTAATTTTCTTTTGTGAAATTTCTTCAATATCCTTTTCTTTAGTTTCATCTTCTCCTATTTCTTCATCAAAATTGTCTAATTGTCTATCCACTTCATTCCATATCTACGTCTGTCTCATCCAGTTCAATCTAGAAATACACGTATCTATAGTGATGAAAGTTGTGTAAATAAACATTAATTACATACATGTAACAGTAATGTGTTTAAAATATTGCATGTTTCAGCTAGAGCTTCTTTTTCCCCATTTAACAATCATTGCTGGACCTAAGCGATTCCATGCATACATCAAATTGGCAACAGTATCTTTTATTGTCAAATTTTTTAATGTTTCTAAATTGGAGCCATTTGCAATAATATTGCGAAGAAGGCTACTTTTATAGTATACCAGGTGTGTCGGTAATTCCTTTCCGGTTTTTCCGGCAGATGTCACTGGCCATAAGTATGAAATGTTATGATTTGATACATATGTAATTTTATTCTACTGACATTAACCTTAAAACTACACAAGTTACGTTCCGCCAAAATAACAGCGTTATAGATTTATAATTTTTTGAAAATGTCGAGTTTTGTGCCTGAAAACGTGCATTTGCGGCACGCATTACTTTTCTTGTTTCATCAAAAGAAAAAAGCCGCTGAAAGTCATCGTTTGCTAGTAGAGACTTACGGTGAGCATGCTCCAACCATAAGAACATGTGAAACGTGGTTTCGACAATTCAAATGTGGTGATTTCAACGTTCAAGATAAAGAACGTCCTGGTAGGCCGAAAACGTTTGAAGACGCGGAATTGCAGGAGCTATTGGATGAAGACTCAACACAAACTCAAAAACAATTAGCAGAAAAGTTGAATGTGGGCCGAGTAGCAATTTGTGAACGATTACAAGCTATGGGAAAGATCCAAAAGATGGGGAGATGGGTGCCACATGAATTGAATGACAGACAAATGGAAAATCGAAAAATCGTTAGTGAAATTCTGCTTCAAAGGTATGAAAGGAAGTCATTTCTGCATCGAATAGTAACGGGTGATGAAAAATGGATTTATTTCGAAAATCCCAAGCGAAAAAAATCATGGTTATCACCTGGCGAAGCTGGCCCATCGACTGCAAGGCCAAATCGCTTTGGTCGCAAGACCATGCTCTGTGTCTGGTGGGACCAGATTGGTGTCGTATATTATGAACTGTTGAAACCGGGAGAAACAGTTAATAGTGATCGCTACCGACAACAAATGATCAATTTGAACTGTGCATTGATCGAAAAACGTCCACAATACGCTGAAAGACATGATAAAGTGATTTTGCAACATGACAACGCGCCGTCTCATACAGCAAAACCAGTCAAAGAAATGTTGAAATCACTTGGATGGGAAGTTTTATCGCACCCGCCGTACTCTCCAGACCTGGCTCCATCCGACTACCACCTTTTCGCATCGATGGGGCACGCGCTTGCAGAGCAGCACTTCGCCGATTTCGAAGAAGTTAAAAAATGGCTCGATGAATGGTTTAGCTCAAAGGAGGAACTATTCTTTTGGAATGGCATTCATAAATTGCCTGAGAGATGGACAAAATGTATAGAATCAAATGGCCAATACTTTGAATAAATAAATTTTAACTATCCATTCTAAGTAACGTGTTTTCTTTAGCGAAAAAACCGGAAAAGAATTACCGACACACCTGGTACGTTCTCTGTAAGGGAAATTCAAACAATTCGAGTTTCGCCGATTA
>LR736901.1:312465-337915 GCA_902654985.2 Oryctes borbonicus | reverse complement strand
CAAGTTAAAAATCAACTACACGACATCACCCGAAAGACATTTCTACAGTCAATATTTCCTAATTTTCTTTGTTCGTGCAAATTTTGTAAAAATTTTAATTTTTGATTATTATAATTTTTACATATACACATCAATTAGAAATTCTCCGTACAAAACTGTATAGTGAAGGATGAGTTGGATAATAACTTAGGACTTGGTGTGCAATATCGCCGTGATAAAAGGGACGGAAAAAATATCTTCAAATACCTAAAGGATTATTAGTGTTTAAATTATCGGTGTGAAGTTAGCAATGGATTTTTTTTTGGAAATCAATTTCAAATGTAACATAATCACATTGTGTAAACAAAATCTGTCCGCAGATCATTCCAGCAGAGTCTAGAACTGAAGATATTGTTATAAACAATCCAATTCCTCTTTCCCCCTTGCGCTCCTAGTAATTAAGTGAGCTGTCGTAAACTTTATTTGTTTTGACAACGTTTGCGTGATTTTAATCCAAATTTCTTTTTATAGTCGTGTTGAGCAAGAAGAAGAATAATGATACAAGCTACCAACATCCACCATGCACATACGCGCATTTCGACGTTTATCTGTTTATATCAATCAGATGATCAAAAGTGACCTGCGGAGTAAATGAGCGACTTGCCGTAAACGTTATTTATGTTGAAAATGTTGGTCGCTCTTTAACTGATATTCATTTCTGAAGCCATATTTCAGGATGTCCAAGGAAGATTTAGCAAGATGCCAAAATGGTTGTCTCCACATTATTGATTTCTTTAGCCTTGTCTGGTGCACATTTCGCATACATATTTTTCTATCACTATGCAATTGACACAAACGGAATGGCAATACCTTTTGCATTCTTCACACTGTAGTTCTCCCCCTTTTTCGCCACAGTAAAGGCAGCCGTATTTAAAGTTTTCTGACTCGTGGATAATTATATATTTTAAATATCTACAGGGTTGGATTGAAACTAAGGTCTAATTTTTTTTGTTATTACTGTTTCACAATAATAGAGTATGAAAACCCCGCAATTACATGAGTCTCTTTGCGTTGGGTATATTTCATCCTGCAATGTCATATTCTTAGTTGAGCTACATCCTTTTAAGGATTGCTTAATTTTCTTGACGTAGTTAAAGCCCCGCGCTTTTTTTTGTTGGGATCAAAGAAATAAATAGACCTGTTAGTTACATCTGCCATTACCAACATCCAATGCATATTTTCTATTATCGAAAACGAGTACTTTTTTTTTGATCTAAGTTCGAACTGTGCAAGATTCACAAAACTTTTGGGCCATTACTGGTTCAAAATCAGTTCCATTGCAAAATATTTTAAGACAATCGATTGTGAAGTTGTCCAGCCACATATCACGAGGTTCTTTGTGTATATTGAGTAGATTATAGCTCAAGAAATACGTTTCCTTTTAAAACTTCGAAATAGCGTAGTCTTCACTAAGTTGTTCCTCCGAATTTCCTCAAGGAACAGCGCGCTCGTATAGTCAGGACGGTCAACTTTGATTGGTTATGGAAACTGTTATAAAAATATTGTCATTTTCATACTTTGGAAAAATGATCTCCGAACATTGCTCAACACGACTATAAAAAGAAATTTGGATTAAAGTCACGTAAACGTTGTCAAAACAAATAAAGTTCGGCAGCTCATTTAATTACTAGGAGCGGAAGGAGATAAGGGGGAATTGGATTATTTATAACAATATCGTCAGTTCCAGTCTGCTGGAATGATCTTCGAACAGATTTTGTTTACATATTACATTTAAAATCGATTTCCCAAAAAAAATGTTGCTATAATCTATTGCTAACTTCACACCGGTGTTTAAATTACATATGCGCCTTTAATTGAATATATTTTGTAATTTATAATTGTATTTATGGATTATTAAAGTGCTGTATATTTTAAACATTTGCCTGCACTCTGTTGCGTGCATGCAAAGCAATTATCCAATTTTGAGGGAACTTGTCTACAAATTTAAGTGCTTTTTATTGATCCTGGCGGATTATAAAAGTTATTGTATTTGAGACTTTGAGAATTGATTCAATGATTTTCTCATTGAAATCTTGTGATATATGTAAGAGCCCTGGAGTTGCACATTTTGTTAGTGCTGTCAATTGAATTTTTACATATACATTAATTTTAAATTTTCTCAATCTCGCTATGAAAGTGTATAGTGAAGGATGAGTTAAATAATTAGTTGCTAATTAGGACTTGGTGTGCAATATATCTCGGAGATTAAAGAGATGGAAAAACTGTGGCTAAGACTATCGGGCATTTTTGTATTTGGTCTCTACTCTTTTATTAGAAGAAATATCGACGGCTACAAGCCAGAAACCACAACCAAGTCGCAAACTTCCTATATTATGTAATCGTAATAATATTTGTGCACTTTCAAACATTTAAAAATATAGAGTAGTGTGAATGTTTTAGACCAATCACGAAAATTGCAATTTCGCCACTGTTAGTTTTATGTTTTATCTCACAGGCAACTAATATTAATCCGCTTATTAAGTCTTCAAATTTCTAGAAAATTTATAGTAAAATGAGCATCAAATATCTGTCGTAACAGCAATTAAGTTTAAATCTGGATACGATAGCGTAATCCTCCCTAAATAAAGAAACTTTATTTATTGAACCGTTGTAGGAAGGAAATATTTCACGATTTCTTACATATTTAGTTTAGCACTAGATTCAGTGACAAATAAATAGTTGTGCGTATATGTCATTTTTACCTTGAAATAAATATTAAACTGTTGAAGATTCTTTCTTCCCAGTCTTATTTTTTGTGCTATTTAGAGGGTTTTATTCAGCATTCGTATTTACATCTTTAAAATGGGAAAAATATCTATTGGTGAACGTCCCAGAATAATAATGTTATATAATGAAGGATAGACACAGCTACAAATAGCTGAAAAAACAAAATTTTCGAAAACAGCAGTTAGGGAGTTGATCAAAAAATTTAACGAAACAGGTACCGTTGAAAACAAACCAAAGAGTGGACGAATTCCTAAAATTAGGAATAGTAAAAAAAAGATATTTTAAAATACAGTCATTAAGAAATCGTCGAAAATCTTCAAAAGAACTAGCGATTGATCTTGAGACTGCTACGGGTGTGTCAGTAACTGCTTCGTGCGTAAGAAGGCATTCGATTAAACAAAGTCTTAGGGGATGTGTTGCCATTCGTAAACCGCTATTTCGTCGAGGTAATAAACAAAAGTGTTTGCGATATGTAAGAGAACACGAAGACTCGACCCCAGAAATGTGGTGTCGAGTATTGTACAGCGATGAATCGAAGTTCGAAGTTTTTGGCAGTAAAAGACGCCAGTACGTTCGTCGGAGAAAGGGAGAAGCGTAGAATCCAGAATGTTTACAGCCAACTAAAACACAGCGATGGGTCTGTGTTAGTGTAGGGTTGCATTTCGGCAAATGGACCGGGGGATTAACAATAATTAAGGAAAGGTTAACTGGAGAACGTTATCGCGATATTCTCAGAGAGCATGCTGTACCTTCTGGACGGCGGTTAATTGGACATAACTTTATGTTTCAACACAATAACAACCTAAAGCATTCGTCCCGAGTTGTTAAAATCTAACTTGAAGAACTTACTGAAGAAGGAACCCTGGAAGTTATGATATGGCCGCCACAGAGTCCCGATTTAAACATAATAGAACACGTGTGGGAGTATCTTGATCGGAAGAACGAAAGGCAGCCAAAAAGTATCCAAGAGTGCATTAAAGTATTGCAAGAAAAATGGTCAAATATCCCGAATGAATTTATAACAAAATTATATCGATCAATTCCGAAAAGAATTGCTGCTGTACGCAGAGCTAAGGAAGGCCATACAAAATATTAATTATTTCTTTTATTTATAACCAGTTCTGTGGTTAAATGTTCGTAATTTCATTGAATATAAAAATGCTAATCAACGTTTAAATTTATTTTGCTTAAATTCACTTATTTCTGCTTTTATTTCCTTACGTACTACTAGTCTAAAACATATTCACACTACTGTATATTAAATATAAAATTTCCCTTTGTGTTTGTCAACTAAGATCTTAATCTTACTGACCAAGTTTACATGCAGGATTTAGGATAATTCGTTTGAGCGACCTACTTTACATTCGCCGTTGCCAACTGTCTTAAGCTTAACAGAGTAAATTTATTTTACAACTGACAAGCACATCAATGAAATTAATAAATTTTATGATTCGCTGTATGGAAATCTAGAGTAAAATAAAATATACATATATACATCATGATTAACTATGAAATCAAAGTTGATGCAATATCTCATAAATGACAATGACAATTTTCATAAGAAATGGATAGGGGTGCCAATTTCATTTTTAGTTTGATTCATTATACAATTATTAATTGAATACGATTTTCATTCCGTAGCTCTGTCAATTACTATCTTTTCAAAAATGATTGTTAACTATGATTTTTTGTCGAATGTTTTTATCAACCATACCTTCCCGTTACGGATAATATTTATCAGTAATGGGAAGGTATGGACGACGATTCGATTTCCTCGTGTATTTCCGTTACTTAGTACAATGCACACAACATGCGACGGAATCCCATGCCCTCTCATTTATGTCATCACACATCACCACTGATATTTATACTACTTGCTCGGTATATTTAATGTAGGGTTTCACTCAGTTGTAAAGTTCATTTGGTTACTAATAACCATTTCAATTATCAAAATAAAAGTAGCGAAATTTTGATTCTGTGTACCAGAAATACGAGACTACTATAGAGCAGCTAAATAATGTTTACATAGGGTTCTACAATGCGAAACCATACACACGTCAAACTTTAACATTATTTTCTGCTTTTGCTCTTGCTAAGAAACATACGATGTAAAGTTTATGTGTAATTCCGTGCCTTACAAAAGCAATTATTAATATCGACAGATAAATCTAGATTATGATAAAACAAATCATTGGTGTCAGTTATCAAATTCTTGCACTACTCAATGTGAACACAGCCTTAGAATTATGTCGTAGGAAGTTGCGCAACGCATTTATGCAGTCCCACGCCAGTTTCGATTGCGCTTGTGAGGAGTCTGCCGCTTTTAGTTTGGCCTAACTGTCTGAATAGATAGCAATATATTAATAACTAGCTTTTTACTTGTCTAATTCTTCAATAGACTCCAGTACTGCCTCTATTTTGGCTTGGAATACTATGACGTTTTGAGTTATGCTCAGTGATTATAGGCTATTCTTGTTCTAACCATATGAATTGTGGCACGGCTGCAACCTCTGTCTTCGAGTAGCCTATGTACTAGATCTACGATTACTGCAACTATTACATTACAACTACATATCGTTTGATTGCCGTCGTCGTAGCTCGAGCAAATCTTCGACCTTACGCCTCCTCACTTAATGGCAAATTTTGTAACAGTGTCCATATAATTTGCCGGCCATTTTATTATGTATCATTCAAACGCTATATATAAACAACTTTATTAGAAACATTATAATCTCGAATATGGGAATATGTTTAGATAATTGATTTAAATGAGAACTCGTTGCATTTTTGTCTTACAATATTTGTTGGGAGTAATAATATATAACGACTACAACATCAATAGATAACAATTTCGGTGATTGTATATAAGGTTTTTAAATTTCTTTTCCGGTGACATTCCCATCAAATTTTTGTGATCTGAATATTGCATTGTTAACACTTATTATTATTTACAAATGTTTGTATAACTTGTTACTGATCAATATTACCTTGTTGCAGATTTATCATAAAAGAAGAGGTTATCCGATACTGTTTTCAGCGGAATCTAGAATATACATACATTTAGACATCGCATATTATATACATATATTTTACAGTCATATCGTCTAGCGGGTCCGTCTGCCTTACATCAATACCTATTGCTAGCCGATTTGTATATAACTATACAATATGTACTTGGAATTGATTAATTACATTTGGTTTTGTAAATATGCGTTTGCTATAAGTTGTTAGTATATTGACACTCAAATTTGGTTTTATATATTGTAATAGAGAAGTTAAAGATCAAAATAATGTTTTTCGTGCTATATAATTCTTTCTGTAGATTATATACACCAAATATATCACTTTACTTTCCAGCATTATTTTGAAATAAAATTTCTCTTAACGATATGAATTTATGAGCAATTTAAACCCTCCCAATCTGTCTTACATCTAACGCATACCCACTTTTATTGTTCTAAACAACTTCGCGATTACGTGTCCAAAACCCTTGGAAAATGTATGCTACAAGTGTTTCTGTTCATCCCTTTTCATTTGCTATTACGAAACAATTAGCGATGTAAGTTAGTAGGTATGTGAAGTGTGATTGAAATGTACGATTTATATTAGCTTATAAAATAGCTTAAGTGATATTGATCCTAATGAATAATTATTAAATACCGTATTTGCCATAAATGTGATTTCATTAATTTACAATAGTTAGTTTTACAGAATAACAAAAAAAGCGCTTGTAAAAGTAATTCAAAATATTAATGACCGTGTTCAGTTGTTATGGATGCGTTTTTTTCCGTATCATAACTAACTTAGGACATTAGTATCCAATCTTTTGAATAAAATTAATTTTTTATTTTGTTGATCACTATATTTAAGTAACTAAATACTTCCCTATATAACTAGATTTAGGTTTCTTTTTTCTTTTATTTAAAATACAACCATTAATTAATTTGACTATTACTCATGCGTTTTTTATTTATTTTGCTTTGTAAACCACATTTATTAACTGTATATTTTTGTTTGCGTAGCTCCGAACTTGGTAATTTTTGCTGCGTGCTTTACTTTGCATGACAGAGTCCACTATTTATGAAAAAAATTATGTTGTTTTGTTAAATAATATTAAAAATAAACATTTTGGGTAAGAACTGTGTTTTATTTAGCAATTGAAGCAATACTTCGTTCAACCGCTCAGCATTTCTAAATCATCTGCGAAATCTAAAATATTAACATTTACATATATCTTACGCTAACAACGCAGAAGTTTAATTAATCCAGGATAGCTGTTTCGAAAATGCCCGAATCCCCATGAGCGACGGTATGACCGAATGATGTGAGAAAAAAACTAATTCTAACGTGTTATACGCTTACTTTCGAGAAAGAATACTATTTACCAGGATCTACTTTTATCGGCTACATACCATAAAACACACATACGAAAAGACGGAAGGGTCTGTTGTCGGTGTAGTACGAAATATAAAACGTGTTCGCCTTACCTTAATAAATCAAATAGAACAGTATGACAATTGTCCGTTCCCGCTATTCATCAAATTTGTATTGCTTTTTATGTACATAGTTTTGTAAGCATTTAACTTCCGGGGCGAAGTTACCCGAAAACATTGTCTACATACCTAAGCCAAATTCTAGGAATACATAAGATCCATTCTCGTACGCGTTTCAAATTTGCTCATGAACAAGTTAGCTATGAAAGGGCATAAGGAGTTACCCATTGCCGTACCCTTTAATTGCTCATGGTACTTGGCCTCTACTAATTAGAGGTCCCCTTTCACAAAGAATACACACAAAGTAAATTTGCGGCTTTTGATATTAGGAAAAGTACTAATCCGGATTTCCTCCCGACACTTAATTCAAAATTTAAAACTATTAAATTCGCAGTAGAAGTGGAAGTAAACTAACCATTTCCATTACTGGATAGAGTTTAGTACCTAAAAACAACAACAAATTGGAAATAAGACATCTACAGAAAGAAAACAAACACTACTACATACGTTATGACGCTGTTGACAACTTTTGGTATAAGTAGGTACTATATAAAAAACTTAAATTCATAAAATATAGCTATTTACAATGGTTGAGTCGATCGCATGCTTAAGAAACTCCAACATAGGCGTTATGAGAAATTCGACTTTAATCAAGGGAACAAACTAGGGATAAGAAATGTGTGAAATTCCCCTTTCACAGTATATCAAAAGTTTTTAGGGATCAAGATATGCACATATGTTTCAATTCGAGAAATACACTTAAAAATCTTCTTGGCAATTTGAAAGATAAACCGGACATGAAAGAAAGGTCGGGAATTTATAAAATTGCATGCTGTGACTGTGACAGGGCCAAGGGTGGTCAAATGAAAAGAGCGACAGGCATCAGATTCAAGGAACATATCAGATCTTACACAGATGGTAGACCGAAATCGCCAAGTGTAGCAAAATACATAAACAAAACCAGGCATAATATTAAATTAGAAAACTTGATACTAATTAAGAACGGAACTTCACCGCGGGAATTAGACGGTTACGAAACTATTTACATAAAAAGCAACACAAATTTGATGAATACAGAGGACGGACCGTTTCAGTTTTAGGGTATATAGGCAAAGACAGGTGCTTGTGAAAATATATAATATAATACATATTTGAAATCATATTTTTTCTCGAGAATCGGGATACAACAAGTATATTAGAGTTAGTCTTTTTTTACATCATTCGGTCAACGGTTTAAAATGAGGATCGACGCATCCTCGAAACAGCTGTCCCGGATTGATTAATTAAATTTGTGCGATGCGGAGTGTGCCGATACTTCTGTGTTGTTTGCCATAAAACCCCACAGTCCTTGCTATCATTATTTATCTTGTGCTAACAAGAATTCGCATCTGTCATTAGATCTCAAAAAAAGAAAATGTGGCTGTGTGTGCAGTAATAAAAACACACACAACCCCATAAAGAAGTACAGTAGAACCCCGGTTGTCCGAGCCTCGGGGAAGAAAATAACTCGGATAATCGGAAACTGGAATAATACGGATTTTTTTATTAAACGGTTATTTTACAAAAAAAAAAAACATCAATTTTTGTTTGTTTCATCGTTTTGTAGCGCTTCTTTGCTGCTATGTCCCTCCAACGCTTTAGGAGCAAGGCATCTGACAGATACGTTGCCGGTTGCTGCTCTACGTACAATGCAGTTTCTAAACCAGCAAGACCCTGATGATGTGAAATTTGAACGTATTGTTGGATGTCTTCATTTTCATCTTCACCGTCTTCGGGCGTTTCATCAACTGGCACAACAAAGCTTCTTATTTTTTCATCATTCAATACTTGGTCTACATCATCATTATCATTCCTTAATTTCTTTTGCTGAAATATTTTCAAGGCCTCTTATTCACATCGTCAACTCTTGCAAACTGATACAATCCTCTTCGTCCCAATTTGTGTCGTCATCTTCATCACTTTCTTTTTCATCAACTACGACAATAATGTTCGACTACGATTTTTATATTGTGGACAAGTGAACTTTATTCCATGCTGCAGAAATCCAGTACACTACATATTTTGCGCATATTTAAATGTTTGTAAAAATTCGCTACTTTAAGAATAATGCTTTTAATTCCAACTTAAATCAAGAACATTTGCAACTACTATCGAATTTTCAAATTAATTTTTAAGCAGCTTGTATATTTGTAACCGATGATCATTACAGCGCACCCTGTACAATATATTGTTATTGTTGTGCAATATTTTAAATACACCTTGTATAGTAGACAATATTGAGAATAAATATTATTTTGAAAAATAATTAATCTTGCAATAATAATCAACAATTATAGCAACTAGATTAAACTATTTTAAGTACCTCCTGTATACTTGCGCATGTATTGTATCATTACTCGCTTTCACGAAAGACAAATTAACAATTGAAACACTTTCAAATGTAGTGTGGTATTAAAGAAACGATTAACGTTAGGCTGGTAGAGAATAATATCATATAATTGCATTTCTGACTTCAAAATAATAATGCTACGTTAGTCAACGGTACCATTACCGGCAAAGTTTTCGTGACTGTAATCTGAAGTTTGGATGAGGAAGTTCATTTCGCTTGTTTTGTATGAAGGACAGAATAACGGTGCGGCATCAATTGTTAGATCGCTTTCGAAAGACACCTGTGCATAAACAATTTTCGAACATTAAGCGGGTTCCAAATGAGAGAAACAGATATGATATATTGTAATATTCGTCCGTTGGCGTCTAACGTTCTTCGTGTTACGCTTATCGTGTGCTTTGAGTATTACACGTACTTTTAAAGGCATTTACTACTGTGTTTCATAAATCATTTTTTTTTAACTATTTAGAATATAAGGTTCTCATTTCTATATTAGATTATTTAGTATGTACATACCTGTTGCAAATTTGCTTTTTTTTAATATTGTATTATAATATGAATACCGAGCGAATTGAAAACAAGACATTTTTCCAATGGAAGTATTTCGTAAATTGGTTTTCTCTAATAAAGAACGTTGTACATATATTATGTATATTTTACTGTATTAATTATATACATTTCTTGAAAGACATATTCCGTTATTTTTACATTAATATGTCCACTTCACCTTCGGAAGTGCTGCCCCGACATATTTGGAAGTTCCAAAGAAAAAAACGGCAAATTTTTTAGGCCAATCACGGAAGGTGATCTTTATTATGTTGTTTCTAGGGAATATTTTGGCCGCTCTTGCGGAGGCAACTGGCATTTCTAGAGTAACTCTATGCGCTATTATCCGCGATGGAAAAGGAGAAAATAGTATTTCATGTCAGTGAAAGTGAATATTTCCAGAACTTCTCCAAAATCTGCTGTCGATCAATGCCGAGAAGAAATTATCAGACGCACCATATATAACATTCATGTAACAGATAAAGTGAGCTCCACAAGAAAATGTGTATATAATAAAATCAAAGACTCCATACTTTTTTTTCCTTTTATATATTTTTTATTTAATAGATAGAAGAAAACTACTGACAACAGAAACATGTTGATGGAACGTATAATATACGTGAGTTGAGTTTTTGCATTAGAAAATTAATCAAATTTCATCACCAAAATCATCCCATTATTTATACAGGTAAAACACAAATTCAATTTGTCCACAAATATATTAAATATATTTATAGATGAAACTTACATCCATGCTGGATACACAATTCCCTACGAATGGACTGGTAATTCTAATCAGGGTCTTAAGTGTTCTATATCAAAAGGGAAACGCCTCATTGTATCACATGCTGGTATGTGGTACACTTTAAAATACAAAACTTTTACTGAAATGATTAACGTTTAAGGTGGTGCACAAGGTTTTGTAAATAATGCTTTACCAATATTTGCATCCGACAAAAGAACTGGCGACTATCACGTGAGTTATGGTAATTTTCGAAAATGATAAACTAATTCCAAATTTGACAGACAATTCGGTAACGCTAGTTACCACGATGCTGTATCCATAAAACAGTAGGAAATCGGATATGATAAAGTGGTTTAGAGAGGAGCATCTATTTTCACAAAACCAGAACTGTATAAATTAATCAAAATTAACAACCTAGCCATACAAGCTATAGCATAGATGCATATGCATTGGCGGAAAAGGGACCCACCGTTTTAAGGTTACCACCCTATCGCCCCGAATTGAACCCTATAGAAAAAAATATGGGATATAGTCAAGAATAGAGTGGTATCCAAAAATTTCTTCTTGTGGTAAATTCTTGTTCCTTTTTTAAAATGCCGATTTAAGAAATTGAACTAAAATAATAATAAATTGAATACTGAAACGTATATGAAATTGAATTTCATTGTAAATAAATATCATGCAATATTCCGTTGTTTCTGCTTCATACTATACATATATAAAAAAAAAAACGTCTTACCGGGTACAAAATTCATATTTTGAATGTTTGCGCTAATGCGGACCCTAACCGTCTGTTTTCAGCGGTCAATATTTATATTGCGCGATTCGCTCGTGCAGCTATCAATATCTAAGAAAAAAAATAAGGAAATCCTACACTCGAACCTTATTCAAGCATATGATAAATTACAATTCAGTATTTGTATACGTATATATATTGAATATTATAACAAATATGTATTAAAATTAACAATGTATAATAATTTTGCTGTTGCATTTAGAAATACATAATACAATCTCATATATATATAAAGCTAATGCGTAGTAATATTCATACGTCCAAACAATAGTTTGTGTCCTACTTTCGTTTCTTTAATTCTTCAAATCTACGGGTTAAGTCGTCAAAATCAATATCATCGTTGTTTGTTGAAGGCGTTAGCGTATCATCAGACGGCACCGATGGTAATTCTGGCAAATCAGGATACGTCCCTCCAGAAAGTTTTGAACGGGGCAAAGGTTTGGGTTGTTCTTTATTCTAAACAGATATTATCACTAGGATTAAATCAAGAAATCAACAAATACAAAGCGTATTAATTTTTACGCACCTGATTATTATCTTCCGGAGGCAACGAAGTGTAAGGTGGTGGTAATGAAGTCTGAAAATAAAACATTTTTCAATTAAATTTATAAAGTAAAAGTTTATAGATTTCTTTTATTTTTAAAATGTTTACCGCCACGTTAAATATATGTATCCCACATTGATTTTAATTTACCGATGCGGCATTTTACACGTTAAATGCAGCAAAATTTAGTATTCAATTTTGAAATTCAAAATTATTGATCGTCGTGTCCGAGCATTTTTTACAAAAGCGAATTCTTAAGATTATACTGAATTTGCTGCTTTTATTATGAACGCAGTATATGGGAAAAACATAGATAACATTTTATTCTTATTGCCTTAAACATAACCGATGTATAGCAAAATTAGCAGACGTCGCTTAACGGTATGCTCATATATATTCATGATGTAAATTTTATTTTATGTGCTAAATCAAATATACCGTGGATTTCTTACCGGCTTCTCACGTATCTTCCATAACTTGTTTTTTTTTTTATAATTAAACATATAGGCGTTTGGCATGGCAATTATTACAGAAAATAATACGCAAATACGGGAGATTTCACATTTAATTTATGTAATCCTGCCTAATTAATAGAAACGAGCACATTTTAGTTGCATTTATGGTACAAACTTATGCAAATATCGTTTATTCAATTCATAAAGCCATAAAAAAATAACCAAGATAAACTGTGATTCATCATTCACAGTTAACAAAACAGCTAGTACATCACTATCTACTAAAATCTGCAAGTGGAAGTTCTAAACACTTCTAATAGATAATGTAAAATTTAACCTACCCAAGACACGTACGGAATGCACACTACAAAAGTGGTACCACCGCTATACCTTTGTTTAAAAAGATGCGCTATGAAAATGATACAACCACAATTTAAAGAGTTAAGCAATAACTTAAGCAAGTTCATATTTTAGAAATTTGAATTAACGCCTTTATTGGTTTAGTGTACGTCCTATTAATTGCATTTGTACTTTATTTTTCTTGTCACGTTTTACTAAATTCTCTTAAATTTGGTCAACGGTTGAAAATGAGGGTTGAAGCATCTTCGAAACGGCTGTCTCGGATTGATTGTTATCTTTTTTTTATTGGCGAAAATGAAAGCTACATGCACTCGTTCATCTGAGGAATCACAGTAGCAATCGATATAGACGAATACAGGCTGACCCGGACATTATCTATGAATCTCTCACTGGCGTTTATTCAATTATTTTCAGTTTTCAAGATACAGAGAATTGGTTATTTTTTGAAAAAAAAAAAAAAATGTTCCTTAAGTATTTAAAAAAAGGGATAATTACAATCATTCGAAATTTGTCACAGTGTCAATGCTAAATGCGCTCAACATGTTGGTATTACCAGCTATTTAATCTGGGGCTAATTTACCATTTTTTAAATATTTTATATGCTGACTAAAATACAACTTTCGTTATTTGCTAGATGCCTTGTTCAATTTATACCAAAGGCGACAGGCCATGGTAGAATCCACTGTTCTACCATGTTATTTCTCCCTGACCTTGCCCGATATACAAGCTTTTGTCGCTAAATATAAATAAAGCTTACGTATATCTACTTGCATCTACGTACCTACACGTATTTCGGTTACGTATTTGTGTTTTATCTTCTATAGTAATCTCAGGAGCTGTTCACCATGCCAAAGGCCTATATATTCAATCATAAAAGCCTGCAGGAACTGGAATAAGCCTGCAGAAACCAGTTGCGCTTCACGAAATTAGCAGAGACTGGACAGACGGAAAGTGTACTCGTTTCTACAGGCTTAATTTGGAATGAGGAAAGGGTTGGTTATTGGCCCACCATTCAACCACCGTACCGGTAAATAAATTGTCAAAGTAAATAAACTGTGAGGGAAAAGATGAAATTGGAATATAACGAAGTCGAATATAATGACATGACTTGGAAAATCGCGTGAAGAAATTATTAACATAAAAATGTTACCGCTGAAATGTGAGAAACTACAATTAGATTTTAGAGTAAATAGAAAATTAATAATGTTAGATAGATGAATTCCTAGAAAGTATCCCAAATTGCTGATTATAAAAGATCTTTTTTATTTAAGCGTGGAAGATAATTCCTTCTGTAAGGAATTTAGAGATTCCAAATAAAAATTATTGGGCACAATTATATAGAGAATGTTCAATTTCCGCTGTGCACGACGTTTGGCTTTTTAATAGAATAGCCTGTATATTATTTCGTTTTTAGATGTCTCTCTCCTATTTATGTCAACTTTCTTCTCAATCTAGCTTAGTTTTCGAAATAACCAAGTTGGAATTTTTGAGAAATTCCGTTTGTTTTTCTAACGACCGATATCTTAAAGTTTTACATGCTTGAAAGGTGATTAAAATGTCATTCGATCGAACATTTTTCTTGAGTTTTCAGTGGTACATTGAATATTATTTTATTTTTTATTGTTTGTAATAAAGAAGCTCTTCTAAGCTCTTTATAAGCATTTCCCTAAAATACGCCCTTATTTAGTAAATTGAATATTAACCTATTCGTGTTAAATTGCATGGCGTGTTTCGACGAAATACTAACTTCTGTTTCTCTAAAGGTATTCAATAATATCTTACATCGTCTAGAAAACTTATAAAACTTATAAAAAATATTTACAACTTACAACTCTTTAAGAGCGTGGTGAAAAAAGTACCATGCTTAATTTGCAAAAATTTGATCTTTGCCCATCTTCTCTGTAGTAACAACAATAGTACCATCTAATAATCTTTCCGACACACTTAAACTTATGTCTGAAACTTTCTTGTAAAACCAATAATTTCGGAGATGTTTAGGTGTTAAATGGACCAGTCTGTTATACTTTTTTCTTCGAATTTTAACAGACGTGTAAAATAAGTATCTAATGCATATGAGCAATGCTGTATAAGGAGGCCCACGTTAATGATATAGAAATTAAGTGTAACTTACATAATCTGCATTGGATTCTTTAGACTCGCCACCAGGTGGGATGTTATACGAAAATGGTGCTCCATAAGGCACATTTGGGTTCGGAGCAGACGGATTATTGGGTATCGCAAAGCCACCACTTTTGTTATCAAGTGGCTAAAACAAACACATTTATATACATCTTACACATATATTGCACAAACACGCAAATACAGTGCTAATAAATGTTCTATTAAGCAAACCCAAAACAAATTATAGCATGTTAACCTGCTTAACCTGTCAGCATATATGTAGATACGTCACTTAGTAACGACGCCTCGGCGTCAATTACAGTAGTCAATGAGTATTTGTAAGCTTTATAAAGCAAAAAAGAAAACAAAACCAACAACTATAAATTGAAATTCTCATTTTCTATTTTGCCTTAAAGACCTAAAAATAAAACATAAAATTATATATATATATATATATATACATACATATTTGGGATTGAAGAATATCCCCCATGCATTGGTTTTAAATAACCCCTGGTAAAAGTTTGTGTGTATATGTGTTCAACTATTTATTTTTGTTAATTATTATAAATATATGGTCTGAGTGAAAAAAAAAACCTTTGAAGTACAAGCAAAATAAATGAGTTGATTCAATGTTAAGCTGAATAACGAAATAGCACATTTTCTTTACGTATAAGCTAATATAGCAATATCCAATATAGCAGCATGAACTTCAACAAGTTTCTACAGTATAAGTCGTACCCGAAATTTAGCCGGTAGGTAAACTTCGATATGAAACAAATGTCTTACGAGAATCGTTCAATAAGTCATTAGAAAAAGATAGAAAACAAAGTATTTTCTGTAGATTTCCATTTAATTTTTAACATAATCTCGATTTAACTCCATCCACCTATCCAAGCGCTTCTCTAACTTTTTTAAGCCCTCCAAAAACTAGGATTTCGGAAGGTCCCCAAAATAGGCATCTGTTTGGCCGCTGACTTCCTTGTTCGACGGGAACCGTTGTCCGCCGAGCCACTTCTTCAAATTTGGAAATAAAAAGAAGTGGGGGGCTAAATCCGGTGAATACATTGGATGTTGTACTAATTCGAACATTAACTCCATAATTTTGGCCATCGACGCACAGGTGCACCCGTGCATGATCCTGATGGAAGAGGATTTTCTTATTTTTCAAACTAGGACGCTTTTTCTTGATTTCTTCGCTCAACCGGTCCAATAACGACGCATAATTCTTTACAGTTATCGTTTGTTCTTTTCCCAAGAAATCGTTGTAGATGATTCCGCGTGCATCCCAAAAAACCGAGGTCATCACCTTGACGGCCGATTTCATCATTTTCGCCTTCTTCGGAGCTCGTTCGCCTTCAAAAACCTACTGTTTTAATTGTCCATCTGTCCCCGGAATAGTGTATCCATGTTTCGTCCATAGTTATGTATCGACGGAGAAACTCGCTAGGATTGCGACGGAAAAGCATTAAAATAGCCATAGAATCGACCACACGATTGCGTTTATTCTCCACTGTCAGCAAACGCGGCACCCATCTTCCGGAGATTTTTTTCACGCCGAATTTTTCGTACAACATTAAAAATACTTGCGACATGCCTGTGGCCTCAACTATTTCAGGCACTTTCATTCGTCGATCATTCAAAACCATATCGTGGATTCTGTCAATCCTTTCGGAGGTAATCACCTCCACTGGACGTTCAGAACGATGTTGATCTTTTGTGGATGCACGACCACGTTTAAACTCATTTACCCAATTGTAAACAATTGCTAACACAGGAGCAGATGTGCTGTGAGCTTCATCCAACTCAGATTTGATCTTTTTCGGCGTTTTAAATTAGTGTTTAATCACTGCTCGCTTTCATTTTTTTACATAAACAAAAATTCTTTGCTTAAATCGACAATAAAAATAAAACCGTCTGATGGATATAACTGACTTTGACAGCTGTCTAGTGACTAATAATTAAAGTTCGCCACTTTCCGTGCGCTTCACAGGCGTCGATATGGGAGTGGTCATACGGGTGTGTGATTCGTATATGCAAACGACCGTATTTGCAGTAGTGACACATCCAATGTGTTTGACGGCCGTGAGCGTTGCGAATTGCTGCTTATACGTTATACGTAATAAAATGTTTGTGCATATTGCTTTAATAGCAGAAAACCAAATGCACATTTCATTCTTCCAGATAGAATAATCTCTCTACTTCTATCTTACATCAGTAACAAGGTCGTCTCGCGTCCCCACTCTATCGCATAATCTAATATGCGAAGCATAAATTTGCGCATATATTAACAATCACACGCCCCAACTCGATACTACGAGCGCCGTCTTTTAGATTTTCTAAGGACTTCTTGAACTACCCTCGTACATTCACGGATGATTATTGTTGATAACCTAGTTTGGAAAAACGAGTAGAAATACGCAAGGCAGTTCTTGCATTTAGTAACCGATTTTTACAATTTGCCGATGTAAATTTCGCATACAAACTTACTGATATTGCAAATACTTGATGAAAGAAGCACTTGATTTACGGTATTAGATGTAGTAGAGATTAATATTACGAATATTCCAACTTTATGGGTTGTTTTAGAGATTTTGCAAGATTTTTCAAACATTGAAGTGGCAATGGCCCAAACGCAATGTTTTTAATAATTGAAATTTTAGTAAATGAATGAATTTTTACAATCGATGACTTACTTCATTAATTATATGACGAGATTTTCAATATATAGGTAGTAAGCAACAAAAATTATTTACTGAAAATAGTGCTTGATAAAATCGTTCGGTAAAAAGTAGTGCTCAATAAAAAATACCTGTTAGAATATCGTAATCAATTTTTTTTTACAATTACGATGTGATGAATAATTTAACGTATCTAAAACGAACAAACTGTTGAACAAAAGCAGATTGCCAATCTATTTTTTATGTGCAGATGAAAATTTATTAATTATTCCCGGATTCAATCATTAACGAAAATAAATAACCATGGGCACATGCAAAACAGGCTTTAAAAATAGTAGAATCCATAAAACTATCAAATGAAATTAATTTCGAAAGTAATAATCGGCAAAAATATTTGTTCTATATTTTTTTCACAATACCAATTTTTATTTGAATTGTTTTAACAACTAGTGTTGGATAACTCTACTATTCAACTATTTTTTAACGAATAATTGCATCGAGTACTATTTTTTAATAAATGAATTTTTATTTGCTATTTCGAGTATCTTGCGATTATTTAACGAAGATATTTAAATAATGGAACGAATCAACTCAAGCTTTCTCGACACTTATCAAAAGAATCTAAACAAAGAATAATCCGCACGTGTGACTGTTAGCAAGCGTTTCACTGTGTAACAGTTCATCAGTGCACATTTGTGGAAGGCGGTAGTTAATCGACTAATTCTCCTATAAATTCAAATGATCCGTATTAATCCGTCACCAATTCTCTAATTAATTAAGCTGTTAAACGATCCTTGCGGGCTACATCGATCGACCTCTGATTGCAATCGTAGAGATGTTTTCAAATATTTCGACAAATTATGTGATTGGAGTATCGTTAATTAGATTCTCTCATTCATGTATCTTTCTAGTACATCCATATTTATAAGATAATTAGTCAATGTACTACCAACTTCTACAAATGCGCATTGATCAGCACAGGGAAATGAACGCTTGTACATGGTAGTTAGGTGATAAACTAACTTCACTACTAATTAGCTTAAATTTGATCGCCAGCAATAAAGAAAACATTCATTACACTTCACGTGTTTAGAATTGTGTGCATTAGTTTAACAATACACTTTTATTTATTTTTTTAGTTAACAAGAATTAGCGATATAGAAAGGAAAACATCGTCTCAAATGTGACGCACTGCATTCGCGCATTTATCACACTGGATGAAACCAAAAGCTATCAAAAAAGATGAAAAAGCATAATATATGTTGGCTTCCGTCCGAAATACCAAAGAAATTACGGATTTTCACGAAAAAGCATAGTATAAAAATTGGTATAGCAGAAAAAAATGAGCGTGTGAGACAGTGTAATAATTGAGGAAATAATGTATTGATGAAAAACAACAATTTCTGAAAATATTTTGCCCAAAAATACATTATACATTTACTAGAATCGGCTCAGCTATTGTTTTTGTTTAAAGTGTAAATTTCAACATGTTAAATATGTTCAAAAACCTGCAGTCAGCGTCGTTTTTCTACCCTATATTCGCCGATAAAATAGGCAGACTACTCCAGAGATATAATAGTATCAAAACAATTTTTAAACTCCCTTCAAGAATCTCCGAATTATTACCGACAGTCAAATTTCTCCCTTACATATCCAGGAATTCGTTGTTCTTGTGGTATTGTATACCTCGGGAAAACAAAGCGGTTGGTCAGTGGAACACGAGCGTTGCACTAGACTGCTGCGGATATCCGATTCTGTATTGGCCGAGGACAAGCTAGAAACCGGCCACCAGATTTCACTTAGCAATATTAAACTTCTGTCGCGTGAACCCTACTATTATTCTAGAAAAATCCGAGAAGTACAAACATCCCAACAATCTCAACAGAGACGGTGGTTATGTTACATTTTCAGTGGAAATCTATCCTACCTATCTCTCTGAACAATTTGAGAAACAATGTTTTTAAACAAAACATATTAATTAATGCGCACAAGAATATTCGGGAACGGGTTCTGCACAAAATTATATTCAAGTATACAGCTTCTTCAGTTTTTGCTGCGTGAAACACAAGTTTGATTTTTTAATAGATCATCCTATATATCATTACGTTTTCAAAAGCCTCTCTTCATTTTATATTAACTTTCTTCCACATTCTTGGTAATACAACGAAAAACTTTTTATAAGAACCTGATTATAATAATTTTTTGCTAAAATGTATAGAATGTTTCGGTGAAATACTATAAACTTTTGTTTTTCTATATATACACTAGAATTAATCTGTAAAATTTATTTCATGCTTTTAATTTCAACATTTACTTGCGCACAGACTGCAATACAATTCCTTGTGTTTTATTTATTAAAAAATAAGTTTTTCCATAAACATTTCTATGCGTAATATTTTAAACAACTTTCAGTAAGTGTTTTCTTTTTTTACTCCGTGCCTTCAAGCAAATCTATTTTTTTTATGCTGGACTCTTATCTGCTTATATTTCCTTATTAACTTGTTTGAAAATCTGCGTGGGAAAGCGATACTCAATGTAGATATGGAATTGTAAAACAATTATTACACGTTATTTTCAATGAATATATTTAGAGAAAGAAAAGTTTTTCGTTACAGCACTGCATTTAAATTAAAAAATTTGCTTTCATCGTTTCATATTTAATTTACTAAATTACTTCCAGAAAAGGTTGTTTATCAGATTCTGGAAACATATAGGCGTTTCCCTTCTGAAAGTAACATAAATCAAGCATACAACGATTTTGATGTCCATGTTGTAGAATGTACTTGGATTAAAAAGGTTTTCGATATATTGCTGGAAATTCTAAGAAATACTCAGTTGAATGAAATTTCAATCATTGTTCTAGCGTATAAGGTGTTTATGGTATCAGCCATTAAAGAAACAACGACATTTCATAACAATCTCAAATTACTGTCGAAGAAAGTTGAATTGTATGAATTGAAGAGCGGTATCCAGAAACGTACTGATATATAGGAACATCTGTATAGTTAAATATATTCTTGTCACACTTAAATAACCCTTATTTGAAAACTATTTCACTGTTGCTCAGCGAAGGAATTGTCTTCAGCCGAAGTAGTTGATACATATATTGTATGTGTACATTAACTTTACAGGTCATAAATTGTACACAATATTGTGGTAAATAAAAAAAAAAGTTTCTAAGTAACCTCCAGTGGAAGCTAATTGTAAAATGTGCATCTAAGATACATACAATATATATGTTTGTTAATTTCTTGTAATGTTACATCTTTATAAACAACTTGGTTCTTTTTTACTGTAATATTGTTACTTACAGGATAATTAAAAGGAGACTGCTGTGGCAGTTGTGGTGGTTGTGGATAGCCTATGAAGCCGATAGGTACTCCTCCTCCTCCTCCTAAATTATTTTTATCACTTAGGTCTATCAATACTCCATCCGACTCTTCCCTCATAACTTGCGGGTCAGGTTCATATGGAATATCGTAAGTTTTAGCAATTTCTATCAGATACTTTTCAACTAACAACTTTGGGGGAGCTTGAATCGACAACTTATGCTTTAATTTTTGACTAATCCTTGTGTCCGACTCGTTTCTACAACTTTCCGCAAATTGAATTCCATATTTTGATGCTAGCATATCTGATATAACTTTCAGTTCCTAGTAACAATGCTGCTAATCAATGGAAAGGAAAAGAATAATAATACTTACTTGACAATCAGATTGCAGACGAGGTGCAACCCAAATAATACTAGCAATCGCTTCCGCAATACCATCATCAAGCTCTTTCATTTGGGTTATTAGACCAAATCTAGCCAATAATAGATCACAATACATTTCAACTACTTCCATAGCTTCGACTAAATAATCCTCTCTGCGTGTTTTAATGGATTAGAATAACTACACTTCGGAATTATTATAATTACCTTATAATTTGCTCCACACGAATTTTTGCCCTTTCATATTTGCCTGCTTGAATAAAATCACCAATTTCTCGCCTTGATTTCTGAGTTAATTCCGCTTTTTTCTTTTCTAGCAGTTTTAATCTATTCATTGCTAACCTTAAATGCGTTTTTAATTTGGTGTAATTAGGACCACTTGAAAACATTTTTTAAATATATTTATCCCTTTGTGTAATAAATATTGAGTATATTTCAGCTAGAACTACACACACAACAACATACATATATACGGTCAGGCTGCTTATGACTCATTCGACTTATGATATAGTTGATGCGAGATTAGATCGATTACTTTATTTCAATGTTGTGCGTTCATTCGCGTTGTTCGAAGAAAACTCATTACGTCATTATCTGGTTGGTATTGTACGTACTATGTTGGACAATCGAAATGATGCAGGGAAGTTTTGAAGCTCCGTTTATGCACGAATCACATATTTTAACTTCTACAAAAGAAGTTAATTTAATGGTAATATTTAGCATTTAGCACTGTCGATATTTTTTTGTGAAACTATGAAACATTGGAACAAAACAAAGACCGTTATTGTTCTGTTTACCAACTACTAGATAATCACAAAACTAATTAATTCTCAATTAAGGGCGTCTTCAAGAAACTGAAATAGATTATTAAATAATATTTATTTAATACATATACATGTGTAGCAACTTATTAATATCTTTCCAATTCTTGGCAATTTCTAGATTTAATATATAAATATATCAGGTGTTTAGTTGGCGATAAAAGTTTATTATTTGCCGTCAGTGCGCGAGAAGATTGAGAATTATGTGAAAACTGCAGTAAAAAATGAACGGTTGTGGTTAACTATAGATGACTACAGTCATTAAAAAAAATTCTTATTTGCTAGCCTGTAGGATATACTGCCGAAGCTGTTCATAATGTATTAATTAAAACACTAGACAGCTTTGAAATTTCAGCAAAGCAAATGTTAATGATGGTTACCGACGCTGCCCCGGTTATGCTTCGCATAGGTCAATTATTCATAGTTGTTCAACCGAATTTGAATCATTCGCAAAATTTCAAAAATTTTCCCAAATTTCATATCGTCAAAACATTACAAAATAAAATACGGAGTTAAATTTAATTTTAGTAAATTACAATATAAATTAGACAAAGTACATTTTTTAGGTTAAATTATTTAAAAAAATGGTGTTCAACCTTCAACCAAAAATATCGATGCTATGTTGGCCATAGAAACTCAAGAAATTAAAGAAAGATTTACTCAGAATCCTAGGATTGTTTAAGTTCTTTACAAAATTCATACCAAAATTATCTCAGTTAACTTTTCACGTGAGAAATTTGACTATACATAAGTTAAGTATACGCAAATTGAAAAGGAGTTTCTAAGTATAAAATTTGCATGTGATAAATTTCATTTTTTAATCTATAACAGAGACGTTTCCATACAAACGGACCACAAACCGTTAATTCCGATATTTAACAAAAACCTAGATGATGTTGCCCGGTTACAACGACAGTTATTGATATATTGATATCATATATAAAAGTGTTGATATCCGATCACCCAGTTAAGGACGCTGAACACAATGTCATATATATTCTGACTCGATTTAATATTGTTGTTGTCCCTTCATAGAAAAACGTTACATCTCTTCTAATGACTTTATTCAATATTTCATACCAACCTACAGACCTCTACTAGTTAGAATTGCCAACCATTAACACCCCCACTCAATTCTACACTTCAACTTTACATTTTAAAAGATACAACACCTAGTTGACCTCTAAAATATTCATGTTTTACTCTGGGTAATGCTTTGGTTAACAGATCTGCACATTGTTCTGTTGTTGGTAAATAAACTAATTTAATTGTACCGTTTGACACAAAATTTCTAAGAAAATGGTATTTTACGTCAATATGTTTTGATCTTTTCGTCTCAAGCGTAGACGCCATTTTAATACTAGACTGATTGTCTTCATATACATTAATACAATCTATCTTAGTGTTAGTCATACTTTCCAATAATTGTTTTAGGAATAAACATTCCGCTACACAGCTTGCCAACGCAACATACTCTGACTCAGAGCTAGATAAAGCTACAATTGCTTGCTTTTTAGATTTCCAAGCTACTGTGTTGTTATTTAATTTTAATAAAAATCCTGTAACACTTTTCCTATCATTCGGATTACTTGCAAAGTCTGAATCAGCATATGCTTCTACATTTAAATCAACATTGGTCTTTGTATATTTCAGAGCATAATTTTTAGTGTAATTTAAGTATCTTAAAATGTTCCTTAAATGTTTCCAATGGGTTATGCCAAAACAATTCTGAAACTGACTGAAGTACATTACAGAGAAACAGATGTCAGGCCTCGAACCCAACATAATGTACATCAAGCTGCCAATAAGTTGTACCATCCCTACTTCTTAGAACAGATATCCTTTACAAGTGCCTATTTCTACCTCTTACACGCCTTGAAGCTACGACGTGCGAAAAATAACATGCATGAACTATCCCTTCTTCCGAGAAGAAATATTGTTTTACAAGTGTATAATTCTACCCTCTGCGCGTCTTAAACTACGACATGCGAAAAACACGGCCAGATAGACGGGAAGATCTCTTTTATGACCCAAAATATAAACGGGTGCCAACCTACTGCAAAAGGTCAAAAAGGGCAGAGTACGACAACGGTCCGTTTTCTCGGTTCATCAGATTTTTATTACTTTTTATGTAAACTGTCTCGTACGCATCTAATTCTCGCGGCGACGTTACATTTTTAATCAATTTTAAGTCTTGTAATTTAATGCTATGCCCGGTTTCATTTATATGTTGTGCTACACTCGACGCGTCCAATCTGCCGTAGCGATAATTTCTTATATGTTCTTTGAATCTAGTTTCTATCGCTCTTTTCGTTTGACCAATATAGGCTTTATTACAGTGACTACATTCAATTTTATAAATACCCGACCTTTCTCCCATTTTCGGTTTATCTTTAGGATTACCGAGATAATTTTTAAGTGTGTTACGCGAACCGAAGCATACGTTCATATCTAGACTCTTCACGGCCGTCCCGGACTATTTATTATATTACTATATAATAAATTAAACTTGTGTGGTGCGGAGGGTGCCGATACTTATGTGTTGTGATACACAGCACTTTGAAAATTATAGCAATGTGAATATAAAGTTTCGCGTGTTTTAAGTTAATAGATTTGAATAGAAAAATATACTTACATCACTAAGCTTGCTTCTAATTATACCATGGGAATGTATCATACTGTATATTGCCGCTAAATAAACGCTGCTGGGAACTTCAAATTGAATGTTAGCTAAGCAGTACTGACCATAAATTTTATGAACTGGATTGCTTGATTTCATACATAAATCAAAATCTCCAAATTGTAGAATGTTCCCGTGAAGGAGCCCAGAGGGTAACTTGGCTGTGGCATCGTACACTGCAAATTCAACAGGAATTTTGTTATGCACTGTATGTTGATAAAGTAACGCACAATATTCATAACTTTGTTATAAACATGGTTCACAGTGTACAGTATTATGGTGCTAAGAAAATTATTAGTTACTTTAATATTTTGAGCAGTATCATAAATAAAGATGCTTTT
>LR736901.1:211799-257465 GCA_902654985.2 Oryctes borbonicus | reverse complement strand
CTTGTATGTTTGTATGTGAGTGTACTATTATTTTATATTTTGATAGTGTTGATATCCGATCACCCAGTTAAGGACGCTGAACACAATGTCATATATATTCTGACTCGATTTAATATTGTTGTTGTCCCTTCATAGAAAAACGTTACATCTCTTCTAATGACTTTATTCAATATTTCATACCAACCTACAGACCTCTACTAGTTAGAATTGCCAACCATTAACACCCCCACTCAATTCTACACTTCAACTTTACATTTTAAAAGATACAACACCTAGTTGACCTCTAAAATATTCATGTTTTACTCTGGGTAATGCTTTGGTTAACAGATCTGCACATTGTTCTGTTGTTGGTAAATAAACTAATTTAATTGTACCGTTTGACACAAAATTTCTAAGAAAATGGTATTTTACGTCAATATGTTTTGATCTTTTCGTCTCAAGCGTAGACGCCATTTTAATACTAGACTGATTGTCTTCATATACATTAATACAATCTATCTTAGTGTTAGTCATACTTTCCAATAATTGTTTTAGGAATAAACATTCCGCTACACAGCTTGCCAACGCAACATACTCTGACTCAGAGCTAGATAAAGCTACAATTGCTTGCTTTTTAGATTTCCAAGCTACTGTGTTGTTATTTAATTTTAATAAAAATCCTGTAACACTTTTCCTATCGTTCGGATTACTTGCAAAGTCTGAATCAGCATATGCTTCTACATTTAAATCAACATTGGTCTTTGTATATTTCAGAGCATAATTTTTAGTGTAATTTAAGTATCTTAAAATGTTCCTTAAATGTTTCCAATGGGTTATGCCAAAACAATTCTGAAACTGACTGAAGTACATTACAGAGAAACAGATGTCAGGCCTCGAACCCAACATAATGTACATCAAGCTGCCAATAAGTTCTTTGTAAGGGACTTCTAACTGAATATTTGGTTGTAATTCTAAATTTAACTTAGCCTGCATAGGCGTATACGAACTCTTACACTCTAACATGTAAAATTTCTTAAGAACTCTAGCTATAAGGTTTTGTTGTGAAATATACAAACAGTTATTATTTTTCTCAATTTCCAACCCCAAAAACGTGATTTTATTGCTGTTAGAAAAATCTTTCATATCAAATTCGGTTGAAAGTTGGGACTTTACATGTTCTACACTCTCTAAATCATTAGATATCAAAATTAAGTCATCTACCCAAATTAATAAATATGTATTGTTGTGAACGAATAAACAAGGGTCTACATCAGATCGCCTGAAACCTATATTATTAAGATAATTGCTTAAGCGTTCATACCAGCATTTTGGGCTCGACCGCAACCCATATAGCGCCTTTTTCAATTTACAAACATGAGTACTACGATTTCCTTCAAGACCATCAGGTAAATACATGTACACTGGTTCACGTAGTTCCCCGTGCAGAAACGCTGATTTTACGTCCATCTGATGTATTTTACAATTATTCTCAACAGCCAATGATAGTAGTACACGTAATGTTATCATTCGCGCCACTGGTGTGTAAATCTCTTCCTCTGCTGATGTCTTCTGCTGAAAGCCTCTTGCAACTAATCTAGCTTTCTTTACATTCCTTCCTTGAACTTCTTTTTCGGAAAATACCCATTTGGAATCAATTATGTCCTGATTCTCAATAAACGGTACAACTTCCCATGTTTCATTTCGCTTCAACATCATAAGTTCTTGTTCTATTGCCTTTTCCCAATCTTTGTCTTGTATGGCCTCTTCAAATGTTGATGGACTGTTTGAAGATAAAAATCCAATAGAATAAGCCATCATTATATCAATTGTCTCATCCGGAAGCTTTTCCGCGTTATCATTAATTTCATAGTCTTCTAGTCTCTTAGGAATCTTTTTCACCCTTGTGCTCTTCCTGATTTCCTTTCCCTCTGTCACCTGGTTTTCTTCAACTACTTCCTCATTTATACTATCTGCACTTTCTTCATTTCTGTCTAAGCTTACTTGAGTTTGAGTATCCTTATAATGAAAGTTTTTTTCATTAAAAACAACGTCTCTCGATACTATTATCTTTTGTTTTTCTAAACTCCACAGCCTATAACCTGTTGTTGTATAACCCACCATTATACATTTTTCTGACTTCGCGTCAAATTTACTTCTCAGCTCTTTCGGTATATGAGAATATGCTGTAGAACCAAATACTCTGAGGTTTTTCACATCTGGCTTCTTTCCATACCATAGTTCAGCCGGTGTAGTGTTGCTTAATTGAGAACTGGGACTTCGGTTTAGTAGGTATGCCGCTACGCGCACCGCCTCATTCCAAAATGTCTTAGGTACATTACCATCTTCTATCATTGCTCGCGCTTTGTCCACTAAGCTTCTGTTAAAGCGTTCCGCTTTACCATTTTGTTCTGGAGTGTACGGTGTAGTATAGTCCATATAGATGCCGTTTTCCCTACAAAAGGTCTTAAATTCATCAGAAATATACTCTCTGCCATTGTCACTCCTAAGCACTGAAATTCTAGCATCGAATTTTGATTGCATCATTATCGCATATTCTTTAAAACAACTAAATACGTCACCTTTGTTCTTTATAATGTACACTGTCACAAAATTTGAAAAGTCGTCAATAAAACTAACAAAGTATTTGCCACCATCATGGGTTAATGGTGTTATTGGACCAGCCACATCGGAATGAACAATTTCTAGCAATCTTTTAGCCTTACTTCGTGTTCCAAAAGGTAGCCTCGACATTTTTCCCTTTATACATGGTTCGCAAAATTCTATTTTCCCTACTTTTAAATTATCAATACCTAACACCATAATTCTATATTTAGACAATCTTTCTTTTCCACTTCAAACTCTATTTCATATAAATTATTCCTATAACCTATACCTATTAATTTCTTATTGCTATAAAGACTAACCTGACCCTTTTCAAAAATTAGCTTAATGTTGGCCATTTCTAATTTCTTTACCGACAATAAGTTTTTTCTCAGATTAGGAACATAAAATACATTTTTTATAGTGCATTCCACTTCATTTCTATTTACCTTACTAATAACCTTTATATTCCCTACACCTATTGCCTCCATGAAATTGTTGTTTTTAGCAACAGCTATTTTTATAGGGTGTTTTAAAACTAAGAAGTCTGAAAAGAAACTTTTGTCGTTAACTAAGTGGTCTGTGCAACCTGAGTCAATGCAAAATACGAGTTTATTACTGTCTCTATGCTCAATATCTTTAGAATTAGTCATAAAACAAATACCTTCTTCATCTTGACCACTACTTTCATTTTTCACATAGTTACCTCTTCTATTGTAATTACCCTGTCTGCCTCCATAACTACTCCTTCTGTAGCCTTGACCTCTCCTATAGTTATTCCTATTACCTCGTGCTCGTTGATATCTTCCTCTATGTCCATCTCGACTGTCCTCTTCAGTTTGCCTAGCAAATTTCGTACAGTCCCGCTTGTAATGATCCTTTGCACCACATAAATAGCAGCCACCACGATTAAATAGAAAAGCAGCAGGTTTTTCTTCACTTGATCCTTCTTCATTTACTTGGGACGCTTTTCTTCTTTCAAACTCAGCTCGGAATTTAGCTTTTGCTACATCTAAACGCAGTTCATCTTCGGGCATGCTTTCTAATATTGTTACCACCGTATTAAACGACTTGGGCATGGCTAATAGCAAGGAACATACTAGGTCCTTCTCTTTCATATCTGCACCAGCAACCTTTAATTGTCGTACTATCTCATCAAAGTCTGCGAGAAATGTCTCCAAATTTTTTGTTTCCTTTAATTTCATCGACATGAGTTTCTTCCTTAACACTAACTGACCTGGTATCCCTTTTTTCTCGTAACGTTCTTCCAAACTTCTCCACATAGAATATCCTGTAGCCTTTCCTCTTACCAACTCGATTTGATTATCATCAACACATTGTACTATTAAAGATTTACAACGATCATCCTTTCTTTTAGCTTCATTTCTCTTCTTTTCCTCTGTATAATCATCTGCCTTAAATTCAGTTTTTGTGAAATCTAGAACATCTTGTTCTGTTAACATTGTTTCCATCCTAAACTTCCACATCTGATAATTATTCTGATTTAATAGTTCAATGTTAAATGTGTGCTTGCCATATATTAACGCCATTCTTTTCTTTTTCGTTATTCTATCTTGCACGTGGTTTGTGCGAAAAACTAACCTCACTTTTTTTATTTAATAGCCTGGCTGTCTGGGCCCATAACCTGTTGATATCCGATCACCCAGTTAAGGACGCTGAACACAATGTCATATATATTCTGACTCGATTTAATATTGTTGTTGTCCCTTCATAGAAAAACGTTACATCTCTTCTAATAACTTTATTCAATAATTCATACCAACCTACAGACCTCTACTAGTTCGAATTGCCAACCATCAACAAAAAGCAATTTTTTTTTCAGTAAACGAACTAGAATATACAGTTCATACTCTATCACTCAATGTCCCCATGACGGAAAAAAAAGAAAAATATTTTAATCAGATATTGACAAAGATACAAGTTTGAGTGAAGTTATCCACGGAGTTCCAGCCACGGTTTATGACATACACAAACCTTCATGTGAGATAGACTGCTGTGTGAAATCGATTGACCGCACGAAACGCTGCCAAGAGATAGTGAACCGAACTAGTACATATTTTACAATTTCAGAAAAGCTTAAGATTAATATTTGACTTTCCTTTATTTACCCCAACGATGAGCGGACTACTAGTATCCATATTTTAATTATAAATTTATGACTTATTTTCCCGTAAAATCACAAGTACAAAACAAATAGATAAATAACGAATAGTCTTAAACGGATGTGGAGTTTTTGTCTTCTAGCGCTGTTAATGTTTCGTGTTCACAAAATATGACAACAGGGCATATTTCAGTACGCCATCCTCGAAACAACCCTACCCGCAAACTCGATTAGATCGCCGTCGGCGAGTGTAAAAAAAAACTGACCAGAAGTGGAGTTTTTGACTTCTAGCGCCGTTAATGTTTCGTGTTCACAAAATATGACAACAGGGCATATCTCAGTACGCCATCCTCGAAACAACCCTACCAGCAAACTCGATTAGATCGCTGTCGACGATGGCGAAGAGCAATTTTCGATTTAGAGCACAGTAATCTGGAAGAATATTCGCCCCTTTCCGATGGGCATCATATATAAATACATGCTCCAAAGGCCAATTTTGACGCGTCGCAAACCCATGCATTTGAACATATAACCCGTATAACTCGATCACTTGTCTAGTTATATATATATCCTTCAGGTCATGAAATTGGTTCCATAGTGTATAAATATCCATTGGTATAGACCCATCTCACGCAACTTCAGCCAACCGTAGTTGTTGCAGTATAAGTTTAGCCTGAATAGTAATCGGACTAATCAGACCAAGAGGATCAAATATTTTTGCTACAGTTGACAAAATGAAACGTTTAGTAAGAATTCTACATTCGGCAATATTCACTGCATAAGAGAGATGCCCAAGCTAAACCCAAGGCCTTAGTGTTCTCTTCTACTGCTAACCGGTACTGCGTAAATTCCCCACATCCTCAAGCTTTCTACCATTTTCTTTGATTCGTACCGCCTCCACGGTTTTGTCCCACCGGCAGTTAACAATTTAGCGGAGTAGTTTTTTACGCGTAATAGAAGCGGCAAGTCACCGTAAAACATGTAAGGGTTAAGTTTGTAGTTTTCATATGTTTAGTGTATTTCGTTAATAAATAAGTAGCAGCCAGCTGTCATTTATTTTTTAATCCAGTCCGAATACACTTCAATTGCCGTGGCTAATATTATTTGGGAAACATTATTTGATCTATTTATATGATGCCGTCTACGCGTGCGCTGCTGATGCTTCCTCTGTCCCTGGCATCGGCTCTCTATTTTGTTCCCCTAGCGACGTCTCACCCCGTTAACTGTGTATCTTCAGTCTGATGTAACAACGTGTTATGTCGCTTATTACATACCCTACATGTACTTGATCTGCAATGTTCAGCGAAATTACCCGGTCGCAAACTATTAATGCATAGTTTGTGGTGTTTGACTTCATCCATGCGATAGCCAATGGTATAACGCGCACGAAATTTTCTTCGTCGAAAGATGAGCTAAATCTTTATCGTCTCGAGTAATTTTTCCAACTACCTTTGTTTTATTCTCTATGGCTTCCAGTAGTTGACAACGTTGCGATAAAAATTCGGTTATTTTATTTGTTGTTATAGACTCGATGTCGCCTTTACTTATATGCGGTTCCCATTTCTTTTTAGCGGATGAATCTAATTTTCCGGTTAATGTATAAATTATAGGACTGTCACACTGATCTGTGGGTTGCCCGAGAGCGTTTAAGGCGCGAAAGTTTCTGTTAAAGTTGTCGAATAATTTTCTTAATTGTGTGAGGGTTTTTAATTGGTGGCGAATCAAATACAGACTTCACGTACGTGTTAATTATTAACTTTTTGTTTTCATAGCGTTTCTTTAATATCGTCCAGGTAATATCGTAATTGCTGTTATAGATTTCGATTGCATATATCAATTGAGAGGCCTCACCCTTTAAACACGACTGCAAGTAGTAAAATCTTTGTATGTTAGACAAATGATTACTGTGTATCAGTGTATCGAACGTGTCATGAAACATCATCCCTCAAGCGTATAAACCGTGAATGTCTGGCAAAACTATGCTCAGTAATTTAACCTTAGGGAAGATATCTTTACTGGCATGTCCTTGCGATTCTGCTTGCATCATCTCCTACAGAGTGACGATCTGTACCACCGGCCCTGACAAAGGATCTATATAAGTTCGACTGTAACTCCTGAAAAATATGATTCTTCAAATGCTTCTCGTTTTATTTTGAATATTTTCGAACTTATCTAAATACGTTTTCCACATGTGTCAACCTAGTTTCCTGAACCTGAATTTTGCTATTCTTATCCAGTGTGACAATTGTATCTGAAAAATTGTGAACCCCGTGATTAGGGCCTTTAGCTGACCGCGTCTTAGTACTAGTGCACCCACTTCGTCATTTTCGGATGCCACTTACGTTTTGTGTCAAATATTAAAGGAAATTCAAGCTTAAAGGATACGACTTACTTGTTACGTAAATCCTGATTCGAAGGACCAAAATTGTTGAGACTGCCGCGTTTTTCACTGCCTCCTGGGATGCGGTATCTCGTTAGGCGTTGTATTTTTCGAAAAAAAAAAAAAGAAATTCACAAAATTACCTTCTTTTTTACTAATTTATTTAACTGTTGCGTGCTTTCTGTCTACCATTATTTTGTATCTAATAACTAAAAAAATCACTACGCGCGCATGTGCATCAGTACACACTAGGCGGTCTGCGCAAACTCCTTCCAAAAATAAACGCAACCAAAGTCAAACAATTTGTGTCATATTAATGTTAGAATTATAGTTTTTTCTTGTGGCTTTCCGCAAATTACTGTGAAAATTATTTTTCTCTGAATTCTACCATTCTGTAATTTAAAAAGAGCAGGTAAATAATTTACAATTAAAATGAAAAAAGCTATTACGTATTAGCATTACTTCACCTCCACATAAAATACCTACCTCCGAAAATCTATTACTTAGCAATGCGTTCGAAGTGAACAGAATTTAAAAAAATGTGTTATTTCTAGAATGCTTACTTTCTTACAAAGTGGACTTCTCGAAAGAAGTTATAACCCACTATTTCGTGATGAAATGTGCAAACATGAGATTAGATACTACAAGACAGATTACTATTACATTAGGTCAGGGGTGCTCTTGTTTTGCGGTGTGGATATTAATTTGCATTTTTAATTGCCGAATTTTTTGTTGCTTACTGTAAACATTTTTATTGAACAGGATGCTGTATCTAAATCAGTTTTCAACATTAAAAAAGTGAGTAAAAAAGCAAGTAAAAAATTACTACTAGAAATACTTTAGTCTAGCAAATGTAATTAGTAAATTCATATGGTAATATTCAAAAATATGTAATATGTAAATATATCATAAGATTAGAATTAATTGAAAAATAATCTTATTGTTAAAAAGTTGATGATAAAAATATACAAAATATGCGATGATAATAAAAAAGGTCCCTTCCAATAAATTAGTTAATCATTAATAGATAACAATGTACAGTAATCAATATAACAATCAGAAAATTTATTTTCCATTATATGAAATCGAAATAAATTCTACTAACTAATTTTAAATTAAAACGAATTAAAAATCGTAATATGCAGTTATTTATAATTGTTATTTTATACCTTGTCTCAATAACAGGAAGAGTGATTTAAATTTTTCGCGCAAAAATTAAGCGCTTCCATTGGCTCTGATCAAACACGACTTACATACAAACGATATTATAACGGAAGTCGTCGTCGGCCATGTTTAGTGTTTACTATAACCTGTCAACGTACCTAACAGTGTATTGCATGAAGTGTTGAAATAATTTCTATCTATTCGTTTATTAATGTAGTAGGTACTTTACGCACACAATATTTAATTTTTTTTTCTTATTTGCAAAAGTAAAGTAACACGTAAAACGTCAACAAATTCATATTGAGGTTATAGGAGGTAAACGCGTTATAGATTCAAATTAGCCGCCATCTTGTATCCGTTTTGTTCGGAATAGTCGTATTATGGTCGTATTTTATTATATTGTATGCGTGTGAACCATTCTGCTTGCGCTACTCTTCCGAGACATAGTATAGTTGATGTTTATTTTAAAAGATATTTAGCAATAATTTTTCGCAGCTTCAAGGTAATATTTTTAGAATTAGGATATAAGTTTTACCTAAATCTATACGCGTGTTAACAAATAAAAAAAGAACCGTAACGTATAAGAACAAAAAATTGAACCACAAAAACCAAAACAAATGAATCGAACTCCAGATTTTTGAGAAAGAATTTAGGTATTTTCATTCAGTCTTCTTACGAAGCAAGTTATAAATTGTGCTACTGTTGTTAACTGGAAAAATAATTCAACTATTCAAAGTAAGTATAAATTTATTAGTAAAACCAACTGTCCTTTAAATGCAATCAAGCAGTTGCGTAGTAGAACTTAAAAATAAAGCAAAATATTTCGGAAGAGTTTTATATTTTGAATAAAATATATTTTTTTGTACATCATTGATCACTTTGTATTTTTAACATGCGATATTAAACTTTGAAGCTTACCCTCCTTACCCTTCTCACAACTTGATAAATTAAATGATATGTACAAACAGGACACACTCACAAAAATAATTAGCAGTTACTATTGTTTTTTTTTTAATTTTAAACATTGATAAAATGCGGAATACTTAAAAAAACATAAAACATATACGTATTCTACAATTTAAATCCCGTACTCGAATACTGTGGCACTGGAACACTGAAACATTTCACTATTACCCTTTACCACAAACACTTCCCTGACACTGTACGCACGTTTCGATAGCTAAGCTGTCATCTTCAGCAGCAATACTGTAGTAGTACAGTATAGTGAAGTGTTTCATTCTACAATTTAGAAGGAATAGATAATTTATTTAGGAGTACTATCAACATTTTATATTTGTAGATGTTTCCGGGTCCAAGTGCGCAATCAGATTGGGTTACGGAACCACCAATTGCTAAATTCTTTCGTAACATTGATTATTTTACGCGGCAGTTTAATTTTTCTGTTACAATAGTGGATAACAGTCATTATATATCGCCAATTGCAATACATTCTTTCTTGTCATTGGTTTCTGACACCGCAGTGTCGCAAACTTACCGGCAACTATACAAAGTTGTTTGTTGCCAAGTCCAAGAAAATATGAAACTTCACTACAAAAACTTACTTCGCGATTTCGGAGACATTGGTGCTACGTTTGAAGTGAACATGCCTCGTAAGTTGTTCATTAAAAGGGATTATGGCCTTCAATCCAGCTTCACACCTTTATGCACGGAAAATTATAAGATTGAACTTGAAAAAGTTTCTTTTCATGACATCCACACAGTGGCCTACAAAGGTAACGATGCGATTGGCCTCAATGCCGTGGACCGCCTAGAGCGATTAGTTGAACCAAGCGATCTCCGTATTTATTTCCGTATGCTTTTTGTAAATGGAACTTGGTTTGAAGGAAGTTTTCTCTATCCTTTTTTGTTGCCAACAATTCATCGTGAAAACTATCACTTAAGCAGCGGAGACATACAGTGCGACATGATGTGCACAGAAGGTCTCTTTCCATGTGCTAAAAATGAAGAGTTGAGGGCGACACTAGTACAACTGAAATTTTCACATATTGACTTCAGCATGCTTTTGATTGTACCAATACCAGGGAGTACTATAGACCACACGCAAAGCACCTTGCGACATGTATCTTTCAGAGAATTGGTGGCATCTTTAACACTAAAACATATTTTTCTCAAATTGCCCAAGATTCGTCTAAGGTATGCAATTGATTTGACTGAGATTGTAAAGCAGGTAATTTTATTCTCTCTATTATTATATTATGTCATAGTATATAGCATGTCCGCCTAGTGCGTGAGCGGAAGATAATGCTTTTCTTGAAAAATTGTTCAGGGAAAGAATTTTTTTTCCACCCACGCATTAGGCAAACGCTGTTTATTTAATACAAATATAGTCACAAATTGCAATCGTAAATATTTCAGGATTGAAAACAAAGTAACACGGAATCAATTTTATTAAAAATATGCGACTGACAGAAAACAGTTATTCATATATACAATTATGCAAAATAAAGTACATATAGTACAGTAGAGTATGTAGGTATAATTGATATGAAGTTTTATTTATTGTTTAATGCCATGTAACAAGACTTAAATCGAATTAAATTATCATTATTTAAGGAAAGTATAAAATTTTAGTACACAATACCGATATTTCAAAAAATATTTTAATTGCATCTTCATTATGAAGAAATTTAACGGTGATTCTATTATATTATATATTCTAAAATGGACACATATAAAGGTTTCCCTATTTTTGTGTCCATTTTAGAATGTGACCAACATTCGGTCACCGGTTGATGATGAGGACCATTCGTGTCCTCGAAACGGCCGTCCCGGACTATTTCTTATATTACTATATCATAAATTAAACTTGTGTGGTGCGGAGGGTGCCGATACTTATGTGTTGTTTAAGGGGAATATTAATCACAAGCATTAAGCGCATTATCTCAGTTTCGTTACATGTAGGTTGTATTATATAAGTGAGTTTCATTGCTCGTAGTATTTTAATTTAATTGTGCATTATGTATCAATATAAATCTAGTTGGTTGATCAGACACTCCTATCCGACTTTAACTGCATGTTTGTAGCAAATGAAATCACCGCTAGACCCTAAAAAATATTATATTTGAAAAAAAGTCCCTGAATATATTTTCTTTATATTTTTTTAGTTCGGTCTAGATATCTGTTTTTCATCGAATGCAAGATTTCCAGAGTTGAATCATGAAGTTCCAAATCCAACAGATGCCCTTCGCATCGATAGTATATTGCAGAAGTGCGGTATAGAGATCAATGAATGGGGAGTAAACGAACCTGGGACGGGAGGTAAGCGTGATAGTTCCAGATACACTTATACGTATTATGCCAGCGGGTTGATTTTGATCATAATAGGATTTAAAATATATGCCAATACATAGGCTTGACTACTGAAAAAGATCTATTTCTACAGCAGCTTAACGCGCGCATTAATTAATTTTTCATAACGCGTTTCAATTTAATAATTTAAGAAGGAATGAGCTCATGCAGCACTTACTGGGCAGATAAATAAAAGGAATTTCCTAAAGTACTCTGTCCAATTGTGTGAATGTTCACATATATTTTTTTATGATGTAATCTCTGTTGATTCGCTGCGAAAATTCCCTATACTTCATAGGTATTTGCTCCTACAAGCTACAATTTCGTCGTTGTGGGGCAAACAACTTTGTCAAGTTCTCTTTCCATATTTAGTATTTAAACTCTGCAAAACTTCCCACAATGTGGTTCCAGCTATGTCAGATGTATCGTCTACATTCCTCACATTTTAACAATGGCCTCTGTGGTTTCAGACGGACTACTTTTTCAGATACACTCAAAAGCGTTCAAAACTACACTTTTCATTGGCTTTAGAGGTGACATACTAATACTTGGTAGCGGTTCTATTTTTAAGTGTAGAACTCACTTAAGGAAATATTCTTGTAACTCTAGCATACAACTGAAAGAATTGTAGGCAATTGAACTCGATATAAATATGCACATATAAATTGTTACATTTAATTGATGTTATTACCGTAATTATTATTAAAGCAGAGTCGAATGCAAAAAAAAGTAGACTAGAAATTTCTGGCTACTCCATCCACAGTTTTTATTGGCAATGTGACGTTAGTGTCAGTATCATTAATTGTATTAAGTAACTGACTTCAGTGACATTTCAGATGAATACAAATGCGAGTAGACAAGAAATATCACATTAGTGCTAGTGGTAGCAACTGGCATCAGTGACATTTTATAGGAATACAAGAATAAAAATACAAGTTTTGTTGGATTAAAGAATATACATACACTAATATCTGGTCACGGAGACGTTTCTGTTTATACTTCTTACAATTTGTTAGGAATAGGGTCGTAGAGATTGGAAAAAATAAATACTATGTCTTCATTAACACTGTCCCATACTGTTTGGACAAATTCTATGTTCTTTTCTGTTTTAACGTCTCTGTTTTAATTGCTTCAATCTATTGGTCATTAATCCCTATAATGTTCAAATCAGGACTCCTTGAAGAAAAATCCGACACCTTAAGATTATTTTGCGTAAATCATGTTTTAACTACATTAGCTGGAGTGAACTGGAGAATTATCGTGTTGACAATGCAGCATTCATATGTTAAGGAAAATGAATTTAAATTTCCTTCACTTTCTCACAAAATACCAGTTTTATATATTGAAATCCATCCAGAAAAATTAACTTTGACGTTATCTCGATGTAAATTATTAATAAAGTTTTCGTCAAATCTATACCCTCTTGGTCGATATACATGAGTCGGTCTATTTTTTCTACATTCAAATAACTTTTCGAAAAAATTACTGTCTACCAAAAAATCCACATTACGTGCCATGCGTTGAAATGCATGTAACCTTGATTCTTATTATAGTAAATGGGCTACTATGTTTATATGAATGCTTTATTACTTCACTTTACAATACTAATAATAATAATACTATAATACAGCTTATGACTACTCGTTAGGCATTACACACACCAACACCCCCAACTAACAACTAATTTATATCTTATATGTAATACCAACTTACTATGTTGTGCTACCACCCTTACATTTTTTCTTTGTGGGTCGCAGTTAAGATATACCTATTTACATTCCAAATTAGTTTCTTAAATTTAATGCAGAAGAAACACGATTTTCTCTGAGTAAATTTATGAACTGCTGGTTTTGCTCAGCTGCGAATATTCTTTATCGACGTGAAGTAACGATTGTGGAACTCGTATGGTAATCTCACCATTTTTTTATGATGCGATAGACAGTACTTTTGTTGAGGTTATTTCTTGCAGCTATAGTGAAATTATTTGGATCTGCGATAACTCTGACTTTAGCTTCGTCTTCTATAGGAGGCATTTTTTTATAAAAATCAACATCAACTTTGACAGGTTATTAAATTTTCAACAAAGGAGCGATATTTACTACATTTGTAAAGTAACATTTTTGACAATTACAGGAAACTGTTTTTGTATACTTTTTTCGTATTCGATTATAATTACCTTTCTACTTATCATCATAATCATTAGAAGCAGTGGCGGCGCTAGTACCTTGTCTAGCATTAATGTCTAGCATTGCGCCCGTCCCTGTCTTAAAGCTACAGTCATAACAAAATAAAAACTAAAATGTTGGTTGAGTAATTTTAATTCTCAATATACATACATGCATATATTATATTAATGCATAATAAAATATACTCATCTATTTAAAATGTCTATAGTAAAAATAAAATAGGAAATTTGGCATATTCTTGTGCCTTTATTAAAAAATGAAAATAAATATAAAAATTAAAATGTTAGTAGAGATGTCTTCCGGGTTTTGCCGTGTGTTTACTTCTGTACTTGATGTATCAGCGAAATGGATAGCGGTCGTGAAAGTCTACATTTGACTATTAAAATGTTACTCTTCTCGCTTTGGCGCTGGCAAATTGGCAAATTTATTCAGTGTTTATTTGATCGCCAATATTATTTCTATCGCAATTATTGATAGGCCATGTAACTGTTCTTGTGATAATTTTGATCAAAGATATGTTTTTACAAGTTTCAGTTTCGAAAAAGATCTTTCTCCACTTGCAACTGTAACCGGTTGTGTTAATAAAATTCTTAGTGCTAGACATATGATGTTTCTAAATTATTTGCATAAATATAATTTACTGAGCTAAAAAGATTTTGAAAATCATTTAACTCTGATCGGAATACATCTTTGAGGGAACTTAATACGTTAAATAATTCACTGGATATTATATCTTTCTCTTCTGTATCTTTTAAATAAATTTCTAAATTATCGCATTTTTTCTGAAGCATTTCATCATTTAAATCTAATAATTTTAAATTATACAGAAATTCAAAATACTTGTTATGTGTTACTAGGTGTTCATATATTTCTTGTAATGTGTTTATTGTTGTATCTAAAACTGTGTTGTAAAAATTTATCTTAAATAAATCTCTTGGATTTTGTGGTGTTTCATCTTCATGTTCATAATCGAATTGTCGTTATTGTTGCCTTTTTCGCACAATCGAATCATTTAATGGCGCAAATTCAGGATGTACTTCTAATATATTTGCTAATTCTGTAGAAGTTTCTAACAATTTTATAAAACTTTCATCTGAACGATAATTTCTAACGTACATTAATAGCTGTTACAGCACTTGCAATGTAAGTATTTGTATTTTGGAGCATTTTGCTAACAATATTTATTCGATTAAGTAAATTATACCCATGTACTAAAGAACACACAAAATGAAAATTTTAAATTTTGTTGCATAATACTCTGGCCTGATGTTTACTGTGATTGTCTATGTTAGTATTTTCCTGCAACTCAAATAATGCATCATAAATTTTACCAATTTGGTTTAAGTGCACCAACACGAGATTCCCACTGTGTTTCTGATAATGGTTTTAATGTAAAATTTTTAAAATATTTTTTTAAAACATCCCTATTTCGTTGATGCTGAAAAAGAATTATACATTTCTTAAATTATTCCAAAAAATGTGATTGTTTCCCTATTAATTTTCACAGTATCGTTAACAACTAAATTGAAGGAACGAGCAGAACATTAGTAAATGTCGTTGAAGACCATTTATTTTTCCTCTCATGTTTGCACCATTGTCGTAGCCTTGACCACGCATATTTTTAATATCTAAATTAAATTTATCAATTAGGTAATTTGTTAAACCCTCACCGGTTGATTTTGTAATGTTAATAAAACCTAGAAGATGTTCTTGCACCTCTACTTTATTGTTTTCAGTTAATACATATGTTAATTATGCTGATTTATTCAATTTAATAAAGCAATAATTTCATTCTGTGTATCTTTGCATAAATAATGTACATGTTTATTTTGTAATGCTTTTTGTAAGTGAGATGCTATTGTGGCATCAAATTTCGCAAAAGTTGCAAAAAATTACCATTATTTTTAACAAATAAATCATCAGATTTTCCTCTTAACAGAAGACATTGCTTTGCTAAGTATTTTATTATTTCAATAATACGCTCTAAAACAGCTCACCAGTGTTGTTTTTTCTAAATCTAATAATTGTTCATGTTATTTATCGATAGTGCTTTGTGTTTTTAAAGAATGTTGTAATTGAATCCATTTTTTAAAATTACTTAAATGTTAATGACTAATTTCATGTACATGTAAAGTTTTTGATAGGCAAAAGCCAATTTGAGTAACCTGTTGTAATTAGACGGCTTAAGCGGTTAAGCTAGTATTTTCAACTGATTTTGAAAGAAAAATAAATACAACAAAAACAATATACGCTATTAGATTTTTGCGAATAAACTAACCAATTTCTAAGCACATTTTCTGAATTTGGCGTTTGACGATAATAATACGTATTGCTAAATTTTCGATCATCTAATTGATAAATTATATCTGTTTTCTTTACCGCTCCAATTTCTATTAACAGTGTTCGGATTTTATTGTTTATTTCAGGGCAAGTTGACAGATCTTCAAGTTTGCTTAAAAGAGTAGATGTTGATGCTTCATATGTGGTGCTAGGTTATGGTACAGGTATATTAGAATCCTCACCATATTCTGTTGTAACGGATTTAGTTTCTTGAATTGCATGTAATTCTTTTTGACTTGCTGAAATATCTTCACTTTTACTTGCATTTTCAAATTGTGATGATGAAGTGAAAATCTCCGTATAATTTTAAGAACTTTTTTATGTTATCCTGTTGCTTCTCGCGTTCTCCTGTTCTTGGTTGAAGAACTTAAAACCGAGATTGATGTGTTGAAGAGTGAGGAGTTGCATAAACAGTGTACAGATGAGTTCGAGATGGAGACGGTAGTTCGGAAATCATGAATCGGGGAAAAAAGGAAGAATAATATTATTCTTTTTAATATCCCTGAAGAATTTGACGGTAATAGGGATAGCCAGGTGGCGACGGATAAGGATACTATTTAGAATATATTAAGTGTTCTGGATATATCACTGGATGAACCTAAACCTATAAAATTGGGTAAATTCGAATCCTCAAAGTCAAACAGAAAAAGACCGATTAAATTATCACTTGCTGGTAATTCTCAAATCAATAAAGCCATGCGCAATTATAAAAAATTGTGTGTCTAAGACGCCCTATCAGATAAATTTCTATTGTAAAGTGTGATAGTAATTTCATAGACGTAGGGATACTGAATATGTAGATGATGTTCCGAAAATCATACAACTCAGAAATTCTTCAAACTGATTGCGTTGCCAACAGTAGTGATGTTTTGCGTATCCACTATCAAAACGTGCGCGGTTTACGTTCTAAAGTTGACAACATTTATTTTACACAGTGTAATACTGACGCGGATATCGTGCTGTTTACAGATACTTGGGTTAGTGTGGATGTTAGCAGTAGTGAAGTCTTCGACTCTTCATTTATGGTGTATAGAAGTGATAGGAGATTTGGTTTGGTTGACCGATCTGTTGGTGGCGGTGTTCTTTCAGCCTTTACCGACACCATCGATGTAACTTCAGTTGATGTTTACCGCTTTTGCTGATTTGGCCCCGTTAGTTGCCTTGGTGTTATGTAGATGTCAGATTTCTCATCTCTAACGTACATCGCTAACGTTTACATGCCACCAGACATCGGTCTTGGTTACTATGAAACATTTCTTGATGCCATGGAAACTATGCTTTTGGGCAAGCTATGCGTTATAGTTGGCGATTTCAACGCTCCTAGCTTTAGTATGAGTGTCTCTGGCGATGGGAGAGCTCTTGCGATTGCTTATTTTATGGAAGCATTAGACTTGCGACAAGTAAATTTAATACTGAATTCCAATGGTAGACTGCTTGATCCTGTCTCTACAAACATACCGGTATTGCTGGAAACTGTGCGTGACGTAGTACCATTTGTTTCAGAAGATTTGCATCATCCTGCTCTGGAAATAATTTTGGATTACGATACTGTACAAAGACCTATCAACTTTCCATCCAATAATAACGTACGCTATAACTTTCGTCGTGTAGATATGGCGGAATTGTATTCAGAGATAGCTGCTATTTAGTGGAGTTTCTTATCCAGTTATAACGACGTTGATCTAGCGGTACATGCGTTTTATGACACTCTTTATAAAGTCTTTGATCAGTGTGTCCCTACGGTTAGGTTGGGGGGTCCAGAATATCCTGCGTGGGAGGAGGAGTTGCTACAGCCTTTGCATATAGTTGAAGCATTTGCCCGACACTTCTCTGGAGTGTTCCACACTACAACAACCACTACTTCAGTTGCGCCTTTCTATTATCCGTCCTTTAACATACCTTTAGTTATGGAGAGTGGTGTACTGTGCAGTGCTACAAGAATCAAAGCAGACTTAACGTCTGGGGATGATGGTAAACCGGGAGTTGTCGTGACGAACTGTGCTTCGGTGCTTGCTCGTCCCCTTACAGTGTTGTTTAACTTATGTCTTGTCATCAATGTTTCCCAATATCTGAAGGATCACCAAAGTAATACCTGAAAAGGAAAGGAGACTGTGAAAACATCTGTGATTACAGACTGATAAGTATATTACCAAATTTTGCGAAAGTATTTGAACAAATGTTATATAATAGAATCTATGTTAATGTAAAACCATACTTGTCAGTTCACCAGCATGGTATCGGGTCGATCAACTACAACGAATCTTCTCAATATAACTCAATATATTTCTGCATCATTGGACCAACGTAAACAAATTTATGTCTATACTGATTTTACCAAAGCCTTTGATACTATAGATCATAATTTCCTTCTAAGTTAGATGCCATTGGATTCTGCCCAGCGCTTCTTAGAATCATATCTTCCTATCTTACGAATAGAGTGGGTTACGTGTTTTATAACGGCTTCACATCGGGTACATTCTGGTGTGCCATAAGGTTCAAATCCCGGGCCATTGCTTTTTAGTATATTTATAAATGATCTTCTTAACAGACTGCACTGCGAGCTTTTGGCGTATGCAGATGACCTAAAGGTTTATAGTGTAATTGTTGATAATGTTGATTGCATTAACCTACAAACTTCCCCACGTAAACAAATGCTCGGTTGTTTCATACACTAAATCTTCGAACCCTACAACGTTTCAATACACGGTCAAATCGCAACTAATCTCTAGAAAGGACAAGGTGTGTGCTTTTTGATGTTTGTCTGAACTTTTCTGCCCACATTTCCGAGATATGCTTGTTAGCCTCTCGATAGCTTAGGTTTATCATAAGATCATGTCGTAACTTTAATAATCTCCTCGCAATTAAAACTTTGCACTTCTCTTTAGTTCAAAGCAAACTGAAGCATGCGTTTTTGGTTTGGGATCCATATTATACGTACCAGTAACTTACAATTGAGAAGATACAAAAACGATTTCTAAAAATAATTAATATTTAGAGTATCTGGCAGTTATCCCTTGCGTGGTTCTAATTATGTAACACTCTGTCGCAACACAATTTTCTGTCACTTTCTGATAGACGTAACAGATATAGTGCTGTTTTTGCTAAATTTATTAAATAGTAAAATTGATACACCGTGCCTACTTTCGCAATTTGGCTTTAATGTACCTCCACGTAACACTCGATCATGTACTTTCTTAACTGTTCCAAGAGCCAGGACAAACATTTTACGCAGATCGCCTGTATATCACATGACTAGAAATTTTAATGACTATTATAATGATTTTTTAAACACTTAGCCAATGAACGTTTTTGGTTTTGGTGTTTATATTTTGTACAAGCTATGTTTATTTCCATTGTATACAATTTAGACTAGCTGTTTGACCTTGTTAGCACCTTACACTGTATTATTTTTTATATTGTTCTTATTTTGTCCTTTAAAGGGTATTTACTGTCGGTCAATAAAGACTATTCTTAATATTATAAATAAATTTAATTGTTTTTATAATAATGCACCTAGTTATTAGATTAAATCATGTGTTTGCCTGACTCTCGAATCATTTTCACATCTTACTTATCCGTATCTTCATATTACAGGTGGCCGCAGTCCACACTTAAATACACCACCACGTGCAGAGGAATCATCAGAACCGGAGACGCTCGCAGTTGATCACCCTTTCCTCTTCGCATTTTTTTTATACGAGCAGGATGGATACCACTGCCCTTTAGCTATTGGAAAAGTTAATCACCCCAGAAAAGAGGGTCTGGTTGATTATGAATATCCAAGATAATAAATTTATACATATTTTGTAATTATCTGTTTATTATAAAAATTTATATTTTCATGTTTGTATTCGATTACATTTATATGTAAATTATTTTCAAATGCATTGTAATTAAAATATTACGTAATATATTTGTTAATTAAAAAAATATAGATTTATTAACTGCTTACATGCACAGTGGGTAAAATAAATTATGTGTTCCCCCTTGAACGTCGAATATCAATATCACTTTCTGTATAGTGGACTGTGCACAAATATGTTTTACTTTGAAACACGAAGATTTTTTTTAGCTACTTTATTCCAAAGATTCGCACAATATTCGAAGTTTGAACATTACAAGTACTATCGGGTAGCAATTCGGCAACAAACTGCCCTAGGTTCCAAAAATATAGATATTTATAATGACACTTATCTTAATGAAAGAGTACAAAGTTTCATACTAATGACAAACTAATAACATACGTTGTGATTCATGCATTTGTAAACATGTTAGTCATTATAATGGTGCTTATTTTAAATATCATAACTCCTCCCTCTCTAGGTCGGAAAAACTCGGTGTTGGTTTTTTCCGTGGCGTTGATTTTACGAATTTCCTTATGGTGAATATGATAACTAGTGTTAATAGTATTGTTATTACAACTATTATAAGTACACTGTTGATCCATGAGTGAGAACTGTTTGCAAGTGTTTCATACCACTGTCGTTCACGGTGTGCAAGTGAACTGTCCGTTTTGGCGTAACTTGATTGTCGAGGGTGATGTTAATTGTGGGTAATTCGAAGATATATTCTTCGTTCTGGTAAATAAGTTTTTCCCAAGATGTTGACTTAGCAGTTTTCCAATGCAACGATGCTGGGTTGAGTAACCATGTGGAAGCCTTTGTTGTTGCAATGACTCTCGATGTTTATTGGTTTGGCAGGTATAACCAGAATCTTGTTGTGGGTAACGTGTAGCGCTGCTTTCGTGAATGTGAACAGGAGTTCCATGGCTGGTATTCTTTCCCGTGTTGATTAGTGTCGCCAAACATGGTTGGTTTTGTCTTAGATTACGATGTCTGCAGTAGTAGTATTCTTCTATCCTCGTGGTTGGCTCGGATGTTGTTCAATATTCAGAGTTGTTGAGTAAAAGGAAAGGTTCCATGGGTATAATCATTATATTGGAGATAGGAACGAGATGCAATTGAAAATATTTATATGAAGTAGTTACTATTGGTGTATGAATTTTGAACAATATAATTTTTCCTTTTTTTATTACTTGTATCGAAAAAATAGTAATTGATGGAGTTTTACAGAATAGGCACCTGCCTGATTTTATATATGTCATTTAGCATTGTAAGGATTAATTTTAGTTCTTTTAGTTTTATTATAGAACTATGTAGAATATTTAGACGTGCAAATGCGGTAGCTGTTTCAATGTTACTTACTAGATTTTGAATAGAATGCAGTTGTATGAGTAAATTATCGATTACGTTGGAAAATGAAAAAGCCTGATCTAGTTTGTTAATTAATTTAATTTCCTCTAATAATCGATCTACCTGACTTCCTAAGATTTTCTGATTGTCTTTTTGAAAGTTGTAGTATACTTTCGTTAATTCTTTTAAAACAGTTTGTTGAACACGCACCTTCCTACACATTTCATCATCGTTTTTTGTTAGTAGTTCTAATTGAGTGTTGATATGATGTTCATCGTTGGCATCTAGGGTACTGATTAACCATTTTTTAACTGTTCCTACACCATTGATTGATTATTCCTCGTTTACTACGTTCCTTGTGGGTAAAATCTTTTAGTTTGTTTAGTACATCCTTAGTTAATAAAAGTGCATTATTGATTTTACTCAGTATTATTAGACTGAAATGAGTCATTTCAATGTTATTTAATTTTTCTTTTAACATGGCTAATTTAGTTTTAATATCATAGGCAGTTTCCTCAGAGAGTGTTACGTTGATATAGTACAAGAAGGTATGCTTAGATGTAATTATTTTAGTTTCGCCAAGTAAAATAGGGAGAATTGGTTTTTTTATATTTGTTACCTCAATATTTTGTAAGGTTGGATGGGCCAGGATAATTAGGATCGCCTGGACTACATTGACGTGAGTGAGGTTCATCGTGCTGTTGCTCTGTAATGAAACGTTGTGGTTTCAGCAACATCTGGTGATAGATTTTTGAATCAGTTTTAATTTTATTGTCGTCAATTAGTAAAGGGTTAAGTAACAGGAATGTATGGTTGAGTGCATTTTTTAGAGTTAGGAAAACGAGTTTGCTTCCTAAAAAGGGCTGACCTAAATTGATTTCCGGATTACTTCGCTTCAAATTTATCGTTTCTAAATTTTTATTTTGTTTATCGATCAATTTATCGTATATAGATTCGCCTAAGATATTTATATTTTCTGAATGGTCATGTATATATTGCGTTATTTTACTTTGTTCGTTTAATTCAAAGGGATTTTTGTAGTCGAACTTTCCGCGTATAACTTGGAAGGGGGTATAACTCGTAACGCTATGAACACTATTATTATAACTCAATATTGCATAAGTCATAATATTTGCGACTGTTTCCCGTTTCTTTTGTTGTTGCAGAATTCTGAGGCTTTCACTTATAGAAGAGTGAAATCGCTCTACTGGGCTATTGCTATTAGGGTTATAAATTGTAGTATAGTGTAGTTCGATCTCATGTGTTTTACAAAATTCCTGTATAACTTCATTTTTAAATTCGACTCCATTATCACAAGTTGTTTTGCGTGGAATACCAACGTGGTTTATAAATGGTAAGATTTTGTTAGCAGTTTCTATTGAATTCAAGCTTTGAACTGCATCGGCTTGTCCGAATTTTGAAAAACTATCTACTACTGTAATAAAACATTGACCTGAATATTTATATGAATCTAGATATAGATGATCGAAGGATTCGTATCCAATAGGAGTTGGTTTGAAAACGAGTTTATGTGGGTGGCGTTCGTACTTAAATTTTTGACATATACTACACATATGTATTTACGTAATCTCTTATCCTTGCCCATACTAGGCCAATAGTAGGACTGTTTAATAGCTTTTAAGTTTTCTTGAATTCCACGATGGCAAGTCTTTGTCTCGTGATAGAGTTTTTGTTCTTCTTCGTCAAATACATCAGTAAGTAGGTGGTTGCAGATGGTTAAGCTGAAGGCTTTATTTTTGAAAAGATTTTGTACAACGGTCACAAACGGAATTTCTAGTTATTTATGAGTAAAACGTATGCAATAATGTTTCTTCGGCTCAAAGAATTCTTCGATGATTTTTGCAAAATTGTTATAAATGTCGTGATGTAATATTTTAAAATAGAAACGATTGTTGTCGAATATTTTTGTTCTTTCAACTTTTATCTTTTCATTTTGTTTTTGAACTAAGGATATTGTTACTTGGTTTTTGAACGTGTTTATACTCTTTTCCGTGTAAGGTATTTCGATGATGGGGTTTTCTACGCTGGTGTGCACTGTTTCGTTTTCTGATGGGTCTTGTTGTTTGTTTAATCGAATGTTTTGGAGGATTGTGATTTCGGGTTTATGTGCTGGAAGATTTGAATTAAGATACTGAGACGCTTCACCGGCTACAATTTTGTCTATATCTTTGCAATCTGTTGGAAACGTATTTTCAGAATTTAATTCGGAAAGATCATTTAAGATATCTGTAATATCTCCTGGATTCGCAACAATAAATGCGTTATCATCTATATGAATGGGATTGATTTCAACTCGAGAGAGAGCATCGGCATTGGTGTTTAATTTGCCCTTTTTGCAGATAATCTTATAGGCATATTCTTCGAGTTTAAGACGCTATCTTACCAATTTGGAATTAGGTTCCTTTAGGGAAAAAAGCCATTCGAGTGGTTTGTGATCCGTTACAATATTGAATTTAACGCCAAACAGATAAGGACGAAAGTACTTCACAGCCCAAACTATAGCAAGTATTTCCTTCTCTATGGTACTGTAGTTAATTTCCGCGGGGTTTAGGGTTCTCGATGCGTAAGCAATTGGGAGATCTTTTCCTATAGAGCCTTGTGAAAGGACGGTACCAATAGCAAAATTTGATGCATCTGTGGTAAGGTTAAATGGTTTGGTCAAATCTGGATGTTGTAGGATTGGATCATTTGTTAGTATCTTTTTGCAGGTTTCAAAACTATCTACGAAAGCTGGTGTGTGTTTCATTTTTATCCCTTTTTTGAGACAGTGAGTAAGCGGTTTCGTTATTTTAGCAAAATTGTTTATAAATTTCCTATAATACCCTACCAGACCTAGAAACGATTTAATTTCTTTCGCGGTTCTTGGAATTGGAAATTTTTGTATAGCTTGTATTTCCTTTGATTAGGTTTTACACCTTCTGGAGTAACTACATGCCCTAAAAATTCTATAGTTTTATATAGAAACTCGGACTTGTTGAGCTGTATTTTAAGTTCGGCATCTCTTAGTTTGGAAAATACTTGTTTTAAATTATTAATGTGTTCCTGAAGGGACGTAGAAAAGAAAATAATGTCGTCCATATAAACTAAACATATTTTATTCTGTAGCTCCTTAAGGACGTTGTCCATAACACGTTGAAATGTAGCTGGAGCATTTTTTAAGCCAAATGGCATTCGAACATATTCATAATGACCATTCTCTACGCTGAATGCAGTTTTCTATATAGAATTGGAATGTAACTCTATTTGATGAAAACCCAAAGCTAAATCCAATGTACTGAAATATTGACAACGACCTAGTTTATCTAATATATCGGATATATTAGGTAACGGGTAACGATCATCGATGGTCTTCTCATTTACCTTTCGATAATCGACTACGATTCTTCACTTCTGCTTGCCACTAGCATCTAATTTTTTAGGCACAATCCAAATGGGCGAGCTCCAGGGTGACTGAGATGGTCGAATCATACCATCTTCGAGCATTTTTGTTATTTGTGTTTGGACTTCTTGTTTATGAATATGAGGATATCTATAGGATTTTGTGTGAACAGGTATTTCGTCCGTTATTTTAATTTCGTGCTTTATTTGACCAGTAAAAGTTAATTTATCGTGTGGCTTATGGAAAATTATTTTATATTCCTTAACTAAATTTTCTAAGGCCTGTTTCTCCTCTGAATTTAAATAGTCTGTTCTTAAGTCCGAAAAAGATATATTGTTATCGTGTTCGCCGTTCTTTTTACTAGCTCTTATTAATTCTACACAAGAAAAGCACTGATACTCTGTTTCGTTAAATTCAGATGCAAAAGGAAATTTTAGGAAATTTTTATTGATTTCGAATAACTGAGTATCGCCAGTGACATTTTATATTTCTAAGCTTACTGTTCCGTTGTTGACATTTAGCACACTTTCGGGAATTACAATAGTGTTGTCCTTGTTTTTTAATTCGGGTATTAAAATTTCGCGATTCGGTAAGCTAGTTTTAATATCTTTTATAACGGAGGAAAATGGGGGGACTTCGCTTTTTGAGTTTCGAAATCAGTTCTATAGTTTAAGGGGATTGAAACGTAGTCGTTATACAGTTGCTTATTTCCTACATTTATATTAAGACCGAACGCTCTTAAATCGCAAATACCGATTATTCCATTAAAGTAGTCGTGAAAACTAAAAAGGACGAATTCTAAATTACCCTGTAAATGTTTAAATTCATTAAATATAGGGATGTTAGCTTTAAATTGAGCTTGGTTAGATCCTGTACAGGTAATAAAGGGTGTATTTGACTTATATATAGTTTTGGAAAAGTATTTTTCTGCAATGTATGGACGTATTAGTGAAGGGTGACATCCGATATCGATTAATAACGGGTGGATTACAAATTTCAATGAAAGGAAGAGAATTTGAGATAAAATTGTTAAGATCTACGTTTCCCCTGACTGTGAGGCGTTGAAACGCATGGGTATTATCCTGATAGTAATTTGGATCGTAAGACAGGTGGGTATCATACTGTAGACTGTTATAAACATATTTCTCTCGATTCTCGTGAGGTTCATGATATTCATAGTTGGTTTATTGATTTTAAACATTAGTTAGTTCTTCAGCAACAACCTGTCTATTTTGAAATTGCTTCATTCTGTTGGGAAAATTTTGATTAAAACGAGTGGAGGGAACTCTGGATGTGATAGACATAGGCTCAGGTTTAAAGGTCGGTTTATAATTCGGCTGTGGAGCGAATACGTTTTTGGGTTTACCAAATACTTGAGAATTAGTAAGAAATTTTTAATTCGCTTGCAGTCTTGGTTGAATATTGATAAGTTGACTGGGGAATTGAGATGTGGGCCCAGCGTTTGAATTGTATGATGTACTAGGAAATGAATATCTTGGTTGATTGAATGTGTGAAAAGGCCTAGGTGTATAAAATTGACTACTGGCAACATTGGCATTATGAACCTTATTTGGTACGCTGAGCTGAATGACTCGTTGCGGGATGTTTCTTGGATTATAATGTTTTTGTTTTTGTTTGACTCTTGAAGAGAGTTTATTCTTTGTTGATCATAAAAATGTCTACTTACTATGTCTTCGGCAGCTACTAAAGTTTTTGGTTCTTTTAAATCTAACTTAGTTCTTAGAATATCATCTACGTTTGCAAAAAATATCTAGAGCATTTGTTTCATTCTGTTAAAAAAAACAAAGGTTTTCTTTGAGCGGGTATAGATGTGTCGCTGTTAATTTTGATATCTAATCGGGATTTAATATGTTTGATACGTTCTAAAAAGTCTAAAATATTCTCGTTACTCTTTTCTATTAACTGGAGAAATTCTCTGGTCAAAGTATGTGTATCAGCCCTATCGCCAAATTGGTCTCTTAGAGCTTTTCTAATTAATAAGTGTTTAAATCGGGTCTACGCATATGTGATTAGCTACTTCATCTCTTAATTTTGAACGAATCGCAATGAATGTGAAATGATTTAAGTTATTGTCTGTTGTGAGACCGTAACTATTGAAAAAATCACCGCAAGCATTTATGAAACTCTCTAATTGCATTGGTTTGCCATGAAAAAATGGTAAAAAGTCGGCAATAGCCTTTGCGGCCTGGAATGTGGGAGTGTTTCTAGTTTCTAGTGACATTTTGCTTAGCGTATTAGATAAATTCTCTAAATCGAAGTGCTTTGTCGTCATAAGATAATTTAAAAGGAAATGTTTTTATTAACACTCGTCGAATATAACAGAACACGCCGTTGATTCGCCATCATCATTCCAACCCGTTATTCATACACATACTAACGTACGCGTATGAATCCTAACTTCGGGTATGTCCGACTGTTTTAGAAATGTATTATTGCCGCCAATGAGTGCGCACTCGTTTCTGCAGGCTTATTCCCTACTTATCGTAGTTATCCATTTCAGTTCAATTGCATTCATTTGTGTTTACTCTCCAAATAAATTCGTGAATTTCATTTTGTCTGCAATGAACCCAAGAAATCAGTTTTTGTATTAAGTGCAGTAGGCAAAATAAGTTATGCGATTAAAATTTGTTTCATTCTGTGCGGTGATACCATAAAAAGTATTCGTGCATTGTTGATGTTTCAAAAAAATTACATTTTGCAAATGATGACGCCTAAACAACATGTATTACTTGTAGTCTACTCGATACTAGAAATTAATGCAATCCCGCTAGAGAATACAATGTTCAACAAGAAACCTGATTGTAAAGAGCGTGCAAAAAGTGACGGCATATACCACCTACGCTAATTTTTAGCGTAAATGTAGCAAGTAACATAGTTCCAAATCAGTTTTAAGCAACCAAACGTATTGTAAAGTCAATAAAGCATATAAAAGCATAACTACCTCCAACAGATACCATAAATGAACTTTAGATGGATCATGCTTTATAAGTAGAGCCCAACATTCTCGCTTGCCTTCCAGTGGTGTTTAACCCCGAAAGGTTGAGGGGATACAGAACTGCTTCATTACATGTCAGTACTTCCCGGCTTTCTATGCAGTATGCATATCGCAGTGCGAAGTTGATAAGCGTCGGAATTGAACGGAAAGTATTAAAAACGTTGACAATGCGGAGAAATGCATCAAGTTATCTGTTTGCTAACAGGGTAAACACGTATTTATGGCAATTTCCAGACTTTAATATATAATGGTAAAGAAATCAGGTGTTTATTTTGCGATAAAAGTTTATTATGTTGGAAACCATATACGTGTAGGAACCATATAAATAGCGCAACACACAAATTTAAAAAAAAACGGAAGGAGACCGCTTATATGTGATTGAACGATGATGTTAACTGCGTGTAATATACCGTTTGTAGAAATCGGACAAACAATGTTTCGTCAGTTTTGGAAGAAATACAATCGTGGGATACAATACAACGTGGGAACTACCAAGTCCGTCGTGCGGACGGTTGTGGCTACATATTTTAGATGACGAAAAAAGTGTTTCAGTCAGAGAAAAATGTAATGCTATATTACGCCATCTTTTTAATGTGTTGCGGAAGATCCGTTATACAAATCCAAAAACCACTTTAAATACGCGAATATTATATCGCTAGATGTAGAACGATTTTTTTCAGAGTATAAACAGATATATGCGTCGCAACGGACGGGTCTCAAAGAGACCACTGTAGAAACGTACAGTGATACAGGTGTTAAAGGCCTCACTTCCGGATTTCTTTTCAGTCATCTAAGCATATTCGGTAAGTTGTTTGCTATGTTATGTGTTTAATGTGTAATATGTGTGCTATGTTATCAATTTTCTTATTGTTTTTTGTTCTAAATAACGCGCACGTTTATTTCGGTTAACCCAGCGCAGTGACGCTACTGCTGGGCAATCGACTTGTTGCGCTCTCTTTATAAGGTAGAGTGTACCCGAAATGAGAAGTACGTGTCATGTGATACGTGCAAAAGGATAATTTTCGTCGGGGGAGTTTATTACTACGGGACATTTGAAAAACAGGGGTGGAAGGATAGCTAATACCTCAGTAGTGTCAGTTATACGAAACTTTGATAAGGTTACAAGCTAGTTATCGTGGATACTTATTTGTTTATTGTCGCAGTTGTCTTTCCTTTTTGTATTAACAAAACTGTCTTTTTCAAGGCATTTGGAAGGAGTATATTGCTACAGTGGTAAAGATAAGTGGTTAATAGATATCAATAAGGTTCTGTTTTTATCATTTTAAGCACCTCATTGCCGACGCCACTGCCATATTTTGTTCGCGAGTTCAGGTATATACTTCTCATTTTGGGTTCACTCTACTACATATAGAACTTAAAAGGAGGGTCTCGGATCTTTTGAACCTAATGATTCATCATTATCGCTTTTTTTTGTTATGAGTAGAGATGACAAAGGCGGGTGAAATTATTAATTCTTTGCAGCGACTAGACAGACTCGTGTTTTGTCGACTCTCGGGAAAACCAGTAGGCAACACGAACCTTTTCTTATGAGTCGACAAAACACGAGCCTGTCTAGTCGCTGCAAAAAAGTAATAATTTCACCTGCCTTTGTCATCTCTAGTGATGAGTTATCAGTACAGTTCGCCACTTTCCCTGCGCTTCACAGGCGTCAGTATAGGAGTAGTCGTTCGGGTGCCTGATTCGTAATATATGCACAAGCGATCTTATTGCAGTTGTAACCCATCCAGTATGTGGTTGGCGGCCAGTTGGAATGCACGCGAGCGTATTGAAATGCTGCATATACGTTATACGTAATAAAATGTCGTCGGTAAGTGGATCAAGGGAGCGACCATTGTCAGACAAAGTGAATGAGTTCATTGAAGATTTCGCGGATTTAATATACGATGGCGCAAAAATTAAATGTTTAGTTTGCGATATATGTATCTCTAATGTGTTGGTCAAAAACACATTGCCAAGACCATGTCTGAAGTGCAAAGCACAATAATAACAAAACAAGTGTATATCGGGAACGATTTATACGGATTTACGTATAACTATGATTGTGTGTAATCTGCCGAATCATTTATTTAATTTTTGCAGAATTACGCCAATCCTACATTACCGAGCCGTTACGAAGGTGTGTACCATCTGTGCGTAAACATTTAGAAAATAAAATTAAAGCGCAACTGAAAAGTAAAAAAGTGTGGTTATGTGTGGATGAAACACCTGACTGTAAAAAAAATTCTATACTTAATGTGATGGCACGTAAAATGGAACCACATCAACCGCCATCTTCAATTTTGCTAGCATCCAGACGAGTAGCCGTCTGCGGTGGTTAGAATCGTTTATAGTGTACAATGGGACATAAGTAAACTTGGACAACCAGCAAGCGACGAAGTGGTATCGGCAGACAGATTGTAAGCGATGTTGAACCTTACGAGCATTCACCATTCATAATTGATAGCGATGAGTTGATGAGCTTATGAATGCACGAAACTGATGATTCAACAGTTTACTTGGTATAAATAACAGACAAGAATAAGAAAATATGTTCATTCGTCAGCGATTTTTATTAAAGAAACCGAACACGCTATAAAAAAATGTACAATTTCTCGAGCGGCTAATAGATACAATTGTTCTTTAAATCTGCAAAGACAAAAATAACGCCATTTCCTTATTTCATTCGTATTCGTGAGACACTTTTCAAGGTTTATTAATAAAATCTTTAGAGGGCTGCACTTCAGGGACAAATATTTTTGTCTAGAGAGAGAATAGAAAAAGATGCAGATATATTCCCAATTCTACCATATGGTTGCGTCTCTTTACAATTCCTTCACTCAATGGTGATATATTAAATCCGTCAGCTGGCGTCATATACATATGTATAACAATATATACGTTCTTTCCAACAAACCTTGGAATCAGTTCGGAACCGTGCGGAGTATGCGCAAAGGAAATTGGCGTTCCAAAAACCGTCTTTGCGCATACTCTGCACAGTTCCGAACTAATTCCGAGGTCTGTTCGAAAGAACCTTATATAATTTATAAATTGGTGCGCAGTCAGTTTAGTTATAGTGGTTAAGTATTAAATACCTATACGAACTGTTAGCTAAAGTATCCGTATCTCCAATCGCCATTATACGTTACTTTACGGTCGTTATGTGTAAAAACAGTTGACTCATTAACTTGAACGTCTACAACTTATCTATTGTAAACAATATATATTGAAATGGAAGTTTCGAAGAAGACTTATGTGCAAAAATACCGAAAATAATGGACAAATAATCCGCTCTTTAAATTTTGGCTTAAACCGGTCTTAGGAAATAATACACAGGCAGTGTGTATAAATTGCAAAATAGAATTCCGAACACAATTGTACGATATCAAACGATATTTGGAAACTAAAACGTATTGGAAAATTGAAGTCATTTTCACAAAAAGGGCAACCAATTAATTCCGTAGAAAAATCATGCGAGAAAAGCAACGTAACACACGCACCTGAAGTATTATTAACAATGTTCACTGCAGAACATACATCTATGTTTGCAAGTAAATCACTTGAGCGAATTATGTTAAAAAGCTTTTAGTTCATGAATCAGTGATTCAGCAGCGGTAGTTAACATGAAATTGCAGCATACAAAATGTACGGAAATTATAAATAAGGGCCTCATTTTAAAAATACTTTGAAAATAGATACTGGGAATAGTAAATGGTAATAGTACTTATAGAAGAGTCAATAGATATTACTGTTCGTAAATATTTAGGAATGGTGATCAGATATTTTAGTTCCAAGACTAAGGATTTTATGTGTGTGATGTCTATATTTTTTTCCACCAACTAAGTTAAGTTCGTGTGATGCAAGAGGAATAGCTGAAGCAGTTGTGAATACTATAAATGATTTTGGACTAAATTTAAATAACGTAATCAGATGAAGCACTAATAATGCTAGTGTTATGGTGGGAATCAATAATGGTGTACATAAAATTTTAATAGAAGAGTTTAATCTTCCGCATCCAAAATTAATTCGTTGTATATGTAATTTTTTGCAGATTGCTGTGGCACATGCATCAGAAGCGACGATTCCTAAATAAAATTTATTTAGTTTGCATAAAAAGCATATTTAATGAAATACAATATGCTTTTAAAGCTTTTGAAGGAACAAATCCCACAAAACTATTGGACTGTTTAATAAAATTTATTGAATCACTTACACATAAGGTCGTTCTACCGTCTAAACGCCGTTTTCTAAACATTTTAACAAAAGACATCCAAAATCACTTAGATCCTTCTCCATATTTAGACTACAAATTTGAAAGTTTTTTAGAATCGCATCCTAATGTTGACAAAGAAACTGTGAAAAAAAGATGCTTAGATTTTACAGTTAAATTAATAAAAGAGTTACAGCAGAGATTACAATATTCATTTATATGAGCACTAAAAGAAAATAAAAATATTGTAGACATCGTAGACTTAGCTGATAGTTTTGGCGTGAATGCTGATACGATAGACGCTATTATGAACCAATTGAAAATTATAGTCTTTGCTAATTGGAGATACATCCAAATTTTCTAGCGAAGTCTCTTAATTTAAAAATGCAGGTAACAGTAATACTTACAAAGAACTAGCAGTAAACAACACATAAGTATCGGCAACCTCTGCACCACACAAGTTTAATTATTTAATCCGGAACGACCGTAAACTTGTGCGGTGCGGAGGTTGCCGATACTTGTGTGTTGTTTGTCATACTACGCCACAGTTCCTGCTATCATTAAAGAACTGGCAGAGTTAGCTAAAAATGTATTAGTTCTGCCACATTCCAATGCCGACGTGGAAGGATTTTCAGCCAAATGAACATAATTGAAAGTAAATTAAGAAATCAGATGTGTCTAGAAACATTAAAGTCCATATTATTTATTCGAAACGGTCTCAAGAATTTAAAAAATGCCTGCTTTGATTACGATATTTCCCAAGAAATATTACAGAAAATCGGAAGCAAAGATATGTATTTGTTCAAATTAGTAAAGGCTTCTTGTGGTTCTAATCCAACGCCACCAACGTCTACAGTTCATGTAACGACCAATGATGATCAGAGTGAAGACTATTACTTCTAAGAAAATATCCCTTTTTTTGTTATGTTGTACTTAATATATTTTTTAATTGTAGGTAATGCATTTTGTATTAGTATGCTTTTTGTTTAAAGGCTGTATAGTTAGTATTATTTTTAAACATTTATTATACATTTTGTTGCCTGAAATATGTTTTTATTATTTTCTTTATTTAGGGCGATTCAGGAAGATAATCTAGTGCTTTTTTTGGTCGTGAGTTAACGCGAAGTCTTTCCTTGTGGTTGGCAGCATTGGTTATATATACATACTTTCGCGCCTTTTTAACGAACAGCAGAAGTGTTATGTTAAAAATATAAATTATAGTAAGATTTAGTGTTTGTCACGTTTAGGAAATTAATGAAACGAGGAATAGGAATCTGTTATTACATGTCTGCACATTTTGTCTTAAATAAACTATTGTTCAGTTAACATAGACGAAATGGTGAGTTGTTAAAGTAAAATGTTTCACATTTTCCATACATACTTTTAGATGGCCGAATCGGTAGCAACAATGGGAGCAAAATTAAATATTGAAGACTTAGATTTAGGCGATTTAGATTTAAATGATGAAGTGCGACAAAAATTGTTCGCCAGTATGAGTAATACAGATCACGTAGAACTAATTGAGAAAAAGCAAAAGGCGTTAAAAGGCATGAAAAAACTCTTGGATATTAGTGAACGATATTCAACCTATTGCAGTCATAAAATAAGTAAAGTCAAGGACGAAAGGTATTTCATCCGTATGATTTAATGTTGTTAATATATGTTTGATATTTTTAGCGAACAAGAAAGAGTTAATTTCATGATGAGTCAAAGACAATCCTTTAGAAATGAAACTATAATCAATTTACCGTACTTTAATGGTGTGTTAAAAGATTATCAGATTATTGGAGTACGTTGGATGAAGGTAAGTTAAAATATGTATGTGTGATTAATTTATTTGCTATACAGGATGTTTCAAACTAACTGTGCTGTTGTTAACTTTGTTACTGTTGGAGCTATGTAGTTGCTTAAATTAGCAAAGAAGCTTAACTTTTATAGCTGATTACGATGACCAACATAAAAGACTAATTGGACATCAATATTTTGAGATATTAAGCAAAGCACTTATTTTTTAAATGGAACAGCATGTATATTTCTACTTTAAATAAAAGAGATTAATTTTGGACAAAAATTATTATACACTTTTATGTCGAATACCGATTTCATATGCTTTGTTATTTATTATGTTTAGTTGTATCTATTTGTTAACTTTAAGAAGTCTTTATCGCAGTGTTAAAATGCTTTTTACTCCTGCAGAATAGCGTGATATGTTGGAAACTTTTTATAATATGTAGAAAAAATAGTACTAGAGCATTAGAATGCTATTGTGAAAATTTTCCTAATCGAAGGTATTTCTTAATTTTGTACAGAAAATTTAGGCTCAATGAAAATTGTTTATGAATAATAGAACTAGGAGGAGATTTATCGTTAGTGAAAATGTTAAAACAAATATACAGTGCAGTCTCGATAACGTGAACGTCCCATAACGTGAACATCCCTAAACGTGAACAGCCAAATTGATATGCGTATTCCAAAACGTGAATGTCAAGAACACTTTGCCTCTATAACGTGAACATAAATGAAATTTCGTCGTGTTTCTTGTGTCGGTAACTTTAGCTTTTTGTATTAGGCCGCCAACTATGCGGCGATCCTTTTGTCGGTAAATTACCTTTGTATGTATTAGCCCGCCATTACATCGGAAGAAATATTGTGTACATATTCAGCGTTAGTCGGTGTTTATGCGCCAACCGATACGCAAGCATGATGGCTACTAAGAAGGTGAACTATTTAACATTAGAGAAAAAAGCCCAACTCTTATCCGATGTTAGTAAAGGTTTCGGAGTTACCTGTTTATCAAAAAAGTATGGAATAGCGAAATCTACAGTGTGTGCGATTAAGAACAAAAAGGCCCAGATTACTTCAACAGTTGCCATGACATTTTCTGGAGCGTCTAAACGAAAATCTCTTAGACCCTCAGAGTACCCGAAAATGGAAAAGGCCTTATACAGATGGTTTTTACGACAACGAGAGAGGAATGCCCCAATAAGTGGTACAATTTTGAAAGAGAAAGCCAAATATTTTCATAGAGAATTGTATGGAGATCAGTCTACTTTTTCTGCTAGCTCAGGGTGGCTACAAAAATTTAAGAAAAGATTTGGCATACGATTTTTGACAATAACTGGCGAAAAACTATCTTCTCAACCAGAGCTGGTTTCGCCATTTTTACAAAAACTTGCAGCAAAAATTAAGGACTTAAACTTAGACTACAATCAGGTCTACAACGCTGATGAAACTGGCTTGTACTGGAAACTTTTGCCAGGAAAGACCTACGTATCCGCTGCAGAAAAAACTGCCCCGGGAAGAAAAACAGCCAAAGAAAGAATTACGTTTCTAGCATGTACAAATGCGACTGGTTTGCATAAATTGACTCCTTTGGTAATAGGAAAAGCTAAAAATCCGCGAAGTTTTAAGAATTCTTACATTCCTGTACATTACAAACACTCACAGTCTGCATGGATGACAGCCGGAATTTTTAAGGAATGGTTCAATGAAATGTTTGCTCCTGAGGTGAGTTTATTACATTATGCGTGCCATAAGTTTTAAAAACTAAAACTTTGAATTGTAATAATTTTAGGTGAGAAAGTTTCTTAGAAAGCAAGGTCTACCAGAGAAAGCACTTCTTTTGTTGGATAATGCCCCTAGTCATCCCCCGGAAGAGCAACTTTTATCTGATGATGGTCTAATTCATGTTATGTATATGCCTCCCAATGTCACACCTTTAATTCAACCTATGGACCAAAACGTAATAAGGTTGGCCAAACTACATTATCGTTCTATGTTTTTGGCAATGGTTGTAGCTAATAAATCAAATGATATTAATGTCGTTATCAAGCAGTACAACCTTCGGGATGCAATTTTAAACTTATCACGAGCATGGAATAAACTAGAACCACCAATAATTAAAATGTGTTGGAAAAATATTTTGGAAAGCCAGCACGAGGACGATCCCGAAGATAACATACCCCTGGCAACACTTCGTCAAGAATTGTTAAATCTGAATAGCGTTGTAGAGACTAACCTTAATTTGCTAAAGGAAATTGATTCAATGCACGACTTCCACTCTGCGGATATCGAAGAATGGAATAAAGACAACATCGACGAACGTGATGAAAATTGTACTACAATAGATCATTCTGATGATTCTGTAATCGAATGTGTCACAGATCAGAATGAAGGATTGTCTAAGGATATATACAAAATCAGCCACGTAGAAGCAATTCGTATATTTAACAGAGGTTTGGAATGGGCTGAGCAAAATAATGCCGACATCGAGGATATCCAGTCCCTACAAAAATTACGTGAACATGCTACTATACTTTCAACTAGACAACGTTTGCGTCAAACAAAATTAGATTACTTTCTAAAGAAGAATAAATTAGACTTGTTTATTTGATGTGTTCCTTTTTTAAATAAAGTATGTTTTAAGCGAAACACACATTTAAGTTAGTTTTAATGCCACCTTTGTTTGTGATTGACTTTATCCAGTAACATGAACTTCTCGAATATATGAACACGGTCGTCTATAATTAGTTCACGTTATCGAGACTGCACTGTATTAACTTATTTTGAAGCACTTGCAAATAATTCTATTAGAGATTTGGTAAATGATAGGACCTTATCTTTGACAGTGATTTCTAGAATATTAAAAAAACATAAATTCATTCCTTATAAGAAATATCATTTGGAGTGACCAATCACATTTTTCGGATTATGGAATCTTCAACCGTAAAAACATGCATTACTCTGTGGAGAATATTTATTGTTAACTTGCTCATTACATCCACAAACAAAGTATAGTTTAAACTTATGGTGTGGCTTAATTGGCGCTAAAGTAGTTGGACCTTTGTTTTATTATGTATCGCTTACTGGAGCAAGATATATGAACTTAATGATAGAAGTTTTGGAAGAATATCTAGATGATGTTAATTTAGAAGATCGCCAAACCATTTACTTCCAACAAGATGGAACCCCAGCTCATAATTTCCGTAAAGTTGGATGAGGACAAACGGTCCTATTAGTTGGCCACCTCAATCACCAGACTTATCGCCTTTAGATTTTTTCTTTTCGGACAACGTAAAAAAATAACATTTTCGAATGAAGATACGCCAACGTAGTTGAATTACAATATAATATGTGTTTATGTATTAATACCATTGACGGTAGAAGTATTTCGAATTTTGAATATTTAATGTAATTTTGCACTGTTAAATAAATGGTTTATTAAACAGTCACTACTACCTTAATTACATTACAAAATTGTTAATATCGACTTTATCTTAAGTATTTTGATATAAGAATAGAATAATTTTTGTTGAGAATTAATTTCTCTTTTATTTAAAATACAAATATTTAGGGTGTTCCATTAAAAAAATAAGTGTTTTGGTTAATATCTCGAAATAGCGATGTTCAAGTATTTTTTTATGTTGGTTACTGTAATCAGCTCCGAAAAATTACGCTTCTTTACTAATTTAACCAACTTCCTAGCTCCAGTAATAAAAAGTTAGCAATAGTGCCAAGTTAATTTGAAACATCCTGTATAGGTAGTTATGTTATTTGAAAGCTTATGGTTCAAATGAGAATAGTTTTAACAAACAAACAAACAGGTAATACATTAATATGACAATTATTACATCGACAAAAGCGTAAAAATGTATAATTTTATTCTCTTTTCACTCTATATATGTGCCACAAATATAAGGTGATAACATTTTTCTTATTATGTAGCCCATCACATAATGTAGCGCCTTTTTTGGTCGTGCTGCTCTTAGGAAATATTTTCGGGATCATCATTGAAGTGTATAAGTACAGGAATTGAAAATGAGTCATGTTGAAAGAAATATATTTTGATTGTAGCCATTTTTTCAACTAGAGTTTAGAATTATTTCACTTTTTCTTGAATGGTGCATTGTCTATTAATTACAAGGTTGTGGTAAGTTAAGTCATGTTTTCAAATCATTCCTCAGGAGGGCTCTGTTTATCTCCTCGCGATAGTGTTTTTTTTTTATCCTCGAGCAGCAACAATCCACCTTCGAGAAGCTTTTTCCTTGGTCTTTGGATTTTTAAGGCTGGTTGATACACCATTAATAATAGCTTGTCAAGAAGTGGTAACCCTGATATCTGTCCACACTGTCTCTTTTGTGTAACATTAGTTGGCCCCATGTCTCATCCAAATAAATTATTTGTTTGCCTTCAATACTACCTGATTGGCCATCAAATAATCCGTTCTTTCTCTTGTAAAGTCATCTTTTTATATTAATAAAGATTATTTTGTGCGTTTACAATATCTAAAATCAACGTGAAGCTGATAATATAGTTAAGCAAGAAATTTTATTAAAGCTTACTTAAAGCTGCTAGTTTTTAAACATTTGTGTAATATTATACAACGTATCATATATTGTCGCGAGCATTTTTTTCTGCCACGATTTTTTTGCGTTTCGAAAAGAGCTATGTACTACCCAACATGCAGCATTCTTCATAATTTCTTCAAATGTTTCTAATTTGGAATGACGATCGGGGCTGTCTTTAGGTGGAATAAATTGCTCCTTTACTTAATATTCTTTCACGACTTTGTACACCGTTGAAGGAAAATACACACTTACAGCTACTTATAGTCTGCCCAAAGTATTGGAAACATCAGACACGGTTGCGGCAGTGCTGTTATCGCCTTCTTTCAATGAAAACATCTTGAATGTATTCGGTTGCGGTGTATTCAGTGATTTCCGGCGCTCGAAGCAACCTACACTAGAGTTGAGAACTAGCGGTGTATGATACTGGATGGCCAGATATACAACACAAAACAAAGAAAAGACGGATATTATAAACAAAAGGTTATGTTTCTTTGAGAATAACTCCATAATCAAACTATTACAAAATGTCACAATTTATCGTGCAAAATCTACTGCTATGCAAACACAAGTAAAAGAAAAATATTTTCTGTTCAGCACTTCCATAGTAAGCATACAAGTATACGTGACTGTTTGAATTTCCCACTCATTTTTAGCACTAGATCTAACGGTTCACCATATTAGTTAGTGACAATTTTTTAAGCGATGGCATTTTGGGCTAGATCTAGTTGAGTTCGGCGCTTGCGGCGCCCTAACTCGCTGAATGCACCATGCAGAGATAAACGTCCGACAGGAGAACGTTTTCTCTCCCATATAGCCAAGAAAGCATGCAGAAAATTCAATTTCTAAATACTATAACCGGCACGTTGGCAGGTTTATGGTAAACATCTTGATAGTTGGAGCGGTAGATAGACTTGATGTCCCGATACATTCCTTCAGACACTCCAATACATTCGATGCATGCCCCGAGCATTATCGAATGCTGTTGATCCATAGCGGTGTGAACCGCTCCAATTATCGAAATTGCCTCATGTAGGCATTAAAAATGGCCAACAAAGACTTTTGCTATTATAGTGTTGTATAATCTTAGGTACGAGGATGTGCGCTCGTGCATTGTCTTGATGGAAGAGGACCTTTTTGTTTTTCAAATGACGTTTTTTTCTCGATTTCTTCGCTCAAACGATTCAATAACAACGCATAGTACTTTCTAGCTATTGTTTGCCCTTTTTTCTTTGATTCGTCAATCATTCAAAATCATATCGTGGATTTTGTCAATCATTTCGGGGGTAGTTACTTCCACTTCCACATGTTAACCTTTTGTGGATATACGGCCACGTTTAAGGTCATTTACCCGATTGTAAACATTTACTAACACAGGAGCAGATGTTTCATGAACTTCATCCAACTCAGCTTTGATCTTTTTTGGTGTTAAGCCGTTTAAATACAAATGTTTAATCACCCCCTTACATAAACAAAAATTCATTGCTTAAATCGATAATAAAAATGAAACCGCGCGATGGATATAACTGAGACTTTGACGGCTGTCTAGTGACTAATGATCCTCACTAGAAACGAATCATTTTCGATACTATGAGGGCCATCTCTTAGATTTTCTAAGGACTTCTTAAACCAGCTTCGTAGCTTAATTACTGTAATTGTGCATAACCTGCATATTATTAACACCATTAATAAATTACTGACGCACTATGTATTTACTGTTACTACTAATGATATTTTTCAAACAATAATGATGTAAACCGCAATCGTAATAAAGTCAATTTTAAATGTGAACAAATTAAATATGACTGAACAATTGTCTTGTATAGATAGTTACCATATTTTGGGTTGTTAGAAATAAGTTATCAGACTGTAATGTGGAAAGAATTTTTCCAAAAAGTAACGTCCGTACTGATTTGGTTCCAGACCTTGTTTGAACATGGTGTAAATGGTATACTAGCCGATGAAATGGGATTAGGAAAAACGGTACAAATAATTGCTCTTATATGTGATTTGATAACAAAAATTAAAGGTCCCTTCCTAATTGTTGTGCCGCTATCAACGGTACCAAATTGGCGTAGTGAGTTTCAACGTTTCGCCCCTCAAATTCCAGTTGTAATATTCCATGGAGACAAACAGGAAAGATATGAATTGATGAGGAAGATATTGAAAATTTACAAAGTGGGAGAAGAAGCTTTGAGACCAGTCGTTGTTACTACACTGCACATGATTTTCTTTGAAATAAAGATGTTTACAAAAATTACATGGAAGTATTTGATCTTAGACGAAGGCCATTGTTTGAAGAACATTAATACTCAAACTTCACGGTAAGTTTTTTACAACTTATAGCCGGCAGAATAGTACCTATTTTGTTTGATCTGCCGATCTTGCTGATCTGGCTCTATTTTTTTTGTGAATTACTCTACTTTCTAGTCTTTGCTTCTTCAATTAGTTCTGTTTATTCTATTATGTTCGTCATGACCTGATGCTCCCCTGATCTTTGGTCTATCTGTTAATCTCTCATTGCTTGGTCTGACTTTATTTGGTCTATTAGTTTGTACAGTTGTATCATCACAATCTTTGGAGTTATATGGCTAATACGAAACTTTTTTCCCTGAACACCTTCCTAACTTCAATGCTTTGGTATTATTCATCCCTCACCTTCTTTGTGCCAAATATTCTTCTCATTATTTTGCTCAGAGATACTCAATTTTTTTGTGACCTTTTGGTTATTACTATGATTGTTAATGCCTACATGCAGTCGTTGATTTCGATCCTTCTTTTGTTTCTTTTACGGTAGTTTTCAAATGAGTTTTCCATGGCTTCAAATTTAGTGTATCCTATGATTATGTGGTACACGCTAATCGCAATCTTGCAGTTGTAATGCTTGGACGCGATGAATATGATAAGGTTGTAATTGTGCACGACGTAGCGTTCGCCATACCAAGTTTTGAGAAAAACAAAACTGCGTTGCAATGTCTAGTGCTCAGGGTAGGGTTGTCCTACATTGTATCAACTACATTCTCTTCGTTTACATTATTTTCTCTAACGTGATTGCCTCGATTATTATGTGGAATAAGTGAACCAGTTTCTCTGAGTCGTTGAAAAGTAGTACCGAAAACTTTCTGAGAAGGTTGACGTTTATTAGAAAATCTTGGGTGATACTCTCTAGATGCCTGAAGACCGCTATCATCACAGTACTCAACACATAAACATGTGCATATTTAGCTGTACTAAACTCATTCTTTTTGAAAACTTGTTAAATTTTTTTTTTTGCAAATTATGTTGTTTGGCTTTTAAATACTACTACATTACCTAATATAAACTAAAAATTAGTGCAGTTTTTAGTTTATACTAGTTCATTTTGAGATCTGTCAATTTAATTTTTTTCAAATTAGGTTGTGGAGCTTTTAAACGTAGTCTACTAGATGAATCCATTGTAGCTCTGTAAATAAAAAAAAATAATACTTATGTTTATGTAACATTTTTTGGTTTAAATGACTTCCTGAACAAGATGTCAAAGTCTTTTACACCTATTATAAATCAGCTTGTATACAGAGCGTGGGGTTTAAGTAGGTTAGCCAAACACTGGAAGTTATTACTAGCTGAATGCTGAAAAATTGTCTTCGAAGATTTTTGATACTGATCTTTCAAATAGAGATACTGACAATACTGAATTATTCCGGCTATACCGAAAGTGAATTTGCTTATTTTAAATAGAATACCTTGTATGTTTGTTTATTTTCTGTAAGCGCACATTATTCGAATAAGTTCTGTTAAGACTTCCCTTTAATCACTTTTAAAAAAAACGGATTTGAAATGTGGTTATGCAATCAGTACGTTGTACTACTATACGAAGTCAACAAATTTTGTGAAAAATTTCGAATTTTGGATATATTGATTAAGCAATTTTAAAAGGAGACAATCTGAAATAAAGCAATAAAAAGATTATAATTAATGTCAACTGCAATTAATGCCAATAACTGCAATTAATGTCAACCGCACTGTTCTTTTGAACATTCGTAAATTCTTGTATTTCAATCTATGGCATTTAATATAATATTTCAAAAAGTAAAGATAAAAGGCTTGAATTGAATTGAAGCTATTTGTTATTTATTTAAAATTCAACATTTACAAGGTACACGAGATATAATTGTCTTTGCGTTAGAATTTGTTATTTTCATCTTTTTGTTAACTTTCTTAAGTTCGCTGTAGAACGATTTGACATTTCTCGATAGAAGCGTAAGATCGCCCATTGGCGGATAGAATTTTATGCTTTTCTAACGAACATCTTTCAAACTTAATCCTTATTTTTATTACATTTTTCCTTAATGTGATTGTTAATTTTTAGTTTGTTTGCAGGTTATGTTGTTATGTAATATATTCTTCCTTCTATTGTTTTCTATTCTATTCGAATTTATTCCTACCGCAAACCATTAGAAAGTGTTAATTGACGCAGGCGTTCCATTTAAAATAAGTGAGTTACAGCGTCTTATTAGTCAGCATAACTCGATAACCTTTGGTATGGTTTTTTATCATTAATTTTGCAATTTTGTAACTTTGCACTATCGTAATAGAAATTTTTAACATTGTAACTTAAACAGTCAGTTTGTCAGTTATTGACTTTTCATTTCGTTGTCCATAAAACTTCAAAATTAAATAAAAAACTTTTTTGGTCAAGAAACGGTCAAAGATAGAGCGGTCTTGTGCAGGTACAGGTATAGGTTCCTTTAGAAAATAAAGAGCAAGTTATTGTTCATTTTTGGTATAATTGGAAATAATTTAGTTTTGCCAATATTTTTATCTGAAAGATCAAGATAAAAACCCTTTTAGACAAATTTTCAGCATTCACTTAGCATTTCCCAGTATTCGGCTAACAAACGATTTAAACGGCACCCCCAGTATTTTTTACTTCATTTGTTTAGGACAATGCGAGAATTAAAGTGTTTGAACAAGTTAATATTGACTGGGACACCTCTGCAAAACAATCTAAAGGAATTATGGGCTCTTTTAAATTTCATCATGCCAAACATATTTAAGAATATGGATACTTTCTCATCGATATTTTTGCTTGAAGATTTTGATGTAAGTATTTCAAGTGATTGGAGATATTCTTTATATTGTTGCTTTCATGTTGTAGGATAATTCAAAAATTGTCAAAGAAGAGCAAAAAAATAACGTAATATCTTCTCTACACAAAATTTTACAACCGTTTATGTTACGTCGTTTAAAATCAGATGTTCTACTGGATTTAGTACCTAAAAAGGAGATTGTAGTGTATTGCCCATTAACCACCTTACAAAGGACGTTGTACATGCACACAATCAAGAACAATATTGCTGAATTGAAAGGAATAAGAGATGATAAAGAGGAGGTAATTACATATAAGTGTAAATGCAGACTGATTCACAGAACTGCGCCATTAAAAACTTATGGATATGTAATCATAATTTAATTCTGAAACTTTGGGAGTTAAGCGTAGCTACTTATTAACTTCGTTATTTTTAATAGAAATGCGAAAATGTACCTTCGGATTTCTACCAGCGGCGGCGTGTTCACAAGGCCGTAAAACCGCTCGTCTTCCCTGATGCATCTTTCAATTCCATTCAATTCATAAACTAATTATTCAAATTTATATTACGTAATTATAGCGTAATTACAGATTTAATATATTGCGGCTTATTCCCCGTTGAGTTGTGAAATGAATTATACCTCATATCGCATACGTACAATGTTTACTAAGTTGCGATGAAATATTTGCTATAGCAATGGACACCCAACCAAACAACCAATTATAGTCGAACAGATATATATATGCGCTTGGGACGCACAATTTTCGCGGCCCATTCTTTTAGCTGTGAGATGGAATGTCGTTGATTACTATAGAATTTTACCGCGTTTTTTATGTAGTGACAAGTGCCGGGTTTATAATAATCTTTAAAATAAGCAAAATTATGGTGTGATTTTAAAAGTCTATTAAACTGATTTTTTTGTGGAAGAAAAAATTAAAACAGCAGAGTTAGGTAGCCCATAATCTCAACTAAAATTGGAACAAATAATGGAAAGAAGAGCTGAAAATAGAACGTCCACGCGAGGATTTTCCGTGGAAATTTATAAAAAAAACTGTACATGTGAAGTTTTAAATTCGTTATATTGTTTTCGGTGTGTGTTATTCTATATCAGATATCAGCCTAGAACTGGTGTGAAAGATCGCCATTTAACCAAGAATCTGGCCGTCCTGTTAATGCCTGAATATTTGCTTTACATGGTTAAACAAATATTCTAATAGAGTTCACTTCTTATCGACAACATACTGTCGACTGTAACGAGAAAGTTAGAAAAAAAATCGCTATACCATGTGGAGAGAGACAAGATCGGGTACGTACCATGGGTATACTATACGAATACCCACGGCACGGTACTCTCTCTAGGGCATCTTGCTGAATATTGGTGGAAACATACTGAAATGTCATTCAACGACATTTTAGCCGAAATCGTTCATCACCTTCCATTGATTTGATGTTCTTTTTTATCAGGTTTATATTTCGTCTTCTTTTTTATGTATTCATATATAAATAAAGCAATAAAAACTATATATTTGGACATTAATATAAAAAATTCTATTGTGGAGACATAATCTAGCATAAGGATTATTATTATTATTTTTTATATGCAGACGTACTATACGAATACCCGTTTAATATTTATATGGCCATTTGTTTTGTAGTTATTCTGTTGCACCCACAAGACCAAAAAACAACATCAACATTGGTAGTAAGTAATATGATTATCATCGAACCTAAGAATTGTAATCTAATAATACAAGTAACTTTCTTCATTTAAGATAAATAACTTTACAGACAAAAAATAAAAATGCCTTTTAGAAATTAGTAAAAATTCCAATGATATCAATCATTAGTCCGAATAAACCTTTTTTTTGCTAACTTTCATATCTAAATAAAAGAAATGCTGCACGGGGTAGTCTGGCGGTGTGGAATTCAAGCATAACTTTCAGGCTGTTTCCGATCTGCCGGATATACCGGTAATATATATATATATATATACTGTGTGTCTGTAAAAGTTGGCAACAAATTGGAAACTTTTTTATTATACGTTTCTCAAAAAATTTTATTGTTGATAAAAGTTGCTGCATGAACCCAAACATACGGTAAACATAGCAGATCCACTCTGAGGTTAACAATAACAGTGCTAACAGCGCTTCTTTGGAAACCCCTCAAGAGTAAACTACCCTTATTCTGAAAGATACGCAGAAATTTTATTAGGAAAATTTGTTTGTGATGTAGAGATATAGTCAAATACAAAATTTCGGTCAAGCACGCTCAATTATGATATTTCGTCATTTTTCGTTTTTTTTTTTTTAACTAGATGCAAATTGTTGATTAAATTGCTATATGATAACACTTGTACT
>LR736901.1:71201-211789 GCA_902654985.2 Oryctes borbonicus | reverse complement strand
AGTACAAGTGTTATCATATAGCAATTTAATCAACAATTTGCATCTAGTTAAAAAAAAAAAAACGAAAAATGACGAAATATCATAATTGAGCGTGCTTGACCGAAATTTTGTATTTGACCATATCTCTACATCACAAACAAATTTTCCTAATAAAATTTCTGCGTATCTTTCAGAATAAGGGTAGTTTACTCTTGAGGGGTTTCCAAAGAAGCGCTGTTAGCACTGTTATTGTTAACCTCAGAGTGGATCTGCTATGTTTACCGTATGTTTGGGTTCATGCAGCAACTTTTATCAAGAATAAAATTTTTTGAGAAACGTATAATAAAAAAGTTTCCAATTTGTTGCCAACTTTTACAGACACACTGTATATATATATAAAAGAAGAAATTGAGGTAATTATGGTACTTGATTGAAAATAGAGTTTTGGCCTGATGATTTTATCTGATTGCAGAGAAGTGCAGATTTGCATCAAAATAGAACACAACAACGAAATTTATTTTCGCAGTACTTAGTTATTGTTTTGATTTTCATTCCTGGGTTTCTATTTGTGACACTGTTGGGGCCCATGTGCGATATGTTGTATTCAGTTTTGTTGTGTTTTTTTCATTTCAACATATTCACATTGTTCATTTATATACAGTTTTCACATTTTTGTAAAAAGAAAGCTTTTATTACAGATTTTAAGTATACAAGTGGTTGCACATATTCCTAAATCAAACAAAAAGACAATTTGTAAATATGGTATTTGCAAATATATATTTAAAATCCGTATTATTTGTTTACTAAATATATTCCAACAATATTAGTAGCAATGTTTCAAAAACTGTCACAGCATTCTATGTTAGTATTATTTCAAAGATAGTTTATTGACTGTTTGTACACAGAATGAAGCAGTTGAAGGTCGCCCTAAGCGAAAATGTACAAACAAAGTTTATACCGAACCAGATGTTAATGACCCTTTTTATGAAGTTGATGTGTTGGAAAAAATTTTGGATGAAAAAATTGAGGTTAAAGCTGTACGATATGTTAGTCACATTAAAATGTGCAATTCGACAATGATGTTCAAGAGAATTGTTAACCATCCATACCTGGTCCACATGCCAATAACACCCCAAAAAACTATGGTCGTTGACGAAGACTTGGTCACTGAAAGCGGTAAAATGCTGGTATTAGATGTGATGTTGAAGAAATTGAAGGCTAGAAACCACAAGGTTAGTTGTCTTCTAGAGCTAAATTTTTTACTACTTAAGACTTCATCTTTACTTCATATTGATATCGGAAATTTCTCTTTTCCTATTTCTTAGCGCCTTACCTATACCCGATATGGTACTCACAAGGGAGTCGAAAGCGAGTGAAATTCCATACGCGGCATCCTTATCTCCTTTTTTTATGTTTCTGCTATTGTCAAACATATTTCCGATAAGCATACCTTTTACAAATTTCTCGTAGATGAAAACTAAGGTATGTACAAACTATTCCGGCGTGGACTCGTATACATAAGACCCACAAGTTTGCAGTGAAGTGTCCACGTTGCTTGTCTAGCTCATTGTATCACTTGTTTCCATGAGGATGTGGTGATTCAGTATTTACTCACAATGAACGACGACAAACGTATTATAGCAGCAAGTGTTAGTTTTATTATTTTACAATCTTTGCTTGCAAAGAAACGTAGAAGAAAATAGAGGTTGGAGTAGATACGATGGTAGCGATTTAATAACGAATTTAACAGAAAATGTACACTTTCACGTATAGTACATCCGCAACAGACTGAAAACCTTTTGAATAATGTTGGCCCAAAAATCTATAAAAAGATACAACGTATCGAAAAAAAATTCCTCTTAAGGAAAGATTACCAATAACATTCCGATATCTAGCGTCTGCAGGCTCATGTTCTAATTTGAATTTTGAAAAATAACTTTATTATTTTATTAACATTTATTATGCCACAACACAGGTTTATTTACCACATTTTATGAGCATGAGCATGACATAACCTATTGAGTCAAGCTTTTTTCTGTTCACAAGGCTTGCGAGTACAAGAATCTTTTTTTTTTTTCATATATCGACTCCCAGCGGAGCCGCACGAGCCTTGGTTCGCGCGAATTGTGAGGCCTGTAAGCATAGCTTGCGCAGCTATTGACACTGCAGTCGATCACGTATGTGAGTAGTCTGTACGTATCTGTAGGACTTACCTTCCTCTGTTAATGGTTTGCATGGGGTGCACTTCATAACTGAATAGTTATAAACACTCTATTGTCGACGCTTGAGATAGAGCGGGCCACCTTACATTCGTCCAACCGCGGCATGCATATGCGTTAGGGAAGACAGTACACTGTGAGACGGTACTACTTCTGCGTGTTTGTCTGACAAGAGACGTTCAACCTAAAAGTAAAATATCAGAGGCGTAGATTCATCAAGTGGAAAGCATAGTTTAATTCCAAATATCGCGTTTTGCTGTGAAATGTGTTTGTTTACTTGTTAGAATATGTTTAAGTGTAGAAAAGCTTCTTTCCATATTACAATTTGTGAGAGGAGCGTAGTGAAAACGGCACCTATAAACGTCGTGTTTACTAACGGTTTCGTTACTTTCGCACAACAGCACGATTCTGGAGGAGCGTCTTTGTTAAATGATAGAGGCAATCATCGACTCGCAGTATAGTTATTAATGATTTATACAGCATTGTATAAGAGATGTGAAAAATCCTATCATTAACTTATAATAGTTTTATAAGTTTAAAAATTTAATGCAAAAACATTGTAATATATACAGGCTGAGTCATATCCCCGGGTTCTGAAAATTGTGTCTTTGTGAATGAGCAACGGTTTTTTTTTCTTTTTGTAAGGTCTGATTGCGACCATGGTTTAAAATTGTATTGAAACTTGCAGAATGTTTCATAAACTTGTAGCTACCCAAAATTTTACTATTTTTTTAATGAAACATGTTATTACATTTTTGGAATCCTTGTTGAATTTTATGGCAAAATGTCTTAAAGTTAAGAGTTTCAGAGTATTAGTGTTTTTTGGAAAGTCAACATTTATAGAAATTTTTATTTCTTCGGAAATGCGCATTAGACAGACTAGTGTGATTTTTGGTACCTACATCAAGCATAAAAGGACACATGCGCTTCTGCGGATCTTAGATGCGGGCGTAACATTGTGTTGGTATAACATACTTTTATTAAAAAGTAATTTTTTATGGAACGGCCTATATATTATTTTAATTTTGAATCTTTGGCAAAATTTGAGATAAAAATTACTAACGTCTTAATAGTCTAAAATCAGCCATTTTTTTATAGCGATTTCTGGAATTATTGTTAATAGTTACTTTGTTAGTGTTTTCATAGCATTGAATTTGATATTTAATATTAATTGTATTCACAACAAAACCATCTTCCTCGAATTCAGAAGCGTTTAGATGTGGATGGTCATGTAAACGTGCATGTATTAGATCCTTTTATGCTTAATCCAAAAATCATATCTGTCTAGTGGGCACAACAACCCCAATAATTCTGAAGAAACCCCTAAGAGCTAAAGCTAACTTTACAACAATAGTACCTGTTACAGTTTGCTTCAAAATCTAACGGCGATTCCAAGGATGCAATATACAGCATGTTTGAAACAATACAACTTTGGACGGCTCCTCCATTCACAAAGCCACAATCTTCTGGGCCCGCGGATGATTCATCCTGTACATCCAGAATTAATATGTAGGCAATATTAATTTTTTATTTTATTTCAATATATCTCATAATATTAGAGAAAAGCGTCTCTGACATTAGAGGCTCTAAGAGTGATGTTAGAGGTTTGAAATTTCGCATGTAGATACTTGGAATGGAAACCGGTACATGGATGCTAACACTTGATAAATACTTGCCGGGACATATTTCGTTTGTTTAACCAGCTAGACCCTCTAACAGTTTTAATGTGCTGTTATTAGAAGATCGTTAGTTGTACAATTCCACTCTTATAAACTACTCTTTGTCCTAATTAATTCAAAGCAAAACTAATGCTTCTATGCCGTAAATTTATTTTACTTATACTGGATATTTTTAGGTACTTATATTTAGCACTCTCGTCATAATGTTAGAAATTATTGAAGAATACATGATAATGCGGAATTACTCTTATTGTCGCTTAGACGGCAGCAGAAATCTTGCCGATAGACAGGAAAGCGTTGAGAAATTCAATGAAGACCCTGATATATTCGCTTTTCTAATTTCTACTCGAGCAGGAGGATTGGGTCTAAATCTAACTGGAGCAGACACTGTTATCATATTCGATGGAGATTGGGTACGTATGCTTCACAGCATTGTTGTAGTTACTATAATTAGTTTGTCCTTATAACACAGAATCCGCAAGTTGATAAACAAGCGCAGGACCGTTGCCATCGAATTGGTCAAACCAAGCCCATCGTGGTTTATTCGTTAATCACCAAAAATACTATTGACGATAGAATTTTAAATATTGGCAATATGAAGAAGAAATTAGAGGCAGCAGTTATTAAAGGAGGTAAGTTATGAATTCTGCATGATTTTTCACAAAAATCACCATTCACCCGACGACTGTTAAAATTATTGCAGGCAAATACACTAATCCCAATGCAACTAATAAAGGACTAGACCTGAAAGAATTACTTAATATTCTCGAAAAAGATAATTCGACACAAGTAATCCATGAAAACAGTAACATATTTTCGGATGAGGAATGGGATAAGTTGTTGGATAGATCTGAATTATATAAAGAACTAGAACAAAGATTGCAGAAAAACAACGTTTGATCGAATTAATACCATATTCAGACATGATCCCGAATAAAATCAGTAATGAATTTATTTTTTTTATTTATTAAAAGAAGTGACAAAATACTTTTTCTCGTTTATTTTACTTTATAATTAAAATATGAACGACTGTTAATGAGTTTTAGGTTAAGAACGTTTTTAGATTTAATTATTGCAGTATTGCCTTTTTTTGTTGTTTCTTTGATGTTATTTAAATGTTATGTTATTGTAGTAGTTACCTTTATAGAATTAAGTGCTATTTATGTGATCTGCGAATAAAAAAAAGCGGAATAGATATTTTTGTATTGAAATTAACTAAATAAAATGCATTACATAAAAGTGCAGCTGTCTTTAAATTATTATAATTGGAAAGTAGGTGTTGGGTCTGTGGATGTGAGGAAACGGGAGAAAGCTTTGCTCTTTGTGAATGACGCTGCAGCTTATATCCTTAAAGCTGGAAAATTGTTTAGACATCTTCAAAAATATGCTGCGTATTACATGCACTGTACTTATTTATTAGAGAGTAATTTCCAAATGTTAACGAATGAATTAGTCACACCAAAAAAGTTTTCTTGAAAGCACCTACAAGAGTTGCTTTATACAAAGACAAATGGCCAGCACTTTCCTTACCTACGTCTGCAGTCGTAACAAGATGGGAGATGTGGTTAGAAGCCTCTTCATTTTACACAGACAATTTGGAGAAAGTTGCTAATGTATTAAACAAAGTAACGAAACTGTTAGTAAACACTAGGCTTTTAGTTGTCATTTTCACTACGCTAATCTCTCAAGTTCTAAGTGGAATGAAGTTTTTTAAATTTAAAAATGTTCTAACAGGTAAGCGAACACATTTCACAACAGAAAATTCAGAGTGTTTTAGTAATTAATATTAATAAATAACTTCTGACATGATATCTATAAAATGCAGTCTTAGACATTATTTCTTTTCGTTTGTTTTTGCGATATTGGGAATTAAACTATGATACATCTGCATCTCTGATATTTTGCATTTAGGTTGAGCGTCAAACACGCAGAAGTAGTATCGTCTGACTACGTACTGCTTTCCATAACGCATATGCACGCCGCGGTTGGACGAATGTATCGTACCCCACTCTGTCTCGAACGTCAACGATAACTGGGCGTCGAACAACAGTATGTCTATAACACATATTTGAATAAGCAAATTGCACGGTTTGTGTGAAGTAGTGGTGTGATCGAGCAGCTGTCTTATTCGTGGAATTAGGTACATTCAGCATTAATTTTGTAGTTTAAAAGAAATTATTGTTTTAATTTTTAGACTAACACAATGGATATTAGGTTTTTTGAAAAAAAAAAAGTCTGAAGTGAAATGATGACCTCAACACCAACCGAAGAACGCGATTCGAAGAAAGGGCAGTCGAATACCAATAATGAATCAATGTGCAATATCTCATCTACGCAGAAACTTGAAAACATTTATGAACATAAAGAAATATATGATTTGGGTTTGGAGAAATATGTTGTCTAAAATAACCGATCACATCAAATATGTTTCTGATGACGTCTTTCAATCTTCCGTCAGGTTACAATTTTAGAAAAGATGTAACGGAAGGGGACAGGTATCTCAGACGGGAATAATACGTATTAGAAGGTATTAAAGTGCCTAATTTGTGTATACTATGTATTCTTTAAACCTCTAGTTATAAGAGGCTTGTTACGCGCATAATTCAAGAATTTAACAAATATAAAGACGTACACGAATGTGCTAGAAAACGCACACAAATGAGAGTGGCACAGAAATTCTATTGCAAAAGCAATTAGTTTCAAACAAATTGCGATAGGGAAGTCAACTACCGTTAGCGAACAACTAAATGAAGGCGACTGAAGAAAACATGAAACAATTAAAACCTACTATTTCCTGTACCATTGTTTGTGGCACGGGTCATATTTCGCTTCGCAGAAAACATGTTCACAGAGGAAACTTGAAGAATTACTGATGTTTAGAATTGAAAGTTGTATAAATTACTTGATAATTATTTGAAAAACTTCAAACAAGAAAAATAAATAAACGTTTCAAGCTCAAAATGTGTTTATAAATATTAGTGGCAGCTTCATAACAAAAAGAATTGCGACTGAAGTGAATAATAGTGTCGGATTTTCGCTTTTAGCTAATGAAACAGCTGATACTAATGGAGTGGAACAGCTTTTTTTAGGGCTAAAGTATGTCAATAAAAACAACACAGTCAAGGAAGAATTGTTGGGGTCTACGGCCATGAAATTCGTGGATACCCAAATGTTATCTAAAACTATCCTAGCATTCGCTGAGAATTGTGGCCTGGACCTATGTAGGCTGGTAGGTTTAGGATTTAATGGATGCTCCACTAGGGAGAGAAAACAGAGTTCAGAAATTAATCAACAAACTTGAGAATGTACATAATCTTAAAAATTATAGAAATGTATTTAAAGTACTAATAAAAGACACATCACAAACAAATATATTTCTATAATTCAGGCAATAAAAAACATATAACCTTTACTCTATTTGGGGCTACACTGGTGAACTTGTACATGTTCTTGTGGTTAAGGAGAGTGTTCATTACCACTAGATTATACTGGATAGAAGTGCATTTTTCTCCATGAAATCCTGATGAAGGACAGAGAGAATGTTGAAGTATGCATGTTTTAAAAATGCTAAAAATGCCTACGTTCGCCGGGAGCCCGGCCCAGCCGTTCTTGTTGGAGGTCTAATAAAATAATAAATAAAACCTATTTTTTTAGTTTCATCAATAATAATTATCTATTTTGCCGTAAAAGTATATTTTTTTATTACCTCTGGAATCATGGTTATGTTGTTAACAGGCAACGTAAATATTTTTTTTTAACGGTTTGAAAACAGTTTGTTTCATAATTGCAGAACTACTATGACTGTCGAAAGATTTTATACATCTTTTGGACATAGTCTTAAGCGATGGAATGTTCCAAAGGAACATCACATTTTCATCGCTTAACGTTAAAAAATTAAATCCTACCCGATGGTCGTCCAAATGTAAGTCGATAGTTGCACTGAAATATATACAGATATCTATATAGAAATTTTTTTTAACGAATTGTATGATGAGACCGGCAGAGATTTCAAGGTTGATGTTTATGATGCTGCTTCCGATATTATAATAAATCATAAAAAACAGATTTAAAGGTAGGAAAAGTGTCGTAAAAGGTAAACTAAAGCTATAATAGCGATCAGTCAAAGTCAATCACACCAATTTATTAACAAAATATGCAAAATGTGGTAATGAAATCCTGTTTTTAATACAAAAAAAGGTACAAGCCACAAAATATTATTTTGTTAATATTTCCTTGATTTCCTTAAAACCAACCATATAATCGAAGTTAATATTAGATATATTTTCAGAATGTTCCTTCATTATAGACAAAGAAAGTGATATCACAACGGAAAAGTTTTATTCAGTTTCAATTTAATTTTGTACAAATACAGAGTTCACTGTATGTAAAACTAATCATACACACAAATATTAAAATGAATTATTTACAAAATGGGGGCATCTATTCGCTATTCTAAAGTGAATTAAAATCTTTGTACAAAATACGAACATTTACAAATATAAAATATGAATTATTAATAAAGCTTGAAACTAATTGTTGATAAAATAACAGTATATTTAAACAATTACAAACATTAATGATCCAAGCAGATTCTTTAACACATAATGTTTGTACTTAACTGAAATTAATCTTTGAGAAAACCTCTAAGAATACCAACTGTGCATGAGATGACAATTTGTTGTCCATAGATCATATTTTATGTTAAATATTAAGAATGTAAACTACATTAATATACACAATAACCTAAATTAAAAATTCTATTAACTTGAAAATTAAATTTTTATACGGCGTTACTAAAGGAAGCAATATAGTGTTCAATTTAAAATAAACTCTCATATTTTAAATAACTCATTTTACATAAATATTTTGTTTTGAAAATTGTTAGCACCAAATAGCTGAAAGATATTCCTCAGTTTAAATAAGAATTTATGTAGAAGTTGTGTTAAAAAAATACAAGAACTAGTTTTTGATTAACACTCATCTTCGAGTCCTGGTATTGGAGGTTGGCTCAAATCAATCTTGGTACGTTTCGCGGGTGGTGCAACCGTCGGTGGAGGCACCACATTTGCAGATGGAAGTAAAACATGAGGAGGCGTATTGTACATCGTAGAAAAACCTGCGTTGTATGCAGGTGCCACTAGTTCCTTTTCTTTATTTTTTTTTACCGGTTCTGTTTCACCTAGCATTTCTTCTGCTTTTCGAATTAAGTCTTCTTCACTTAAAGAACTAAGAACACTGGTTGATTTTTCTTCAAACCCTCTTTGCGGCGAATTTGTAGCAGAATGTTTACTTTTTATTTTTGGCAAATTTAGGGGTATTGTTGGAGATAAAACATCAGTTTTTTGACTGATAGCAGCTGATCCTGTAAGTGGTCGCGAACTTATTTTAGGCAGTATTAGAGGTATTGTTAGATCTGGCTGAGGGGTTTGAAGGGTTTTACTAGGCTGGAATAAAATATAAATATATTTTAAATGTGGGCCTACAATAGTTTTAAACAGATGCATGTACCTGTATCTCTACTGCTTCATTTGTTGCAGCACCTATTGTTTTTATACTATCTAATATCTGCTGCAAATTGCTTGGCAATGCAATATTTGCCAAAGCAGATGTCCCAATGTCTGATGCTGTGGCTGAAACTAGATCTTGGGACATATTGTCAATTTCAGCTTTGTGCATAGCAATCCTCTGGTCGAGTTCAGCCATTTTCCTTTGCAATTCTATGCTATTAGATGGAAGTGGAGTTGGATCTTCTAAGCCTTCAACAAACAAATTGTTACATTAGATTGATATGTTTCTTTATTATTCTAAATTCACCAAGATCTTTTGATTGAACGTCCTTGGATTTTTATTTATGGGGACACATAAAATCATTGGTGCATTCGATTACAGTACAGATCAAAACAGAATTAGAGCGACGAGTAAGAGAAGCATAGCATAGAAGCATAAATAAATAGGCTACAACAACTGGAGTTTAGGACAGGATTTGAAAGTGTTTGCAAGCGAATGGACTTCATATACAACACTTATACATAACGCGTACAGCATTTTGTTTTTGATTACCTTGTATTCAATAAATTTTATTTTCTCATACTATATGTTGTTCTTTTCTATATACTTTTAAAATTAAAATTGTTTTTCACCCTTTACTATTAATTAAATACTAATTCAAAACTACATTTCTGAACATCACCAATTCTGAAAGAAGCGATAGGTATAGGCATAAGAATACTTATAGCTTTTCGATAGAGAATTCAATTGTACATCACATGGTGTAAAACTATATAGGGTATTTCATTAAAAAAATACTGTTAGTATTAAGAAGTTACACCAAATCAACAATAATGATAGCAAGGACTGTGGCGTAGTATGGTAAACAACACATAAGTATCGGCACCCTCCGCACCACACAAGTTTAATTTATTATATAGTAATATAATAATTAGTCCGGGACGGCCGTTTCGAGGGCACGAATGGTCCTCATCATCAACCGGTGACCGAATGAAGCGAGAAACAACTTTTTCTAAAACTAAACATGCATGTACTACCCCCTTCTTAGAACAGATATCCTTTACAAGTTACAAGCTTTACAAGTTCTATCGCTCTTTTTGTTTGACCAGTATAGGCTTTATTACAGTGACTACATTCAATTTTATAAATACTCGACCTTTCTCCCATTTTCGGTTTATCTTTAGTTTTACCGAGAAGATTTTTAAGTGTGTTGCGCGAACCGAAGCATACGTTCATATCTTGACTCTTCAAAACCTTCCCCACGCCTTTCGATATGCCGTGAAAGGGGAGTTTCACGAATTTCTTACTATTAGTTTGTACCGGGGTTAATCGTAATCGTACGTCGATGATATTTTCGCGGTTTTTGATACTAAGAAAGTAATATCCCGGATTTTCTCGCGACCCTCAACTCAAAATTTGAAACCATTAAATTCACAGTAGAAGAAGAAGTGAACAATCAACTTCCGTTCCTAGATAGTTTAGTGATTAAAAATAATAAGAAACTGGAAATTGACATCTATAGAAAGGAAACCAACACGAATAGGTATATTATGAGCGATTCTAACCACTGTGGACAACACAAAATGGCCGCGATTAGTTTCTTAATTAATAGATTGGTTAAATTCCCGCTATGTAGAAGTAGATTTAACAGAGAACTTAAATTCATAAAAAACGTAGCTATTTATAACGGTTACTCTTCTATAGAAGTCGATCGCATGCTTAAGAAAGTCCAACATAGGCTTTACGTAAGAAATTCCACGACCTTAACCCCGGTAGAAACTAATAGCAAGAAATTCGTGAAACTCCCCTTTCACGGCATATCGGAAGGCGTGGGGAAGGTTTTGAAGAGTCAAGATATGAACGTATGCTTCGGTTCGCGCAACACACTCAAAAATCTTCTCGGTAATCCTAAAGATAAACCGAAAATGGGAGAAAGGTCGGGTATTTACAAAATTGAATGTAGTCACTGTAATAAAGCCTATATTGGTCAAACAAAAAGAGCGATAGAAACTAGATTCAAAGAACATATACGAAATTATCGCTACGGAAGATTGGAGGCGTCGAGTGTGGCACAACATATAAACGAAACCGGGCATAGTATTAAATTAGAAGACTTAAAATTGATTAAAAACGTAACGTCGCCGCGAGAATTAGATGCGTACGAGACAGTTTACATAAAAAGTAATAAAAATCTGATGAACCGAGAAAACGGACCGTTGTCGTACTCTGTCCTTTTTGACCTTTTGCAGTAGGCTGGCACTCGTTTATATTTTGGGTCATAAAAGAGATCTTCCCGTCCATCTGGCCGTGTTTTCCGCATGTCGTAGTTTAAGACGCGTAGAGGGTAGAATTAGGCACTTGTAAAATACAATATTTCTTCTCGGTGAAGGGATAGTTCACGCATGTTATTTTTCGCACGTCGTAGCTTCAAGGCGTGCAGGGGGTAGAAATAGGCACTTGTAAAGGATATCTGTTCTAAGAAGTAGGGATAGTACATGCATGTTTAGTTTTAGAAAAAGTTTTTTCTCACTTCATTGGGTCACCGGTTGATGATGAGGACCATTCGTGCCCTCGAAACGGCCGTCCCGGACTAATTATTATATTACTATATAATAAATTAAACTTGTGTGGTGCGGAGGGTGCCGATACTTATGCGTTGTTTACCAAATCAACAATTGGTTGTACCTTGTATCATCTTAAATAGTAGAGTACCCTCCACAATTCACATGAAAGCTTTCTACCTTTTACTGTATAGCTGTTACACATCTTTAGCACATCATATGGTTTTTTTGCTTTTTTTCACAAAACTCAAAATAACTCTAAAACGGTAACCGACATGTAAGACGATGTTTTATAAAATTGGCTTTAAAATGCTTAGTAGAATCTAAAAATTCAAACAAAAAAAAAATAGATTTCTATTTATGATATCACAGTTGGGCGTGATTTTCGATGTAACCGGAAGTGACACTGATGAAGTTATTTTTCATAAATAGATCATAGCTAACTATTCTGAATCTCAAAGTTTCAAAATCGAGATATCATTGCAAGTTCAATGAAATGAATTTTAATGAACGGGCTCCGTGAGTCACCTGTATATTACGTATATAGTGTTCGAATGTGGATTCAATAAATGTACAGTGAACGCGAAACGCGAGCAAATTAGCGAATACATTACATCACATTTTCCCGCAAGATATTTCTAACGTAGCAACTTACACGGATTACAACGTTTTACATTTGATTTTGCGCTAAATTTTAACAAGTACATAAAGTTGAATCGCTTTCAACTTTACGCACGAGTTACGAACGTCATAACATTCATATGTCTATTGTGAACACATGCGTTTATTTTCTATCTTTGAACTTCGCGAGTTACGACACCTTTTACCATTTCTAACGTTTACATTCATTGTGAATGAAGTCTTATTTTAAGTCTTAGTTTGCTTGTTTTTTCCATTATAAACTACGCAAATGATTGCCGTCCTTCATATTTTTAAAGTTTTGTGTAAATTATGTTTCTAAAGTATTTGTATTATTTGGCTGTTATCAAATTCAGGTGTTTTGTATAATCTGCAACCATTAAGTAACTTTAGGCTAATACATTCACATTGGTACAACATTAAAGCATGTATTTATTCTTTAAAAATATTATTCGTCAACGCCAACGTCATGTTCTAAGAGATCACCGGTGATGTGTTTGATAAATACCGTCGATTACAACTGCGACAAACAGCGTGACATATCTCACTGAAATCCGTAATATTTTTGTTTTAAAAATCGAATTCTCCAAACATAGGTTCCAGATTATACAATTTCCGTGTGTGGATTGCGCTGATGTCTTTGTGTTTATGAACTAGACATTCGCTAGTTTTCACTATTTTAATATCCTTATTTCCATTGACATACTTAATTTGTCTAATATACCACAATAATAAGGGTGTATTTCTCGAGTTTGGATATAATTTGTTTATATATCGGTTCCTGAGACATTATAGTTTGAAAACATAGCGAAGCGTATAGAATTAACGTTAGAACAACGTTCTATCATCAACAAAAAGCGCGAGTGTGAAAGATGCGTTGATTAACTCAAATTTAAATTATTTGGTTGGAAACGCAAAGTTTATGTTCTTAACGTCTTAGTAAATCTTGCACAACTCCCACCCTGAAACGTAGAGGCGGAAATATGGCTTAAGGATATTTTTCCTAAGTAGATAACGACCCCGAACACATCATTACGATTTGTTTTTTTGGAAGCAAATTATGTTAAAATAATGGTATCGCTTCTTTAAACATCGATCCGTTGTTCACCGAGGTTTTGTGGGTAAGCGAATCATATAATGCCCAGCTGCCCTGAAATCATTACAGGAGGTGTGACCACAAATTGGTGTCGATTACTGTTAAAGTATGTGTCAAGCTATATCAAAGGCTAAAGTCTGACATGTTTATGAAAGTAAATTTAACAGAGTGCACCACTTAAATAATACATGCAAATAACAAAGAAAGAAAGCAAACATCGCAAATTCCGAGCAGGTAAAGTTATTATGTACAGTGGGGGGTCATATTTCTACTATACCTTGTCTCGATAACAGGAGGAGTGATTTAAATTTTTCGCGCAAATATTGAGCGCTTCCATTGACTCTGATCAAATACGTCTTACATACAAACAATATCATAACGGAAGCCGTCGTCGGCCATGTTTAGTTTACAGCTGAATCTTCTACAATACTTTTCGGTTATTTGGCAGCTTATTAGTTAAAAATCGAGTTCTTTTGAGAACTAACTCGTCGAATAATGAGTAAAGGAGCAGGTCCCCCTACCTTGACACTTTCTCCGCCGAGCGTCGGACATTTGTCGCTGGACGAGAAAAACGACATTTTGAATACATACAAGATGTTTTTATTGAAAGGAGGTGATAAGCGCACTATCACAACTGTGTCTGATGTTTCCAATACTTTGGGTAAGCTATATAAGTGTATATTTCCCATTATTTGTACATTTATAGTAATATTATTGTAGGCACAACAAAGTCAACGGTGTACAGAGTCGTCGAACAATATAAAGAAAAGGGCCAACTTACTGGACCGAAAAATAGTCCCGGACGTCATTCCAAATTGAAAACATTTGATGAAAATGTGAAAAATGCTGTCCGTCGAATAGTGCATAGCTTCTTTCTTAAGAATGAATTGCCAACGTTCAACAAACTCTAGAACTACAAATATATGATGATACAAGATGATATACCAAAAATGAGTCATGCAACCTTACACAGATTTTTAAAAACCATCAACTTTAAGTATGCTATAATAAAATAAAATTTCTTGCTTGAGTGTATTACCAGCTTCGCATTAACTTCAGATATTGTAAACGCACAAAAAAATCCTTATTAATAGAAAGAGGTGAGACTACATGATGGAGAAGAGACTATTTGATGGCAATAAAGCAATATAGAACGGAAGGCAGACCAATAGTTTATTTAGACGAGACATGGGTCAACGAAGAACACACAAAAGACAAAGTATGGACCGATACAAGTGTCACCACTTCTTGACAAGCCTCTATTGAAGATTTGTTAACTGGTCTCAAAAATCCAACAGGCCAAGGAGGAAGGCTTATCGTACACCATATCCGTTCCGATATATGTTTCCTCAAAGGCGAACTGTTGCTGTTCGAGCGTAAAAAAACCACAGATTATCATGAAGAGATGAACAGTCTGTCTTTGAGAAATGGTTTGAGAAGATAATAGCTGTGTTACTTCATAACTCTATAATTGTGATGGACAATGCACCATACCATTCACGAGAAAGTGAGAAGATTCCAACCTCTAATTGGAAGAAAGTTGACATTCAGGAATGGACCATCAAAAAATATTTCTTTCAGTGTGGATATGATTCGTTCTCAATTACTGCATTTAGTATGCCCTAACAAAAGTAGATTTAATAGTTACGTTGTTGATGAAGTGGTAACAAAGGCAGAAAAAATCGTTTTAAGGTTACTACTACTATTAGTGTGGGCACAAATAAAAGGGGAAGTTGCTTCCCGAAATACAGATTTTAAATTAGCAAGTGTTCGTCAACTTCTTTTAGAAGCTGTTAATAATATCTGTGCAGCAAAATGGTAAAACTGCATAGGGCATACAATGGTAAGAGAAGATGAAATGTGGAAGTTGGATGAATTGATGGATTATTTGATTGAACCATTTATAATTAATGTTGCAGACACAGACAACAACAGTGAAAGTGACTTTCTATCAGAGAGTAAATAGGATATAATTATACATTTTCCATTTTTGTTGCTATAATAAATGCCATCTTATATATAACGTACTATATGTATTAGTATTACAATCACAAGATTTTCTCAATAAAGTTTCTTAATTGTCGCCTGTCTTTTAATGCTTGTAAAATATTCTCAGTTGATTTATAGTAACAAATGAAAAAATAAGAATCATTCTTATATAAGTCCTACTTGCATGATTTGTAGAAGCAGAATATTTCCTTGCATGAAGTGTTGAAATAATTTTTATCTATTAGTTTATTAATGTAGAGTAGGTACTTTACGCACACAATATTTAATTTATTTGCAAAAGTAAAGTAATACGTAAAACGTCATCTTCTATCCGTTTTGTTCGAAATAGTCGTATTATGGTCGTATTTCATTATATTGTATGCGTGTGAACCGTTCTGCTTCCGCTACTCCTACTGTTTTTGAAACATAGTACAAGAGACAACCTTAATTATTTAGCACAACGTCACACGAAACACAGCCTACATTTTCTTAAACGGAATGTATGTTTTATTTTGCGTTTATTAAAATCTACGTATTTTTATGAGTACTTAGCCTAAGCTGTAATAATAACGCTAATAAAAAACTAATAATATAATAATTTTTAAATATCCCTCCAATATTCAAAATTGTTAAGCGGGCGAAAATTTTTACTGTACTGGTAAATTGCGTAAAAATTGACATGATTGTAATGACATATACCCATTGAACCTATTCGTTTACAACATACCTGAAATGGACCCATATGCAAGTAGCACTGAGCCAAATTTGGTGCCAATTGTCACCATGTTCATATTTTGATAAATGTAACCTATAAGTTAAATACCTTCGAATCTTGTTTATCTTTGTCCGTGTATCTGTTTGTTATTGTTAGTTTATTGTCCTCATTTAGAATTTAAATCAGTACTATTCAGTGCTAAGTTAATAGAACTGGTTTACATTAAAGGTGAGCAAAACAATCTAAGAAAAGGTACTCTGCTATTGAACATCTAAATGCTATAGAAGAAAACTACATTGATATTGATATAATGATTTGTTTTAGGCTACGCTTCTATAATGGTGGTGTTTAGCCCATCTGAAATAGTTGATATCATTACAACTTTAGATTTTGTACTTTATAGTATACCTTTATAATACATGTTACAAAATATCCATTTGTTATAGGTGAATCTCACCAAAACTATCACCAGCTCTATGCAGAGCAACATCTCAATCGCACTATTCCAAATTCAGCAACAATAGCAGGCTTGGTTGCTAGAGCTCGAATAGGGAAACTACAAGCTAGTAAACGAACTCGTGTTGATCATATTGTTAATGAGAACAAACAAATAGATGTATTAGTTCCCGTTGCAAATACTTCTCACGTATCCACAAGAAAATTTGCTGAAGATTCTAGACTAAGTCAATCAACAGTAATGCGCATTTTAAAGAAACATCATCACCATAAATATCATGTGACGTTGATGCAAGATTTGACCAAAAGATATTTTCTACGTAGGTTGAAATTTTGTAACCAAAGTATTGCACTGCTACAAAACAATGACAGATATTTTAGCAATGTCCTTTCTTTTGACGAAAGTTGTTTTCACAACTTCACAATGGTATAGTAAATAAACACAAGAGAAAATATACAGAATCGTTGAGGAATAAATGTTTGGTGTTGTATTTTGAATCAAAAGATACTTTTTTGAAGGGACATTAACACCTATTAGGTAAGTCGATTTCCTAAGAATTATTTTACCACTATTATTAGAAAATGTAAACTTAGAAACACAAAGACAACTGAGTTTCCAGCAAGATAGATCTCCTGCGCATACCTTAGGCATAAGCGTTGCATACTTGAACGAAGTATTTCTGTTGGTTAGGTGAAGATGGAGGATTTTCATGGCCAGCTAGGTTATCAGATCTAACACTTTTAGATTTTTTCCTATCCGGGATACATTAAAGAAAAATTAGATAGAGAGCCATCAACAACTCCAGATGTTATGAAAAATAGGATCAAAAATATGTCATAACATACCACCTGAAATGTTAGGTAATATTCATCAGAAATTTGCAAACAATCTGCGGGAGTGTATTATTGCTAATGGAGGACACTTCTGGAAAATTGTTTCTGTAAACTGCTAGTGTGTGGAACACTAACAAATTGGTAAAGCATTATAATATAAAAACAAATATTGTAGCAAATATCATGGAGGCGTGTTGCATGCTGCCTAGACGCCGTATATTACTGTGTTATTATGGGGGTTTCGTTTGTATAAGGTTGGTAGTGTGGTGTAATATTTTGCGTAAAAATTGTGTAAACATGCTTTAAACGACGGGAATAAAAATATTCTAATTTTAAACGAATTTAAGAAAAAAATTTCTACATTAAAAATTAACGTAAAATGTACAATGTATTCCAAATAACGGTCTCTTTCAGTAAAGGCACAAAAAAATATACATGTAGGCTGGGTGACCTCCATGGTGTATAACCCCGCCTGTCCAGAATTTGCAATATTCGCTTTGTTTCTTTATTATTTGGGTGTATAAGTGGTTCAGCCTGTATATACGTACATATACAGTGTGAGTTGGAAGGAACAGACCAAGCTCTAGGAGTATATTGTACACGTGAAACTAATGTAAAAAAATTGTTCTTATCCGATATTCGTTTGTTTCTCGCACATAAACAAACATATTTGCATATTCTAAAATTGAATAAAACTCGATAATAAACGTAAAAGTATTATCAACATACAGTGATAATGACATATAACAGAACAACAAAATTATTGAAATGATTTTGAGCCTCGATTGCCTCAGATAGCCGATAGGTCATATGTAAGAAGCAAAAATATTTTGATGTAGGACGTACATGACTTACCTTTCGTGGGTAAATTTTATTTATTTAAGACGTATTAATTCGGAAACAAGCGAAAATTTGGACCATTTACAAGAACACTAGTTAATATTTTTTTAAATTACGCTTAACTTAAAACAAATGAAAATCGGATAAAAACATGAGGGTTTTCTTACGTGTACAATACACGCCTGGAGTTTGGTCCGTTCCTCCCGATTCATCCCTTCATATTCATATTCATTCATTCATATTCATCATATTCTCTTTTACTCTACAGCGTTTTAAAATGTAAACACTTTAGGAAAATACCTTAAATTCTCGGGTCTTTTGTACAGTACCTTCAAATATCAATAAAATTTTTAATGGGAATTCCCGATATACTAACATATATTTTTGTAACATTCATTATATACAAATTATTAATGATAGCAGGGACTGTGGGTTATGTTAGGCTACACTTCGGTAGATTACATTAGAGCCCACCACATAAACGAAACCGGGCATAATATGAAATTAGAAAACTTGAAATTGATTAAGGACATAACTTCACTGCGGGAATTAGACGCGTACGAGACGGTTTACATAAAAAGCAACAAAAATCTGATGAACAGAGAGAACGGGTCGTTGTCGTATTCAGTTCTATTCCATTTAAGGGGGAAAGCTTGCACATGTTTTATGTGTCGAGGTACAATAACAAGAGACCCTTCCGACTATGTGTCCGTATTCCATAGTTTTTCGCACGTTTTAGTTTTAAGGCACGTAGGCGGTCAAAGTAGGTACTTATAAATATTTTTTTTTGAAAGTAGGGATAGGAGCAAGCATGTTAGTTTTAGAGGTTTCTCACATCATTCGGTCACCCATTGAGAATGTGGATCATTTGTATCGTCGAAACGGCCGTCCCGGATTAATTAATTAAACTTATGTGGTGCGGAGGTTACCGATACTTTTGTGTTGTTTACTTCGGAACATAATCATATTAAAATAGCAATACCTGGAATCGATTCAAATTTACTGCTGAATGGCTTAAACGTCTGAGGTGGAAGAGCACTGTCAAGAAAAGTACTTTGTTTGGTTGAATTTGAAATAACTGGCAAGTTGTTTGTCAGCCGTGTTGAATCGGTCAGCGCCAGAGGTGGTATACTAGCCTCTGGGTCTGAATCCTCTGGACTATATGGCTCATCTGCAAAAATAAGATGCGTTATGAAAGCAATTTGGAAGCTTTTATAATGTATTTCGATTTACCCATGTCGTCCCCAGTAGTTGTAGCGGGCGATGGTGCGATAATAGGTGGTGTTGGTAGCGTAACTGTTGGTGTATATGCTGTCTTTATTCTAGGATCTCTGCTTGGTGGAGGTGTGTAAGATCGAGATGGAGTAGATGCAGTTGAAATAGGAGGTGTAGAAGATCCTGGTGGAATAACTGCTATATCAACTTTTATTTTTTTAGGTATCACAGGTAACGTTGAATCCGTCATGGGACGTTTCCTTTTATCTCTTACGATAACACCGACTAATAATGGTGGTCTGCTTTCCTCGAAACCTACGGATCACAATATTAATAAGGTTTTTTTTCGAATCTAATGTACTACCTGGGCCGTTAATTGGCAATAAAGCCTGTGGTATCGGAGTTTGGCCACCTAATGGGAAGATGTAAAAATCCTTTACCGCTTTATTCGTACTTTTTACAACACCCAGCCTTTTTCTGCTTGATAAATAACTGTATAAGGCAATATAAGGCATCTTTTCTTCTATATTAGTAGCGTTCAATTTCAATAGTGAAATCATTTTACTATTGGAACATTTCATTTTTCCTATATAATCCCAAACAGTATCAGGTGAAATTCTACCAACTATATCCAAAGTAGAAGGAAGTTCATCGCTTAACCCGCTGCAATCCCCTGTTAAAAATATATTACATAAGTATTTGTTGACGGTCCCTTTGTTTTGAATATACCTGAAACTTCGTGGGCGGTTATTGATATTTGTGCAACATCTACCATATTTATTGTTCCTTTCCATACGTGTTCCGTCTGTTGCCTTATTGGAGATAAAGTAGGGCTATCATCTTTAGGAGAGAGTGGTCCTATAGAGTCTATGCTGATACTTCGGCTGATATCTTTCTTTTCTAAAACAACAAGAGTTTTGCAAGTTAAGTAAATTAATTTTAGAAGAAATAGTAATACCATTCTTATCAACAGCATCTGAAGTTGTTTGAATTATTTGCGTTTCATCTGGATCGTTACTTCTAGGTGGTGTAGGAATTGTTACCGTTGAAGTAGGTTCATGATCACTGTCACTTTCAACATTCGCTGCTGCAAGTAAATATATAAACAATCTAATGTGTATCTTAGCGGCTACTTTCAGATGGATGTGCAGTTTGAAAATAGTTATTTTGAAGAATCTGTGAAGAGGGGCACTTTTACATCTGTGTGTACATGTGCTTAGTATGCTCGCAAACAAAAAAAATCAAGGTATATAAGTATATTGTGTAAATTTTAATACTTAAACCACTAAGGAAAATTCATAATCTTAATGTGAAAACGGTGTTTTCAAATTCGATTGATAATTATGAATAAAAATACTGATTTGCAAAATCAAAAATTACACATGTTCGCTTAGTATGTTGAAATTTGCTGAAAATTGTTTACGTAGAATTTAAAAAAAATTTCTTAAAGCAATGTGCAACGTGGACATTGCACAAAATATTACTCCCGAAATGTTAAATATTTAACAAAATACAAGGACTAATCGCACTGCAGTCTATATGGGGGCAAATTAATATCTTTAGTAAAACAAAAGTTTATAGTATTTCTTCACAGTATTCTAGGGTAATGTTAAAAAAAATGAACAGCACGGATCAAACAATTGAAACAAATAAATTTCGATAAGTTGCCGAAAACTAATATAATTCGAATCATCGAATTATATGGGGTTTAAATATCAATCGTTAAAGAAACAGCGGAATATCAAATCGTGTCAATTATCTCAAGATAGGTACAAGGAATAGTGATGAAGAATCTCTCCGAATATTTTTTTATTTGAAAACTTTTTCTACAAATTTCTTAGGGAATGAATTATCTTCTCACGTAATAGGTGGACAGCCTGTATAAGTAGATATCTATACGCAATCATTAGTGTTTTGCTAAAAGTACCTTGGACGACATCTTCTTGCGGAACATGTTTCCACAACCTATCCTCTAATGGAGGAACAATTTGTTTATCAACAAGCTGCTCCAAAATCTCCTTGGATTTCTTATCTAATTTTTCAGTTGTGTTATGGATCTCCTTCTTATGTCTTGAACTTTTATGTGGGCGCCTGTGTCGGTCTCTATCTTCACTTCGCGATTTTCTTTTGTCACTATGTCTGCTGTGCTCCCTACTTCTTGATCGCTTTCGTCTATCTCTTTCTCTATCTTTGTCTTTACTAATGGATCTATGTTCCTTTCTTCTATCTTTGCTAAATTATTAAAAGATAGAATATATTGAAATGTTACAGATTAGGATCAAGTTGTAATTGCTACTAGCAGATTACGTAAAATATACCGAGTAAAAACAAAAAATAGTGTTATTATTTGTAGCCAATATTTTTTTATTAGAGTTACAAGTTTATAAGGAGGTTCAAACCTCATTTCAGTTTTTGCTGCATGGCCTATGAAATTTTTTAATAATATTTCCGAATACAGAAAGTAATTTCACATTTTAATAGAGTTGGAACTTGGGAAAGGAATCAATTAATACTAGATTAGTTGAAGTAAATTTTATCTTAATAACCCGTAGTATAATAATTATTGAGAATTGCAATCGTTTATGTTTTAACTTCCTTGTAAACTTGTAACTCCAACAAAAAAAAATATTGGTTACAAACAATGGTTACTGCTACAATGAATATCGAAATCAGAATACGCAACTTTTAAATTTGCCCCGCGCTGTGAAAACCCGACCTTGACATATTGACGTATATAACATAATTGCCGTACACAAAAGGGGGCACCAAAAAATTATACCTGAAACTTGTACATGCAGGGAGTAAAATGAAATAATTCTCCGCTGAAAATATTGCAAATCCATAAGGAATAATCAACTATACTGCTATGCATTGTCTTGCCGTTTTATCAGATAATTTACATAGACAAAAGCAAACTAAGTGTAGTATTTAGATATTTCTAATTAATTAATTATTTAATTAAACACGATAAATGTGAGAAACACATTTAACAAAATGAAATCAGAAGATTCCTTGCGAGTAAGGTGCTTTATACTATTTTCTACCAAACCTGTTCTTTTTCGCAATGCTGCACCACGTATTCTTATGCTTTCGTTTCAACTTTGAAGTTTGTGTTTGGAATAGTTTAACAGTTTCAATTAACGAAAATAAGTTCGGGTGGTTAGTACAGACACTATTATTAAATTTGGATAAAATGGAGTGGAAAGACTCATACGCATCTGTGATTCGTTCTATATGCGCTGAGTGCTCTGCCTATAATTTAGGTTGAGAAGATGTTTCTTCTCCAATATGTGTCCACAAGATAATCAGCAGTTATGCGGTAACCCTGTCGTCGATTGATTTTCATCAAAGACCAGTGCGAAACAGTCCCCGACATTATTTGGATTTATCTGGCAGCAAGTAAAAAGCCAACGGAATATAATGTCCATTGTTATGAATATGTATAGTGAACATTTGCAAGAAATCCTGCTGCGTTGTAAACAGTTTAATGGATTGAAGTCAGTTGTGCATTTTTCTATGTAAATTTATGTGTAGATAAATGAAAAGATCAACACGATCACAAACAGCAGTAATAGTAGACGATGATGTAAACGGGAGGGCGCCTCTTTGCATGTCATGTACAGTGTATTATGCAACGGAAATACAGAGGAAATCGTATCATTGTCCGTGACATTTTCACCGATCACTATCGACAAATAGTCTACCCAATAATTCATGATCATGTGAACTGAAGAACGATATACTGCTTAATGACTTTATAAATGTTCACTTTTTGTGTGTCGAGCTTTTATTTCATTCAATACTTGTCAGAGAAAATATCATTATTCAAGTAAAATCAATATTTTACGAAAAAATCATAAACTATTCTGTAGAATAAATTGTAGACGTTACTTATTTAACACAGCAAATGATTTATTTACCACATGCAATAGTACTTTAGTTCGCGACAGCATTTTATGAAATTTTTATTTCCGGAAAGGATGCTCACATACACGAAACGCGGGTTATAATACAATACATATTCAACAGAATTTCCACGGGAGTTATGTAAATACTAGAAAATGATTGTTGTATCCAACAAGTTTTCATGGAGGACTGCCTTTCCAAAGACCAACCCCTGTTCTTCTGCCCACTTTCCTTACCGTCTTCTGTACGCCAAAAAGAGTCCTTATTAAAGGTACTGTATGTAACTGAGGTTATTCCTATTTAATTTCAGTTATATAAGTTATTGTTGATTCTTGTAACGCTGTTTTTTATATGTTAAATCATATTTAAAATGCATACTGAATTTTTGATTGTGGTAACGGATTGTTTTTATCTTCTTTATTTCTTATAAAAAAAGTTAATTCCAGTTACGAAATGCTTTTTATAACCAATTATCCGTAACTAAAATCAGTGTCAGAACAATTACGAATCTGTAAGATGTCGGTCGCTACTTTGTGAAGATCCACGATTAAATATAAAACACAATATACTTTTTAATTATTGATCTATTTAATTACACCGTGTGCATATTTATATCGTATTACGTCTACGATTATCTCTGCTTCTCATTTTTAACACTACCTGCAACGTACTTAACCTTACTAACACCTGCTAGTAGCAATAGTGCAACACTTGGTCATAAAGTATTTTTTTTTTCGTTGACTTCTTATTTAAGATTTGTTTCGATTAAAAAAAAACATTTTTACCTGTCATTTTTTTCTTTACTTGATATTCTGTCTTTGTCTCGATTTTTATCTTTCTTATGTTTTGAAGAAGATGACTTCCGATCCCTGTCTTTGGATAATTCCTTCTTTGCTTCTTCCTTGTCAGTAGATGTACTGTCAGCTCCTAAGCCTGTGATAACTTCTGTGACAGTTTGATCTGTTGGACGATCATCTTCAAATACTTGTTCCCCTGAATTAAATTATCAGATTAATTACATGATTGTGCGGGTTTACGATAGGGTTTCCACAGCGGCCCTTTTGGGTCAGACAACCGTTTTGTTTGTTACATATAACCAGTGTAAAATAATGTTGCTGCTTAAAATGAATTGATTTGAGTTGCATTCTTTTTTCATGTATTTTGTAGATTGCAGTAGTAGAGCTTTGTTAGTGAAAAGCACATATACAGAATTACGGCGGTTAAGAAGTGGTCACAAAGAACCCAAAGTTACGAATCATAAAAATATTGCTGTTCTGTTAATTAAATTATAATTTTAAAAAATGAAATGCTATTTTATTAATAAAAAAAAGGAATACAAAACCGGAATCGATCTAGTAATAAGAATTTAGCATTTTTAGCAGTTTACATAGTCTTATAAAGCCTATTAAATTCTGAATATGCGGCTTGGATATTGTTACTTCAAGGTGCGTTCGTACACACACGGATGTTTGTGGTTATTGCGAGCCAAAGGCTATCGTAGCAGTGCCCTTAATTTAATGAATCTTAAAACTCATTTGAGGTCCTAATTTTTTAGCTTAGCAATGTTAAAAATGTTTTGTTCAAAAGTTGGTAATGCTAGTGAGACATTTGCATATATATTTAGATCTTGGCGTAGGCGGTAGAATTAATCTTCAGCTTCTCTCCTATACAAAGTAACTTGTTTGTTTTATTTTAAAATGTGAATATTAGTGAAAGATAAAAAGTAATCTTTTATAAAAGATTTGATTTGAAGCAAGCGTTACGTTATGATTTTTAGTTAACGCCATTTAAAAATCTTTAGGGGAACAGTTGCCGTAAACAAAATGCAAATATATTGTCAGGATAGTGTTATTAAGAGAGATGACAAAGGCAGGTGAAATTATTACTTTTGTGCAGCGACTAGACAGACTCGTGTTTTGTCGACTCTCGGATAATAATTTCGCATGCCTTGGTCATCTCTAGTTTCTAATAAACTCAGCTACAAAATGACATGCATTGAGCAACCAGGTTACATGAAGCAATTGAGGATGAGATTGTTTTAGTAACTTTCCAGCTTTACCCATGTTTGAACCCTCATTTGTAACCAACATTACAAGTTGAGTTACCGATATATGAACTTCCCAAATACATTTATTACAGTTTCTACTATCGTTTTCGCGTTTGTCTTCTGTAATATTGTACTACGAAAAAGCATGTCTTTTACATACGGTAAAATGTTGATTTGCAAACAATACATTCAACAATGGTGCCAGTGTATTCTAATGTCGGAAATCGGTTAAGAATTCTATTAATACTCGTCGAGCATAACAAAGCACGCCGTCGATTCGCCATCATCAATCCAACCCGTCATTCATACACCGCACGCGTATGAATCCTGACTTCGGGTATGTCCGACTGCTTTCGAAATATCATCGCCGCCAATTAGTGTGCACTCGTTTCTGCAAGCTTAATTATGAATAGAATCGACAGTGTTCAATTTCGTTTTACCCTCATTCTGGGTAGGAATGACAAATAATAAATAAATATTTTAGTTTTATGACGACTACGCTCGTAAATGCTTCTATTATTCTGACTTCTTTGGTTTTAACAGTATTTGTCCGTACTTTAATCCCATTGTCGATGTCTTTTGTGGGCTACAATAAGATTTCGTTTCAACGACAGGCTCTTGTAGGAGACTTGTAAAATTTCAGGAAAACATTTTGGACTCACATAGAAAACATTAGCAACGAATACAGTTTTTTCACTAGGACGTATTGGGCACACAATAAAGATATTAGGCAAAATAAGCTCATCTTAAACTAATATTGCTAAAAGAAATGAAATAATAAATTTTGGAAACAAAGCAACTAATCCATATATCTCTGATATGGCAGCTTTTATTAGAAAATGTGAACCGTTTAACTATGTAATTAACATTTTGTTACTCAAATCCATATCAAATGGGTTTACATAAGTTAGTAATTTGTTCATCAATGCTACCAGTATTAATAGTGGTATGTTCTAGGAGCTCACTTTATATATATCTGAGAAATGGACTAACCTTTGTGAGTTTTAAAAACATATTGACGATTACAGTTTAATAATTCCAATTCTGATTTCTTAATCATATCCAGCTGATGTTTAGCTTCCCGTTCTCTCCACAGCGCTAATTCTTGACTTGCCAAATCATCAGGGGAAAGCCGTACCTAAAAGAAAACGGTTAAATAATAATATAACAAAATAGAACAAACGAACCAACTGATACGGATTTATAGATTTTTCACATATTCTTCTCCATAGAGTTTGATTTTTAACATCTTTGATGTTAAATATTAGACTTCTATACTTATTTCTATACTTTTGTCCAGTATCTCCAAAGCATTTAAATAATTGATTTTCTATTTCTGTTGATATATTTATGACTTCAATCTCAGTTAATTTTAGATCGTCTACCATTTTTATACGGTTTGTAAGTTGTTCCATTAAAGTTTTGCGAACATTTTCACGTATATTTTCAGTTTTAGGTTGTGGTGTTAAAGCAACTTCCGCTTGCCGCGCTTTTGGAGTTTTCTGAGGCATGGGCTTTTCTTTGGGTATAGGTGGTGTGGATAGACTTCTTGATATTGATGACGACGATAACGATGATGTTTTCGGTTTACTTGGAGTAGTTATTGTAGTTGATGTTTTAGTTACAGGAACCGCTTGAATAAGCTTAGTTTGCTTCGGTTGATTTGATGTACATACTTGTTTACTAATAATTTTTAAACCAGTAATCTAGAATTTAAGGGTCACAAATTAAGTATGTTACAACATCTAAACTCACCTTCTTATGTAATCTATTTGGATCAGTTGGTACTTGGTGTTTTGGTTGATGTTGTAATACACCAATATTGACTTCCTTTCGTTGAATTGCTAACGATACACCATCGTTTGAGGAATTCTTTATCAGTTGAAGTTTTGATTGTGACATTTTCTACACAAATCAAATAAAGATGATTGTTACTATATACACAGAAACCATGCGAAAATGTATAACTGGACATTACAAAATAGTCATTTCATTCAATTGGTTTCATAAATAAAAAAAGCAATATGCAAAAGATACTTAGAAAATAATGTTTTACATTATCAAAAGTACATTCATCTACTTGCAACAATTTGTCAAGTACCTGTATATTAGATGGATATGCAAATTCCCTTGCTTCAGTAGAACGAGCACTTGTATTGCTCTAGAATAAGGAGGAATTTGTTATAGATTACATAAACGTGCATAGCATGTTTGTAGGCTATAATCGGCTAAGCAAGTAAATCCTTAAGTTGTTATGTTCCCTATGTAGCTTATAAAGTAGATTTATTGTTGCTTTTATGTTTTAGGGGATGGCAAGTGGAGAATGTGTAAGTTGTTCTCGATTTTACTACATTTCTTGCGAATTAAGACAAATCTTTACTTTTTTTGCGATATAAGAAGTACATGAACAGTAAAAACACGTTTTAGGAGCACTCTTAAAAGCCCAAATTTTTAACCTGTCGTCTTACAAACTTAGAGCAAATTTTTAAAATCCCTCGTTGAATCGACCAGGGCGCCACTGATCCTAGGTTAAGTAAGTAGTTTTTTATTTTACAATATTGGACAACTTCAAACATTTAAATTAGTATAAAAAAATCTGTTTTGCCAAATATCCAGAAAATGCTTATAGGTAGATATAAGGAATCTCACAGGAAGTTCCTTTATCTTTAGCGTGCGTTAAAAATAGGGGACTTCTCGTAAAACTTTATCGAAATATTTTCCTCATACTGGTGTTACGTTAGTTACAGCCCATGGTAGGAATGTAATAATTGTTATTGCACAATAAATATTGCTTATTACAACAATTTTTTAGTTGATGTTGCCGTTTTGATGTAGGGTGTTTTCACTGCTCCATATCTTGTAATTAATGCATAGAAACTAAGTAAACAGGATATCCGAAAGCACGTGGTTTCAAATTATATTGAAATATAGAGCACCTCGAAACTACCCAAAGCTGTGTATTTTTAGGTATGGAGAGTCCTAACGCACATGCGTTTGTCCTTCTAAATCACTAACAACATACATTAGGTTGGTTGGGTTTAAATAGAATAGCTGTATATAATCTTTGCAAAAAAACAAATTTTTGAAACAAAATTCTAATATAATGTTATTAGAGATGCACCTTGGGAACACAGTAGTGATCTCTACCCTAATTATGAAGCTATTATCCCGGTTAAGAAAAAGTGCCATCCTGAAAATGAGAACGTTATCGAGTCTAAAGGAGAAGTATCTTTACAAAGTTTACTTGCTCACACTATTTTACCGCAATTTAAAGCATAGGAAGAGGTTATTGATACACTAAATATAGAAGAAACAAAGTAATTTTTCTAACTTCTCTCGGATCTGTACAGTTAATATCGGGTGATTTCAATTTTACTAAATAATTTTTTTGTCAGAACCTTCGTCCATAATACAATTATTAAACTTTTAGTGCGAACAAATTAAAAATAATCGGTTTTCACTCAGTATTATATACCTTTGCTACATGTTTTTTATTGATACTGTGCATAATTATCCATAAAAATATTGTGTATAATTCATCAAATGACATATTTTCTCAATGTCCTTCCATCATAAAAAAATGTGTTGTTATAAATACTAAACAACAACTATTTTAAATTCGAATCAGTATCAGTATGTTGTAAATGTTCCAATTCATTTGATTCTGTAATCGCATGATCATCGTCATGTCATCGCAAACTGGCAAAATAATTATTGATTCTTTAACCAAAATATGTCATGCTAGCTTGACGCAATATTACGCGCATCAAATTACCAATTTAGAAGCATTAAGAATATCAAAAATCATATCCGCCGAACTCGTACTCCCGAAGCAAACCCTAATAACCCAGAATTTAGAAAGACACAATCTACCGTGTTTGTACAAGAATAAATTCCTAACGTTCAGTATTGTTCCTATTCCATGTTAATATATCAAATCTAAGAGGTCTATTTTGCAGAAGTTCATGTTACTCCTTCTTTGCAATATTAGTAAATCTAAAAATAGATTTTTTCTGAATTTAAGTATCACAAATTGTATTAACAAATCTTTTTCTTTTTACAGAACATTTAATATTCTGCATAATTAACTAAGTGCTTCGCATTTTTCTAAATTCATTAATTAAAAGCGTACATTATATAAGTATGTATTTTTTGACATTTTATTCTTGATTGTGACTGAAATTTCATAGTAAATACAAGAACGGCTAAGAAAGAAAGTACACCATTTTATTAATATGTATTTTTATAAAATACCTTAACAGCCGATGGTTTGCTTGTCGATCGAACAACTTCAAATCCTGGATGGTCCACTAGCCATTTGTCCAAATTAGCTGCACTTGGAGCATTACTTCCCGACAGTATTTTGCCAGTTTTTCTTTCAAACACCACAACCTAAATATCACATCATTGAATAAAAAATGCAATCATGTAATATGGTTACGTATTTTAAAAAATCTACATAATATTCTGGGATATGTTGTGAATATCGTATGTGTAAAAGCACGGTCTTTCATTGAAAATTACCTTTTCGACACCTTGCGCGTGTTTTAAAATGCAACCATCGCTACAATAGATAGAACTATTTCTAGATGGTTTTCCACAAACAATACAACCGGGTACTTTTGATGGTTCTTTAATTGCGCCAGTAGAAGCCTTCCTCTGACTTCCACTACTATCAGTAGATGTGCGTGATGCTTTCCTTATGCGACGAGCAGCAGCGCTTGGTCTTTTAAGAGAAGGATCCTAACGCAAAAAAAATTATTAATGTATGCGAAAAATATAATGGTTTGCGCGATACACACCTTACAATATAAGCATATCCACTCTCTGCCTTCTTGCTCCATCATTTGTCCCATAGCTTTTGTCACATTAACGCATTTACCGTGATACCATTCCTCACACGTATCACAACAAATCATAAATCTGTTATTATGTGGTTGGTTACAAATGCACCATAACTTGTTTGGATCATCTTCTGACTCATCTTCCTCACTTTGTTCTTCATTAGAGCTATCTAATTCATTTCCAGACACATGTTCTTCATCTAGCGGTTTCATAGGCCTGCACAATGTAACATATATTACTTGTTATTCATCTACATAATACTTCAAGAGTGAGAATTATATATCTAATTAGAAACGAAAAAATTTTTTTGCTACATGTTAACAGTTTTCGTAAACCCATTTTATGTTTACATATTTTTAAATGCAGTGCAACTTTCTAATGAAATTCGGTAGAAAAAGTTAAACACATAAAAATTATGTTATATTTATAAAATGTTTTTGAGTATTAATATTTGTTGGTGTTGTAACTTAACTGTGATTAAACTGGATAATCAGATATTCTATATTTTCTACATTGAAAATGATAATCGTATCAACTAATTTATATATCAAAAAAAATGTTTACAAAGAAATCATTCAATTGATAGTTTCTCGATTATTACCAGCTCGCTCAGAATCCATATTCTAGGTGAATCATTTTTAATTAGATTATTTAAATTAGGACCTACTAACATTTTAGTTATATAGTAATACAAAGTCGTTAACAATAAGCATTTTCTCCAAATTGGAGTTATAAAAGTAAAATAAATGGAAAAAATATCTGACCTTGTAACTTGCCTAACATCTGGATTTTCATTTCGTTTATTCCTGCTGCGCGTCGTCGGTCTTTCTATAGGTGGCAAAACTAATATCCTCCCATCAGATCTTACAATTTGTGTTCCTTTGACACTTTGCGTTTCTAATAAATTTGCAGAAGTCTGGAATTAAGAGCAAGTTTATATAAATAGAAAATTACATACGATTATTAAAACTTAAGCATTAAGCGCATGCAATAACAACGATAGACACCCGCCTTTACCAGCAAAACAAAAGAAACTTACAGAAATAATTTTGTGTAAAAATCAATGAAATCCAAACTAAACGCACTTGCTTATTCCCGTAATTATTAATTCATGAGATAAATAACTTAATGAGATCCTTTTATATTGGGGTGTTTTTATCTGAAACAGATCTGCTGAATTTACAGCAGTACTAAATTGTTGCATATAATACACATATTTATTAAAGCGTTTGTCACTGGAAAACACCTCAGATGTTTATGCATATATCCTGATCACAACGCAATATTATTTCTGCAAATTTTATTTCTTTTACGTATCATGGATAGAGGTTGTTTAAATAAATAATCATTCTGCTGTAATAACTTTATTTTTATATTCCAATACATTAAGAAGCTTTTTACCTGCATGTTATTCATTTGGGTATGTTGAAGCGTGTGTTCCTGGTTGATTGATTGTAATGATGAATCCAGCATTAAATTTCCATCAACTATTGATTTATCAATAACATTCTGCAACTCTGGATTATCAACAAGCGATTGCGCTACTTGGTACAAGATATCTTCTGATATGAGATCGGTGTTAATGTTATCCAATATTGACTGATCTAGTTCTAACCCACTTGAGTCTAGATTTGCTTGATTATTATGGTCATTGACTTGCGCACTATCATGTGAATCTGGTATTACCAAAGATGTAGTAAAACTTTTTGTATTCTCATTTTGAATAATTGCTCGTATATCTTCAGCACTTGGCAAAGGTTCTAAAGGAGATTCTAGTACTGATTCGCTAGAATTGCTTCCCACAGATTCATCATACTTCTGTACTGCTACTGTTCCATCAGCTTTGAATGGGTCATCTTCTTTATCCGTTGCTTGTGGTTTATCTATTTTCATTTTGGGCTTTTCAATACTCAGTCTTTTAATGTGATGATCTTCTGTTGAAGACCTTGATTTAGTTTCTGTGCTTGCTCTTTTTGGTTTCGAGTCAGCAGACTTACTTCTTAAATCCTGATGAATTTTAGCAGGTTTAAACGTTTTTGGCGATTCAGGCGTTGTGACAGGTGTAGGTGTAGTTGGTTCTTTTCCTCCTACTCTACGAATAATATCTGGAGCAGAAAACAAAGCAAAGTCATCAGGTGGTTTCACCATCTTCTTTTCTTTTTTCTGTGGAGTTTTCTTTTCTGGTTGTTTCACTTCCAGTTTAGATTCTGGTGTTTTATCAGTTTTTAAAGTATCTTCGACTTTGGGTACTTGTTTTGTGGCTATTGTTTTGATTTTTAGTTTTTGTGTATTTTCTATTAATTTCTTTTGTTTTTTACTGCGGGCTTTCCTTCCACCCTTCATTTTCCTCGTGTCATCTAGTTCAAAATCAGAGTCGTTGTCATCATCTTCATAGTCAATGTCTTCAAAATCCTCATCATTGAGATCATCTGAGTCAACCTGTTCTGCAATCTTCGGTTTAGATACCTTAGGTAAACTAACAGCTTTTGGAGGCTGTTGTTTTGAGGGAATAACTGTCACTGTATTAATCATTCTTGCCCTTGGCTTTGCTTGGTGTGACTGTATGTGTTTCTTAACCACTTTCGGTATTTGCGTTTTAATAATCTTTGTTAATTTTGGTGGTTCTTCGGAGGCAGTACCTTCTAATATACTAAGAGTTTGTGCTAATTCATCTATTTCTTGGTTATCCGGAACTGGAGATTGACGTTTTGGAGAGGTCAAAGGAGTGTAGTCATGATCCATCCGGAAACTCATTAAATTTCTTGCTATTTGGTCCATCTCTTGAGGTTCTTCTTCTGTAAATTTATAGTCGATTAGCGAACACCTCTTTTCTTATGAGAGTAAAATATTAACCCTTTGTTGACCAATATATTCTTATGTTTTTATCTGCAATTACAGCTTGTTATTTTTCCAAAATAACTGAGTACTATATGTTTAATTATGTTACGAAAAACTTGATTCCATGTGAGATAGTAGCTTTGAAAATAAATAGTGCATTGTTATAAATATTTGTTAGTTACAAGATTACCGATCAATAAAGAGTTTGATAAATATAATTACAATGGTGATATAGTATTCTTATGGTTTTTTTTTAAATTATTATTAAAAAGTGAAACCAACCTATTATTTCTTCCGAATGAACGTACATTAATGTGTCTAACGTGACATCGATATTGTTGTCATCAAATTTATTTACATGCATTACTTGTAATTCAGTTGCTCCAGTTCTACTATCTGCATAAATAGAAATGGTCAATTTAAAAATACAAAATAAATATGAACCATTATACTTACTTAAATAGGATTCTACTTCTTCCTTATCAGGTGTGACTGTGCCATCTTCAGAAACAACTAACAACAAGCTGTCAGTTGGTTTATTTTCTGTTACCTTAACAACTGAATGAGACATTTTGTTATCCTGTAAAGATATTGCCAATCATTAAATACTTTGACAGGTTTTGTAATTGCTTAAATTCCAATTTTTAATAATTGTGCTCAACTAGAAAATGAAAAATGTTTAAATATAAATTTATATGAACCTACAAATAAAACGTTTTTTACTAGTGTTTATTTGTTAACTATGTTAAGTCGCGCTAGTAATTTAAGCAAATATGAACTGTGTGCATGTATAGTTTCATTATGTACAATTAATGTTAGAATGTACAATTTATTTACTAGAGAGATAAACAAAGTGTAAAATCTTTAGCAACAGTATTTTTATTTTTGAAAATTTAACAAATAATTATCGGTTAATCTACCTATATATAATTAAAACAAGGTGACTTTTATAAAACACTGTTTTTGCCACCCTTGTACTAGGAAGATATTGGAAGTTACACCGTGTGTGTTGACCCATGCACTAATCTCTTCATACACTGCACTTTTTGTCCACTAACGTTCTTCACAGAACAATGGATTATAATTACATGCGTTTCATGAAACTTATATCAATCATCTTGATATTGATATTAAACACTACGCCAACCATCTTGTCAAGTCGGCGGAAAGCACGCCAAAAACGTCAATGATGCTTACACGCCTAGGATTCTGTTTTAACAACCGCAGGAAACCGCGGGAAAATCAATTTCACTTACGTTTTCTACAAAACGGCATATTGTGTTGCCTATATGTGTACTGGATAAATTTTCGTAAAACGTTTCTAAATCGGCGCTACTCTCGACTAGAAACTATTTTAATATTTTCTCTGTGAATATACAGGATGTCACGTATAGGCTTCCGATTAAATATGCGGCATACTGAATAGAAAATTGTATTTGCAGCTTGTGCATATAAGAAATATATTTCGTTTAGTTTGTTTGGCTTTTATAAATGAGCAGCTTCGTAATGGATATCACAAAAATCAAAAGAGGTAGACGACTTCTGCATTATCTTTTTGTTTTCTATTTCGTGTGTTCATATAAATATAATTAATTTTGATAAAGCGATAAAGATATTCCAATATATAGCATTAATAAATACGTACAATCAAGTATTGGAATAGGTGTATTTGCAGTGGCTCTTAAAAGCAACGAATATTCACGTATTATAGGAAATTTCAAGTGCAGTTACATAAATACTTATCCAATGAGGAATTTTGGAAAGTAAGTATAATTTGTTTTTTCTTCTTCTTAATTTGATTTAATTTTTAATTAAAAGTAGCTTACGTTATAAGCTTTTTTCTCACATTCAATTTCGGCACTATCAAAATTTTATTCAATTTTGTGGATGTGTTAGAGTAAAATCGCTTACGGAAGACACCAAGCTGCGCGACCGTATCGCAACATCAATACTGACCACTTTAAAAACAATAGATTAGTCCAGATATTTAAATTTTGTACCCGGTAGGACGTTATTTTGTTTCATATATGTATGCAGAGAAACAACCGAATATTACATTAATATTCAATTTTTTATATTTTGGGTCAATTTCTTAGATCGGCTTTTTAGAAAAGGAACAAGAATTTTAGTTGTACATTTATTTTCGATGTAACCTTTACATTAATTGATAACTAAAGTTCGCTACTTTCCGTGCGCTTCACGAAATTAGATGATACCAGACAGACTCGTATTTTGTCGACTTTCGGGGAAACAAGTAGGCAACACGAATCCATTTTCATGAGACGGATAAACGCGAGTCTGTCTAGTCTCTGTTAATTTCGTGAAGCGCACGGAAAGTGGCAAACTTTATTGATAACAGTCATAATGATATTGTTGATACAAAACGCATCATAAAGTCGTTTGCCTAATTCTAGAAAACTAGTTTATAATCCGTTGTTGGTATTTGCTTAATTTTATTTATGACAGTCTTAAAGATATTTTAATTGTTAATGCACGATGAAAATGATTTTGCTACAATAAAGTTAATCTTCATCCGAAGAAAAATCAAATATATCCTCTTCTGAATCACTATCGAAATTTATAATAAATTCGTTTATAATATGTTCTTTTCTAATATATTTGTTTTCTACATCTACATGTTTACATACACTTGACCAACCTTCCGCTGTAATTGTGGACAATTCTTGCTTGCCAGTTCCTCGACGTCACCTTAAATGTAACATTTTTGGATGCCACTCTATTTTTGACAATACCCCATATTTTTTCTATAGGGTTGAATTCGGGGTGATAGACTGGCACCTTTTCCGCCAATACAGTGTTTATACTATAGTTTATATGGCTAGGTTTGTTGATTTCGATTAATTTATACAGTTTCAGATTCGTAATGTACGCCTCTCTCGCTAAGCCACTTTATCATATCCGATTTCCTACTGCTTGAATTGGGGTGCTCTATATATACATCGCTGTGGTAAATAGCGTTACCTAAAACGGTCACCGAATTGTCTGGCAAATTTTAGTTTATTTATCAACCATTTTCGAAAATTATCATAAATCATAGTGGGCAGTTCTTTTGCCAGGTGGAAATATTAGTAAGGCATTATTTACAAAACCTTGTGCACCACCTTAAACATGAATTATTTCAATAAAAGTTTTGTACTATAAAGTTTACCACATACCAGCATGTGATATAATGAGGCGTTTCCCTTTTGATATGGGATACTTAGGAGCTTGATTAGAATTATCAGTCCATTCATAGGATGTTGTATATTCAGCATGAATATAAGCTTCATCTATAGATAATATATTTAATATATTCGTGAACAAAATTGAATTTGTAATTCATCTGCATAAATAATGGGACGGTTTTGGCGATCAAATTATCGATAATTTTCTAATGTAAGAGATGATTAACTCACATATATCATTACATTCCATCAAAATTTTTCTGTCAGTAGTAGTTTTCTTCCATCTATTAAATAAAAAAAAATAATACAAGGAAAAGAAAGGTATGGAGTATATGTATGTGTAATACTAACCCGAAGTCAATTTTTAATAATAATTCCCTAAAAGGAGTACGTTTACCCATGAAACCGATCTCATCGCCATTGATTTTATTATATATAGATTTTGTTGTGGGACCCACTTTATCTGTTACATGAAAATTATATATGGTGCGTCTGATAATTTCTTCTCTACATCGATCTACAATAGATTTTGGACAAGGAAGTACTATTTTCTTCTTTTTTTATCGCATTTCATTCATTATCTCCCTTGATTGTCCCAACAGAATTTGACGCTTTTTCCTTGGAACCTCCAAATATGTCAGAGCAGCATTTCCTGAAGTCGAAGTGAACATATTAATGTAAAAATAATGGAATATATTTCAAGAAATGTTACACATAAAACCTTACATACTGCATTATATTGCATACACGTTTATAGGAACATTTAATATATTTAAAATATATATAATAATATAAAAACAACGTTCTTTATTCGAGAGAACCAATTTACGAAACAATTTTCACCCTGGTAATCGCTTGACCAGTAATTTATAATCTTTTGGTTGGTAATAATATTGGAAAATTCGGTTGAAGGGGTTCCAGTACATGCACCATAACATGAACAATGGAATTTTTTTGCGATCTGTCGTTTCATCCACGTTTAACCACAGCCGTTTATCTTTAACTACGGCTTTGATCTTTTTTTCGTTACCTCCGCGCACAGATGGTAGATACCTGCATAACGTTGTCCGAGATGGTAGCTCCCAGTTGGAATTGTAATTATTCCATAAGTCGTGAAACAGTTTTCTATCCAGTAGGCGAAGTGAGCCGCATTTGAGAAGCATGGACAGTAAGTTGCTATCACGATGGCACATCATTTTTTCGATTTGTGTGCTGTATGCTATTGACATGCTTTGTACAGTCGTATCATAATAATCATCAGCATCATACTATAAATCCGGATATTCATCGATATACCTTTTTACATTTTCAAACGATGGTCGCCTTTTGCGCTTCTGTACGCCCAACATACTATGAATTAAACAAACGACGTTCGACTAACTCGCGTGGAGACCCAACAAGAACTAACACAAAACGTGACTGCTTGGCCTTCTACGTTACACGTGATGCTGCGTACTGGATACAGTCCCGATATACAGATATACTGGCCTATTCTACTAAGCCTGCAGAAACGAGTGCTTTCGCAGTAGCGTACGGCTCGGTTACTATTAATATTAAAAGTAATGTATATAATTACTTACGGTTTTAGTTTGATTGTGTTGTTGATGTAAACTGACGCTGCAGTATTGTATCATTAGCATGGCTTACAATGATTACCCCTCTATGGCGAAGTGAAAATATGTTGGTGTATATGGAAAATGCGCGTTCTGCATCTAATGATATGATGTTCGTGATTTTAAAAAGGTCGTTTGCATTACATTCGCACTCTTGGTTTTCACTTGAACTCTTGCCTGTATTCACTATAGTTTGAAAATCGGGATTTTTAACTATAACCGCACATAATTGTTACATGCATGCAATGCACATAATGGTTGTTAACCTTCTTACATTATCTGTTAGATTTCCTAACGAGGTTTTGAGGTCATCTACTGTATTTAGCGCTTCATGTAACGAAAGCTTGATGTTTGGTATTTGAGTATGGATTTCGGCATCTGAAACCAGCCGCTGGCTTACTGAAATTGCCTGGGCTTCGCCAACATTACAAGTTGGATTACCGATGTATTGAACTTCCCAAAGATATTTAATATAGTTTCTACTATCGTTCCCGCGCTTGTCTTCTGTAATATTGTGCTACGTAAAAGAAGAGATACAGATAGAACATTGCTTTTTAAAGTGCGCACAACACGTATGTTCGACCACTTTGGAAATATATCATCACCACCAATGAGTGCGTATTCGTTTCTGCAGGCTTAGCTATGACAAAGCAAATCGTCGATCTTACTTGTCAAATTCTGACACTAATTTAAGGCTGCCGTATGTGAACGCAGCTGTAACACTTTCACTGTATAGTCTTTGAAGGATGCAGTTAAGTACGCTTAAAATAAATAAAAATTGCGAAAAATATTAGTGTTTAACAAAAATTGTTACTTTAAAGGAGTAACAATTTTTTTGTTGTCAAAGCTGAAATCAAAACTAAAGCAAAAACCAAAATTTCATCATGTATTATTCCTTCTAAATAATAAATCAAGGAGTGCACTTAAATGTAACAGTTTCGACAATTTCATTGCAAAAATGTAGATGTATAAAATGAATTATTAATGAAAGCAGATTTCGACAATATAAAAACTTATTGAAAGAACTAATTCATTAATTCAATTGTTTTCTATATTTAATATATACCTACCTGTACATACGACTACATACATATAACATGAGCGTTTGAAAATTGAAGAATAAATTGGTGTTCGCCACCACAGTTTGTTTTAAAATGTATATTTGGTAATAAGCAATACATTATTCTTACTCTTATTTCTACAATACTTTAATACAAAATTACGTTTAAACTCTGTTGTTATGTGTAACATTTTACATTATTAAGAAAACATAATGGATTAAAGTTTCGAAATTTTAAATATCACAGCTCTCGGCGAATTATTAATACTGCATAGAAAAAAAATCCTGAGAAGATAATTGCAACAATGATGTAGGAATGATTCTATATTGAAAATTCACCTAATCGCAGAAAACTGCAGAGTAATTTTCACTAAAGTATTGGAGTAATTTTGTTGCTTTAAAACTAACGAAAATTCATCTGATACTTGACCTATTTTAATATTTAATCAATGTTAAATATTAAATTTATCTGAAAAAATGAAGAATTTTGGTATTCAGTATTATAGTGATTGAAACAATTGTAGGAGAGCTAAATAAGCTAATTATATGTAGATTATATTATCTCTCTCGTATTTTTGCGTTACCACCTGTAAACATATGTGAAATAGTAAGAAAAGTTCTGGGAAAAGAATTGCGTCATTGGATCAACTGCCTGTACGATCGCATATTGGACAAACTATTACTTCCAAAACTTACTGCTTTTATAGCACTCATAGAAAATGAGCGAGTTTATTAATGAATTATAATTTATCTGTACGGACGATTTCATTACCAAGCCTCCCTAAACGCACGAACTAAATATTTTCTATCGTCGAACTAGACCCAGATAGAATTGGTTAATAACTAGAGCGCAACAAGTCGATTGCCTAACAGTAGCGTTACCGCGCTAGGTTAACCGAAACAAATGTGCGCGTTATTTAGAACAAAACAGTAAGTAAGTAAAGTAAGTAGTAAACAACTTACCGAATATGCTTAGATGGCTAAAAAGAAATCCGGAAGTGAGGCCTCCAACACCTGTATCATAGCGGACGTTTCTACAGTGGTCTCTTTGGGACCCGTCCGTTGCGGCGTATATATCTGCTTATATGGAGAAAAAGATCGTTCTACATCTAGCGATGTAATATTCGTGTACTTAAGTGGTCTTTGAATTTGTATAACGGATCTTCGCGACGCTGTTGTTAAAAAGATGGCATAATCTAGAAAAATCGACATTTTTACGTAATATAGTATTACATTTTTCCCTGACTGAAACACTTTTTTCGTCATCTAAAATACGTTTGTACGTGGTCAACAATTTCACACGAATCCCGCAAGAACAACTAAGTGTTTTGCAATTTTTTTATTGTGCCGGCTACTGGAACGTAATTGTCGTTAATAATTTTCTGCAACTTGATCTTGACTTGACTAATCTGCTGCAACTTGAGGATGTTAGAATTGCATTTGACTTAGCAGCTGCTTCTTTAGCGTCCAGTTGTAAAATCACTAATTTGGTCTTTTGAAAATGTTTAAAATAATAGAATGCTGCTTCTAACCATGTACCCCATTGTGTAAGAATTGGCTACGGCGGTTCCGATATGTCAGGACACTGTGAACGAAATATGGTTTCCAACATAATAAACTTTTATCGCAAACTAAACGCCCGATTTCTTTATCATTATATATTAAACCTGGAAATTGCCATAAATGTTTGGGTGTGTGTTTCCCCTTTTAGCAAACAGACAAGTTGATGCAATTCTACGCATTTTCAACATTTTTAATGCTTTCCGTTCAATTCCGACACTTGCCAATTTCACACTGCGATATGTATTACACATAACACACAGCATAGAAGGCCGGGAAGTGCCGACACGTAACGAAGCAGCTGTATATCTCCCATACCTCTCGCGATTAAACACCACTGGTAGACAAGCGAGAATGTTACACCCTATTAATCACTAACAGGAATCGCAACGAAAAACCTCATCTTTTTCTAGTAAACGGTCTGCTTATGCAGCATTAGTGGCACAGTTAGCGAAATGTCTAGTTCGTTAAGCTGTTGCTCCCGAATTGAGCCCAGAACTCGCAACTCTCTCGAAATAGTTAACTTGCGCAGCTAAATTTGCCGAATGCCTGAACACACGAGTGCTGGCCCTTTACTGTAAATGGCGAAAGCTGTTGGAGGTGCGATTGATTATAATTATAATAATTTGCGTAATTTGTCGTAGTTTAGTATGGAATGTTTTAATTACTTAAATAATTATTGCAATTTAAAATAGTAACTGCCAAAATTTATTATATTAGCACTTCAATAAGTGCGATACATACACCTGCACAATTGTTAATATGCAAGTTTATTGTAACAAACATTGCAAGTTTTTTGTAGTAGTAATGGCGTTTGCTACAATTGTTTTTTTCTGTGCAAATTTAGGCGATGTTTTTATACGATTCTTTTGCATAGCTTCATATTAGTTTACTAAAGAACAACACATTTTAAGTATTTGGAAATGTTTGTAAAAAAATCAAATTACGGAAAAATATACAGCGTGTTCTACCAACCTCTAAAGCGCTAGTATCCTATAAGTGGATTGACGACCGCCTTTATAATTTAACATGGACGCTTATACAGAATCGCCCCGGTTTTCACACGTTTCTCAGTCAAGTCACACACTCTTCGCCCTCCACGCGAGCCAGTCGCATGGTTATGCATGTTTCATGTTTAGCTTTGTTCTCTATATTTCTAATTCGTTTTCTGGGGCTAGGACCTGTTCTATATACTGTTAGTTGTTCAGTTTCTCCCACAATTATTTTTTTTGTTTTCGATTATAGTTACAATCTTTATTCTTACATTAGTTCTAGTTTATGCAACTACGCCTCTGATATTTTACATTCAGGTTGAGCTTCTCTAGTTAGACAAACAAGAAGTAGTATCGTCTGTGTACTGTTCTCCCTAATGCATATTGCACGCTGCGATTGAACATGCTACTCTGCCTCGAGCGTTGGCGATACAGGCGGTCGTCGATCCGCAGTATGGCTATCGTTAACGTTAATTCTACCATGTTATTATCAAGTATTATTAATAGCAACATGACAAACCAAATAAGTTATTCAAATACGTACACATACAGCTTCAGATTCTGGTGAGATACTCAAGCAGTCCTTTCTGGCTTCGTAATATTTACAGTACACACAATTTTACAAGTCTTGAAGGTTGGAACATCTGTTATATATACGATGAAACTGTTTGTTTATGTTTTATTGAGTGTTTTATCTGCGCATTTTTGTAAGTTACTATTAATAAATTTATGCAAAGATAAAAAAAAAATAGTGTGTAGGTACCACCTCAAGCAGGGATATATTTGAAATGTATAATAGAAAATGAAATGTTAAGGAAAAAAGTTAAACGAATTCATTTAATAGAGGGGCATGTAGATATTCTCTTAGGCATGCGCAACATTGATCACTTTCAAGTAAAATGTATAAAGAATATACATTGTTTTTATGCAAAATTATACTCTTAAGTATGCTGTGGGAACGTGGTTGGTCAGATAAATTAATTGCTTCAGTAATCGAAACCAATTACAATTTGCGTTTCCAGAGCAGGTATTTGTGTCAAATGGATTACTTACACCATTGCCTGTTCTCTGACGAAAGGAATACATATAACTGCTATGATAATAGGTTTCTTAGTTCGGTAACGTTTACATCGTAAAACTGTAGCTCCGCAAACATTAAATTTTCAACCATGTGTTTACCTTAGCAAGGTCGTCATATACCGACAATAACGTCACATGTCGAGCACACACAGGTGAATTTAAGACGATTACTTGCTAGAAACCTTGTGATCGGTTGATTACTCGCGGCGATGTAAAGAGATGAGAAAGTTGGGTTTGGCGGCAACTTTTCCAATTGCAAATTCCGTTTGAAATTTATGCGCTGAGCAGCATGATCGGTCCCGTGTCTAAAGGCGAAAGTATTTCTCTGTGGCTGTAGTGATTTTTCAAATTTTTCGGCGTACAGTTTTAAAAGTTCGCGATGCCTTCCGACGCTTTAACTGTAGCGGTGACCACAGGACTCGGTGTCAGCGTCCTAGCTGGAATACTTTCTGGGATTTGTTACATTTTATCGCATGGTTTACCACAGACCAGGTTAGTGTTACATGAACATTCTACTTTATTAGCATTATGCAGACATACTAATTAATTATTACACACGTAAACGTTATTAGCATTCGTTCGCCCTTTTAAATTGCTTCGTTAAGATATTATATGATTATCTAACTACAAGTGATGCAAGTATTGCGAACAGTTAATTATGACACTCGACGACTTATTAAATTACTGTGCTATTTTATTTCCAATCGATGTTTTTAATAGGTAATACTTACTATTTATTAAATTATTAAGTACATTTTCACGCACAAACATGGAAAAAGCCATAGATAAGCATGGCTGGCAGATAAGGGCTGAGTGCATTCCTATTAAACCAGAACACGAATAAGCAAATTCATATATATTCTACATACGTACATACAATCTGTCTACGTAGTTCCTGGTTCTCAAATAAAAATATTCGGAAACATGTGCTGTACAATATAAAATTGATCTCAAGTATCCAGGTTGTTTAATTTCCGCAGCCCACGATACAGGTTTGGTTTTTGGAGTTTTTTAATATTTTTCACCAATTCATGCAAACTTTCGTTAAGATTTCCCATTCTTAGTCTTTAAGTTAATTGACATTATTTTAGATTTCTACGAAATTCCGCTGTTTTTTAACAGTCGATATCTTGAACGCTCACACGCTGCCGTGATTTGAATTTGATTCGATTGAGTATTCCTTGTAGTTTTCTGCAATAGAGACATGCGAAAAAATAGTATGTAAAATGTGCATTTGTGCATACAATTTCAATACTTATCCGAAATGAGCACAATTTTCCGTCATATAAACTACGCGATTCTTTGTAATTTTGAGAGGTAATGTCTACGTTACACATAGCTTTAAAAATTCATTCAAAACGTGCTTTTTTATACACGTTTCTATTTAGTTAATTTTGGATTTTTCTTTCACTACGTCTTTATTATATTCTTTACTGCTAAAAAAACAGCGTAGAATGCTTTAAATAAATCTATTCGTTTTACACGGAACTCAACATTTCAATCAACATTTGTCTACTTATTTTCATTATTTGTTATTTATACGTGCTTCTTAAATTAGATGATTTAATAATTACTTCTTTGTTTTTTCATTTCTTTCGATCCCTTGATGGCTTGGCACCCACCATAAAGGAACGTGGGTACTGCGTCACAGTTGCTTTAAATTGATACACATTCGTGTGTCAAGCTAGATTCATGTATATATAGGCACTAATAGCCTTTAGAATTGCCTAACTATCGCTAAAAATATTTATGGCGGCGCTTGGTATCCCTTTCTAAAGCTTCTTTATGGCGCATAAGGATCTCTGCTTGAAAAATGTTTGTGTGGATTTCTGTAGGGATTTTTAGGTGGTAATTGGGACCACTGAAGTCTATGTTTGATCCGATTTCTTCTATTCCCCAACCGGCGGCGTACTATGCTAGGGTGACTCTTTTGCATTCAGACTGATAAGGTGCCTGCTCAGTGCGACTTCCAATTATCACTCGATAAGGTTGATCAAAATTATATTACACAGGGATCGTGTTGAAGCTACTGTTGCACAGTCTTCTGAACTGTTTTTGGCCACCAAAGAAGTATATGTGATCATGAAATAATTATTGCTATACATTATCAGAAGGTTATTTGAGTCTTAGAACCCAAATTCTTATTAAGCAGCCTTCGGCACACTAATAAGGTTCTTACAGAAAAGAAAAACATCACGTCATTATTAGTATGGCGAAGGTTGCCTGGTAAGAACTGAGATTTAGACATAGAGGAATGTTTATCGATAACATCAAAAATCTGGAATTATCTCAAAAAGTAAGATAGTATACGGGATATTGAAGAAATTTGGCGTTAATAAAAGAAAGGCATTTAACTGCGTAATAATATACAAAAAAGAATTATCTCAAAAAATTCTTTGAAAATATAAGCTTACAGCAATGAATACCTGGGCGTGTCGTTCAGATCTTGTAAGATTATTGTTTTTCGTATCCTTTACGAAGGACAAAGTAGTACCAAAACTCACATTCACATCCTATTAGGTTTGTCATATTTCCAACCTTAACGTAATTCACATTTTCTAATCTAATTAACCTCCTATTTCTTATTGTTTATGAGATCCCTGTGGAGGGCACATTTTCCGAGACAATCTGCATATATACATATAATGATAAATGTAAGATAGCTACTTACATTTTTATTAATTTTTGCTTCATGTGTGTGAAAACAAGCGAATTTGCGTGCTTGAATAACTACAGCTCTTTTCTTGAATAGTGATTATTCATTAAATCCTGTGAAGTGTAATCTTTTTTAGAGTTTCATTGTCTTGATCGCCTGTTCATCTTGATTTTGAGGTTGTAATGATTCATGATGCCTATATGCTCGCAGAAACAACCATAAAAACATTTACTTGCATGTGCGATTTGAAAAAATGTTTCCTGATACATGCTTTGTGTTAATAATAATTGTGATTTTAATACTACGTCGTTACAAAATAACCAAAACCTAAATCTAAATCAAATATTTTGAAATTTTACCAATGTTACTAATGTGTAAATAGATTAGATACATCCTATATGTATTTTACTGGTTGCAAAAATATATTTATTTTGCGCAAGGACTAAAACATTCTAATTAGCTGCAGTGTGATAATTTATACGTCTTGTAAGTAAGAGTTTAGACATACGTTCAGTGCGCCACGGATCTTTACATATAATGTAAACTGCCAAACCATACTTACGCTGAAAAGAATTTTAGGGAAATTTTACACCAAAAACAGAACGCACATCAATTTAAAAGTATCTACCACTTCAAAAATGTTCACTCTGTATTTAAAATTCCATTATGTTAAGTAATTATCTCTGGGGTTTTTACACTTCAAGTGGATTTCAGCAGTGATATTTACTTTCCGGTTGAATATTACCGAAGTAGTGTGTAATATTATAATCTTATTTTTTCATCGAAATAATTTGACTTGTCCAGAATGACTATTCTGTTCCCTCTGTCTGCTTTCCAATAAAAGCAATTTTTATTTTTGAGGCCCTTAATAGTCCTGAGATCGTATGTGTTCTTTGTTTTTAACTTTTAACCTCGTCTAAGTCTTTCGAAATTGTTTCTTACGTAATCTTTCGTTGCGGCATTTAGGTTCTTAATGAATGTTTTTACTGACTTCCACTCAGCTTTTTGAGTGCGATTTCGATTTTATTAAAGGTGTCTGACGATTGATTACAAATTAAAAACAATTTCAGTCTCAAAACAGCTGTTCGGAATTAGTCAATTAAACTTGTGTGGTGCGGATTGTGTTTATTTGAATAATAAATATTGCCGAAAAATAAAATTAAAATTGACCGAAGTTGATGCTTCAATTTAAGCACTTACCTTTTATTATTTATAAATTAATTGTTTTCTTCTTTATTTTGTTAGATTTGTCCAATGCAAGGAACACAACAAACACAGCAGCAATACTGAACTGTGAAGTTGCAAAAAAAAAAGTCCAATGCATAGATTAAACGAAATAAAACTTAAGATATAGTATTTTTGTAAAAAAAATGTTGTAGTTAATCTGTTACTCCTATCCTTCAATGAGTTTACATTATTTTGTGAAGAGTTTTTAGAGCTATATTCTTAAATGTCATGAAGGTTGTTCACTAAGGAAGCGATTTTGATTTCCCCGGTAATAAAACATAAAATATAATTGGAAGTTCAATACTCCTGTGAAAAAACTGTTATTGATTTTTTATTCTTCCTCTTGAATGTAGTTCGATGAATAAAAGGATTAGCCGGAAAATATTAAAAGAATACTGATTGATTTTGCTTACTTTAATTATTTGTAAACATATACACTACCTAAAATAGATATCACATTAAAATTTTAATGCGCAACTAGCAAGAGAAAATCGTACTAATACATAGTGTTGCATCAGAAATGGGAAAACGCATAACGATCATCTTGCCGAATTTTCTCTTTTTTATTTATACGTATACAGACCCGACAGAATTTCTGCGCGACTCGTCCAGGTACCAGAAAGAGAGAGTTGCATATAACGTAATGCGATCGTTTGTATTGTTACCGTTCCACTATTCCACTGCCTTGAGTTCGACTAATATAATTATCATTTGACATTTTATGTCAAAACTCTTGTAACTTGTGAAATCCATTTTTTTTCAAAGCACAGAACCGGAAGTTGTACAGCTTGTTTAAAACAGGTTTTTATTTAATTTTGCCGTCAACATTGCAACATATACAAGAAAACCTTACATCAAAATATCCGTTCGTCGGCAGTTCTACATAAAAGCCGAGGCCGTTTATGGAGGTAAAAATCAATTTTCTCCTACTTCGTGCTTGAAAAACATTAAGAAATGAAGAAATATACCAAGAGCTGGTAATTAAAACCGTTAAAGTGTAAAATAAACCAAAAAGTCTTGGGTTTTTCATTTTATAAGGATAGATTTGTACCAGACTGTTTTTTTTTAATAATTTAGTTAATACTTGGTTTACCCCAAATTTCAGATAATATTCAACCATATTTGAAATTGTGCAGTATTGTGCAGTAAAATTCCCAAATTTTTTTTTCAGTGTAGCGATGCATATTGATTTTTATTTTTTGCGAGGAAATTGTTCCGGAGATTAATTAATATTTTTTTTTACACAAATCACATTTGTATCACAAACTTCCTTTTACCTATGCTTGATACTTTCTATTTCATTAAGATCACTTTTTAAAGAACATGATTACCGTGCCTGATAAATAAATAAAAAGTCCTCTCAACGTAAAATTTGTGTTTTTAATTTACTTTCTTGTCAACAATTTTTAACGAGTTTTTAACATAATTAATGGTTACACAATACGATCAGCAATTGTAACTGGGACCCTACATTTAAAATCCTTGCTGATAACATTAGTTATATCGTGAATACTATTGGGTCTTACTATTAAATAATCGAGCATATGCCCAAATTGTAGATTAATGACAAAACTCTATTAAATCCTATTTAAGAAAGAACAATAATATAGAGAATAATATCTACAAAATGGATAGTTGGTTTAGTATGCAGTGTCAATTTTGCTAACATACCGTCAGGTTCAGGTTACCTGCTATGTTGCGTAACGGCTCAGTGCTCCAGTGGTAAGTGGGCGTCCGCTTGACTTGGCAGAGTTAGGCGAATCCCGCTAGGCTCAAAACATTTTCTTAGCGGAGCCGGTACACTCCCGAATCTTTATCTCTACTGCGAGGGGGTGGTAGTAACAATCCCGTGGAACACTACACAAGCAATTTACACACTAAAAAAGTAGGATATTTTAAACTCCTTGCTATTATTTTTGAACTGTTGAAATTCTTCGACTGGATTCTATAGGACGGTTACCCAAAATCGTTGTTAAGTTTCATTCATGTTATTTAAGTTTTTAACGGAAGACCTTGTATTCTCCGAGAATACGATAGAGAAACTCTACCACAATTTTTTATAAACATTTCCTTATGCTCAAAATGCATCCTTCTTTCGTAGAAGTTAGGTAGATAAATCTTTCATCAAAATTCTACTATGTATTTTTGCTCTTCTACAGATATTGAAAATAATATGTAAAACTTATTTTGTGTCTATCTGAAGTGATTACTGAAGTGCACCACTTTCCGTGCGCTTCATAGTCGTCGGTATGGAAGTGGTCGTTGGGTGTGTAATTCGTTATATATGCGCAGAAAGATTATTCTAGTTATATATTACGAATCACACACCCGAACGACCGCTACCATACCGACGCCTCTGAACCCCACGAAAAGTGGGGAACTTTAGTGATCACCATTATCTTTGATACAAGAAGTAATGTTATTACTTGTATTCTACTAAACATTTACTAATGTTTGGGGAGTCATATTTTTCAAAATTACGCATTACGTTAAGAAATTGCTCCTGAAAGTTTTCTCAAAATCATTTCTGTTTAGTGAAATTGGAAAATTACTTTTAGTAAGTTCTTATTTTTTTACTGCTGGAAGAACTTAGTGCGGAAGTTTTAAATAAATCGATTTATTTTATTCCGCATTGTAATCAACTACTGTTAACGTATTTGTTGCGTACGTGCGTACCTGCTAGACAATATAGGAAAATATCTGCCAACCAACGTTCAGAGTGTTTCGTCGCAGCATTAAATTTAAACGAAAGCTTGCCTGCGTGGTTTCACATTTAATGTACTCCTTGTTTATATTATTTTTGGTGTTGGGTATTGAAAAAAAAATATAAACTTCAAGGAATAAATCGACATAAAAGAAAAACAAGAATTAAAGTAATTTAATATACTAAAAAAGTACTCATTTTATGTATAGACAAACATTTATAAAAAGAATTAGAAGAGCTTTACTATCAGATTCTGCAATAATACAAAAATAAATTCCCCTAATAACGCGAATCAAATTTGGCAACAATTTCTAGAATGTTCCACCTACACTGGACACGCTGTATATTCTATTTTCGGAATTATATAATGAAGGAATAAAAATGGCGCACGCTTCATTAAACATTATAAAAATTATTTACAAATTTTGCAGTTTCTTTAAATTTGTATTTTTCTTTTGAGATTTTATAGTAACGACGGCGGTCATACTAGCTTTTGGAAACATGCGGGTATATGAGTAAAAAGTAGAATTACTTCAGCAGTACATTGTTTTATTTTGTACGAGATTAAGATAAAAGAATATTTTATTGTTACTGCGAATTCTTTATCTGAAAGCAAACAGCATAGGAATCATTTCTAGGCGTAACATTTTAGGTGCTTATGTTAACATAAATGTCGCTTCTTTTAGTGAAATCATAAATAATAGCGATTACGCCTCTCTTAAATACATGTTACTGTAAAATGAGGCTATTTGAAAGTAGCGTGGTAACTTAAAAACATGTGTAGTCGGTCCTAAAAGCGTGTGCTGCCGTTATTGTAATACTTTCTAGTGTTAGTTATTGTTTATAACAGTTTAAGTAAATTGTAAAATTGTAAAATTTCAATTTTATTATTATTGCTATCAACCTGAGAGCAAGCAGTATTTCAATTTCATAGTCTTTTTCCTTTCATCTAGCCCCGACACTGAATTTATATAAAAAACAACTTGTTCATAGTTTCATGTTTTATACATTTTTTTGGAAAAGTGATAGGGGGTATTGTTCGGCACAGGCAGAAGTAAAGTTTAAAAAGGCTCCGTCAAATAGCTCCGTTGTACGGTACATTAAGGAAATATAGTGCAATTAATTCAAGCAGTTTCAAGCTTTTTTCTTTATTTATGTTTTCAGTATATTACTTTACTTGAAGTATACGTTCTACATTAATGATAATGAATATATTGAACTGCATTGATGTAAACATGCGCCTACGCGAAGTAGTAAGCCTGTATGCAGGGCGAGTCGATGGTTTGGTAAAATTTATTTCTTCTCAAAACAGAAATTAAATTGAAATTTAATGTTATATACATTATTAGTGCGTAGACACCGCTAATGCTAATTTTAATTAGTAATTACAAATAACTGCTAATTTAAAAGATGAGGTCAAATACTATTAGTGGCGAAATATAGAATATAATTCACAGCTCCTTGATATAATTTATAACAATTCTAATCATCATATTATCCGCATTACATAAGAGCATTTTTCGAACATAAAAACGAAACGGAAAAAGTGAGTTTCGAGCGGCGATTAAACGCTTATATTTAAAAGATTAACACCGACCTATGTTAGCAACTGTTTACAATCGAGTGAATGAGTTTAAACGTGGCCGTGCATCCGCAAAAGCCGAACATCGTTCTATACCTCCAGTGCAAGTGAGTAACCCCGAAAGGATTGACAAAATCCACGATATGCTTTTGAATGATTTACTAATCAAAGTGCACGAAATAGTTCAGGTCACAGGCGTATGGTAAGGTACAGCGTTTTCAACTTTGCATAAAAAAAATTGGGCGTGAAAAAATGTCGGCAAGATGGGTGCCGCGTTTGCTCACAGTGGAAAATAAACACAATCGTGTAGGCGACTGTGAGGCTATTTGACGCTCTTCCGTTGCAATCCTGACGAGTTTCTCCGTCGATACGTAACTATGGATTATACATGGTACATTACTACAGTCCAAAGAAAAAGGAACAGTAAAAACTGAGTTTTTGAAGGCGAACGGGCTCCGAAGAAGGCGAAGATGGTGAAATCGGCCGACAAGGTGGGGACACACGTGGTATCATCTACACCGATTATTTGAAAAAACGACAAACAATAATTGGAAAGTATTATGCGTCTTTATTGGACTCGTTGAACGAAGAAATCGAGAAAAAACATCCTCACTTGAAAAAGAAAGAGATCTCTCTTCCATTAAGGCAATGCGCAGGTCCACACCTACGCAATTTCGATGACCAAAATTATGAAATTAAGTACAACATCTACCGTATTCATCGGATCTGATCCCCAGTGACTTCTTTTTATTTTATTTTAGTTTTATTATCCCACGTTTCTATAATGCATTTAATATTTGTAAAAAAAAATAAAATTGTATTGTTTATGATAGTTTCTGCTCATTAAAAGAATTTCTTGTTGAAGTAACCTAGGTGTTAACATAGTTTTATATATTTACGTGTAGATTTGAACTTCTACTTAGAATTAAAAAAATTAGAGGTTTCGAGGAATAAATGAAATCAATTCTTTCATTTAACGCAAGTTCTGATCTTTCAATTCGGAATTCGTGCAAAGTGGAACAATGAGCTAATTTGTTTATTATAAATTGCTTCGCGTACGGCTCAGCTAGACCCACATCGGATACTCGGAGTAGGATCGTAAAGAAGTAGCGTGCGAAATATTCAGCTAACTCCAAAATATAAAAAATATTCGGAACGTAGTGCAAATACAAAAATGATATATTCTGGCATGTTGTAGCCAATCATCTTTTGGATTTTTAAATGTTTGTAGGTTATGGCACTAATAACTCAAGAATTAGTAGGTTTTAATATTTAAATTCACATCTGCCGTATATTTTGTTTATTGAAAAATAACAAGACAAGATGGTCTTGCTGCCATGCGCGTGGTTTGTCTGGCGTCTATAGATCCATAAACGTTATCCAAAACAACAAACCTGGCTTCTTTCCAAAAACAATCAGGAAAGAAGGGCAGTAAACAGAGTAGAAAACATTGCACTCGAACAACTAAACTGTGTTGAGAGATGACGCAGGCGTTGGAACGGCATCTTATCGATCAATGGTTGGATAATATTAGATCTTAGGGAGGATAATTCTCTTTTGAGAACTAGTGAAGCGCTCTGAGGAAAGTGACGGGCACACACAAATAGGGTTCTCAGAGGCCCATCGGGTACAGTTTATACCGACTAGTAGGATGCAAAGGTGAACGCGGAATCTATGCAAAGGACGAGGAATTGCAGCAAAACATCAATGAAGCCATGCAGCTATTACAGTTTGTCAAGCCTGAAGACCTGCCTCAAACTGCGGTGGCAATTATAACGTGCACGACTAACGGCAAAGCGCTAGGGTTTGATGAAATAACTAATGAAATACTTAAAATCATTAACACTGTAGAAACATTTCATCAATGGAGTTTCAACTCCTAAGACTCAGGGAAGCAATTTGGGATGCGATAAGCAGGAAGGAGACCGTACAAGCTTTCTTTGGATGTATAGTATAAAATAAAATGACTTCGAACCAACCTGGCGCTTATTAGAATTATAAAAAATTACCTTTCAGAACGATCCTTTGTGGTCAAGCTTGTAGACCACAAATCCATGAGAAGACTTATTCTGGACGCGATCTCACAGAGTTCTCTGTTCGTTTCACAATTCTATAACCTCTATACGCATGATGCACCTTTAGGGGCGAGCGAAAGCTGATCAGAGGGCTGCAGACTGCAGTTCACCAATTTTCGGCTTGGTTCGCGAAGTGGAGGCTTCAGATTAACAGCTTCACAAATAAATTGAAGCCTCATGAGATCAATCGTATTATCGGCGATGTTCAGCTGCCGTAGAGTACGTCGGTCAAATAATCGAGACTGTTGCTGTCTAGGAGGCTGACATGGATGCACCACGTAACGAAGACCAGGAATAAATACTCGAGGGCTAACTATTAATTTAGGCTACCCATAGCTCAACAGTGTGCTGGATCTATGTAGCAGAAGGACGTTTTATTTTGCTATTCTGAGAGTCATACTAATCTATAGGTCACTGGTTTAGTCAACGATAGCGGATTGTGAAGCGAAGAACTTGGATATACTCCAAAATAAAATGCAACGGCGCCATGGTTGATACGCAATGAAGACATGGAGAAAGACCTAGAGATTCTCTCCAACAACGCTTGGCAGAGAACTGAAGTCAGTAAAAATCCTTGGTCAATAAGGGGGTAGAGCCGCTTACTACCTAAGATACGGGACCAACTATATTGGAAACCTTAAAATGAAAGGCAGTCATTTGGTAACGCCTAAGACAGGCGAGATTCGTGGGACGTTGGTACTTGCACGAAGTTTTTAGAAATGAGACACGAGCTACCGCATATAGGCCAGGAGGGCACAGCGGCCCTGGTCCAATTCTACTATAAGATGTGCATCTTATATAAATCGTATAAAAAATGCTGAAATCAGTTAACAGAAAAATTCAAAAGTGTCATTGCAAAGCAAAATACCTTTCACGTACAAACAAAAAGCAGTGACTCAAAAATCTTAATTATTGTTAAATTAAATGAAGTGCATTCGTGGAGCTTCGCGTACATACAAAAAATTGTTAGTACATAAATAAATTCGCCGAATGGAACATGCAGCAACTTTTATAAATTCGGGTTGATTTTAGGGGTAGGATTTATTTCTGATTGAAAACTTGTTGATGGAAATTGGATACAGATACATATTATTAAACTAGGCATCTTGAACAAAAACATAAATACTACCTGTAAATCATAATTAGAGTGAGGACGTTCGGTGCAGTTTGCTAGCGAGTGTTAGTCAGCCAAGCTTCGATCGGGTATATGCAGTATCACAGATAAATTGAAAGTTAGATTTTGTTAATTGTCAAGTACGTTTTCGATACCATTGTAACAGGAATTAATTCTGATATATTTTTTTAAATTGTTTGTTGTAAATTGGTTTCGTTGGTAAGTTAATATATTTTTAAATCTAGAGAAAGATCTTTCTACGTCACATGAAGTAACTGGTGCGAAATGGAAGTATCTTATATTTTAAAAATAAACTTTCATTCTGGGTAGTAAATGTGTCATTGGAAATTTCTTTTAATAGCACATTATCTGGATTTCTTTGTAAAACCGCATTCATTTTGTTCCGAATCTTTTCGCCAATCGATCCTTTTTACTTTTTAAATTACTAAACAATGATTCTAAGTGTTGAAAGGATTCAGTTAATTTAAAATTTTTGTTTTCTAGAAACAAAGTAAATCGAGTAAATCTTCCTTTACAATTAATGCTTGGACTGCTGTAACATTGGAAGCATCGCGTTTTAACTTTAATACAAAAGGTTTTAAGATACGAAAGTGTTGGTTATAAAAAAATGCGGCTTCTAACCATGTACCCCATCGTGTCAATACAGGTTCTGGCGGCAAAGGTATATTCGGGCACATTTCTTTATATAACTTTATCCTAGTTGGTGCTTTCAATAAAATCTTTTTAAATGAGTTAACTTATGAATTAACATCGGGAAATTCTTCACGAATATGTTCAGCAATGCGATTTATTCCATGTACAACACATGTTAGATGTAACATGCTTGGAAAACGTTTTTTAAGCTTGTTACCTGTTTTTAACATTACGCTTGTAGAATCTAAGAGAAAAAGTAGAACTTTTAAGCAGTCGTCAAGAGCTACATTTTTTACGCTGTTAATGGTAATGTCAGTAACATCGTTTGCAGTGATACGCAATCTGATTTTTGTAGCTACTAAAAATAACATTGGAGGTTTTCCGTATGCAATATGCTAACCATTACATTAACAATACACCTTCCTTTAATGTCTGTCGCTTCTTCTGCGCTTATCCAGAGATAAATTTCACCTAATTTTGACCTGATTTGATTTATTGTTTTGTCGAATTGCTTAGGTACATAATATTTTCTAATTGTTGATGGATGATATTTTTTAAGAAACCAACGGAAAAGTGGATCTTGTGTGTGTAATCTAGTGTAATTTATTTAATGGGATATTGGCACCAAGAAAAGGTGCGCATAAATCAATTACAAATTTATCATGTGAAATACTTCTTTGGTATTCAATATGCCTCGTATTTTTCAGATGCCGCTCAATAGTATAGTTGCCCCTGAATCCTAATTTCCCAGAACAAATGATGCAAAGCACTTCTTTTTTGTTAATGACAGTGAAAATGGTACCATATTCTGAAACAATGCTTGCCATTCTCGGCATTGTTGGAAAATGATAAACTAAGAACTACTAAAATAAAACGAAAGAATACAAAACAAGTAAATATTAAATAAGGATCAAATATATTATAAAATTATAAAACGAAATATAAACGCTAAAGAATACTCCAAAAATATGAGAGTGTCTAACAAAATAAACCGAAAATGAAACTTCTAAAACAGTACAGTAACAGTATAAACCAAAACCAAAACTTCTAAAGCGGGGCAGTAATGAAATAAATGAAAAAAGCACTCTTGAAATCACACGGTAACAAAATATGCCAAAAAAGGACACCTATAAAATGGAATGCTAACGAAATATCTAGATATTTAAGCTGAACGTCGCTACGATACTCTCCACTCGGTTACTAACTATGTACTGACCGTACTGCCGTCGCTCTCTGACTATCTCTCACGTGGCGAGTTAGACACATGCGAGACTTAACCTGCCACCGAACGTAACGCCAATGACAAACTGCACGCAACGTCGCTACTTTCATCATAATGTAACAGTAGACAATATGCGTCATTTAATATTTTAATCAAGTTTCTCGTGACAAATTATAGAAATTGATGAAAACATTAATACGTAATAAAATGTGGTTTACCGTTGCAGAGTTTTTATTCTGTTACCTAATTAGCTTGTCATTTATAAAATTACAAAAATTCGAAAATAAAGCTTATCTAATTAAGGAAATTAATTTTCACACTATTTACACTCTATTGAATAAAATTTCGGTTGTTACGTATATAATTTTTAGAACTCGTATAAATATCGCTGCTAAACAAACTAGTATTTAAGATTAAGTTGCTGCAGCAGTTGTGAAAATAGCATGCTAATATGTCCCCTACTAGTGCACGGCCTTTTTAAAACAGTTAGGAATGTAATTGTTCCGGTCGAACAGAAAGCTACCTTGATGCCACAGTTCCGGCGAACGATCTGTATTGAAATTTATTCTATAGTTCACCTATCAGTCCTTATTTTGAAGTCAATGCTTTAGTACTAAATAAATCGTATAAAAGATTCAATTGTGTGTAAATTATAACATTGAACCAATAAGTTAATAAAAGTGCAGTGCACCACGTTGACGAAGAAAAAAGGTGTTTTACTATTGTTATTAAAATTGGTGTATAGGTTTGTGAAATAAGGGTGCATTGAAACTAGCGTTTATATAAAACTTGTGTATTATTCGATAATGTAAAATTAAAATCAGTTCTTCTTCACTTATAAAGTTTTCCTAAAAGTGAGTAAACATATAACATTTAGGTTACAAACGCGTATTTTTGAATGTTGTCTATCATATGTAGAAATATCACGTATGTATTTGATTATTTATTAGTCTTGAAAATTAGAATAATTATAATTTTCTTTGTTTACTCTTCATATTTTATTGTTTAAGGAACATGAGATAAATTCCTTGGCCCTTGATTAAAAGTTTTGCACTTAAATGATTCAGAATCCAAAGAAATAAAGTATTTTCTGACGCTTAAGTTTTAATCAACGTTTACAAACGCTGATGTTAAGTCTATGTTTTTTTAATTAATTAAAATTTAATTATTTTAGTTTCAGACCCATATACATGAGTGCATTAGTTTTTGGTTTAATAGAACGCGATGGAGATAAAAGAAAGTATATGCTTGTTGGGAAACGGGAACTTTTCAGTATTCTTATAATATAAATATACTACAGAAACAGCAATAAGTATGTTCTTTTTTTATTAAGGTTTTGTAATTTTTTTTATTTAAGATTTAGAAATTTAAAATTAGTATATATCACAAGTATTTTCTCACAATTTTTTATTTTACATTTGAAATTGATACAAACAATCTAACTTTAATTTAACATATTAGAAATTAATCTCGATCAAAAAAAATACTTGCTGATCGTCGCCTTCCTTCCAAGGGGCTATCTTCAAAAAGTAATATCTTAACCACAATTACTTCTATGGCACACACCATGAATAACGCCATGAAAACGTCCATTCCGGAATGATTAGCTTGTACGGTCCCTGGTAGTTGTGTATCTTGATATTCTGTATGGACATTGCACAGTAGGGCTAGTAAAATCATTACATCTGCAAACTATACATAAAATACACTTGCTTGCTGATAATTGCACGAAACAATTTGCACCCCATTTAGTTGCACTTATGTTATTTGACCGTCTAACCCGGTAAAGTTTTACAGTTGAGATTCTGTGTTACACTATAGATCAGGCGAGATTCAGTTAAAAGCAAAAGTGAAATCGCTATTACATAACGTACACTTTCTTCTCACATCGGAATAATATTATGTACCTACTTAGAATAACGTATTACGAAATAGTGCGGTGGAGGTGGTGGTCCACAATGTTTCTTTGAAATCATAAAAATAATCAAATTCATACTTGTTATTAGCATATAGCATTATGGCGAGATTTTTAGCCTACTAAACGTTCTATAATAACGGAAGAGTTAAATCAACTATATTTCCGCGTATATATGTGGCAGAGAAAAATATCTAAAGCGGAAATGTGGTTCACGGCCCACAATTTAAGATTGAATACTGAAAAGATTCAAAAGAAAGTTCACAACAAAACCGAATAGCACGGATAGCGTTAAGATGTTTGATGGGTACGTAGATTCTGGTAAGAAGTAGAGTACTCATGTAAACTATATATATACGTGATAAATCAAATAATAATATTATACTATGACGCAGTACGGGACATACAGAGAGAGTTTTTAAGATTCAAAAGAAATGTATAAGAGCAATCATGAGTGTTTGTAGTATAGAACATTGCAAACCATTACTCATAAAATTTAGAATTATAACGCTTTCTTTATTGTTGAATTACAATTGCTTATTAATTGCCAAAAGCAATGCAGGAAGCCTTCAAACCCAATCGTATGTTCACAAATAGGGTGTATAAATAGAGGTAATTCTGCGATCAGAATTCCATATCATTGATTAACATTGACGCAACGGTCGGTTAAATATTAATCGATAAAATTGTACAATAATTCGCAAGAAGATACTAAAACATTATCGTATTAGATTTAAAAATAAAATTGAAAAAGATTATTTGATATAAAAGCCATTTACAAAACAGAATATGATGTAATATGATATCAATATAAGAGAGTTATTAATCTGTTTCTAATTTGCTTATCATCTATGTTTTTGTTTTCATTATTAATGACATTCTTGTGGGTATTGGCAAATAAAGATTATTACTATTATTATTCATTCTGCGGGTTAGGAGAATTGTGCCTTCGTGAGTTTTACAAGACGGTATTTTTTGTTTGTTATGGTTAACAACAAAATTATATTGAAACCTACAGAGTATCTCATATCATAACTTTGTAGCTACTCAATTGGCTATTTGTCCTATCGTATTCGTGTCAATACGTAAATGTAATTTAAAAATTTTAAATGTCAAAAAATGCTATTATTTGCCCAAATACAATCAAATGTCACGAAGAAAAGTTGTTCGTATCTACATAAAAATTACAAATCTAAAGTGTATTTCACAAATGTTAACTTTTGCTTTTTCTTACATTTTGTTAAAAATACACAGTATCAGTTGGAATCGAGGGTTGGTCTTAATGCAGAGAAAATTTAATTTATTTTTTATTGACAAGGCTCATTTTCCTAAATTTAATTATTTTGCGTAGAAAACTTAAGGGCGTTTTTGGACTATTTTCGTAATTGTTAATAGTGGAGTCACACCGAGTTGAGAAGTTTGATTTTTTATGATCAAAAGAAATTTTGCTTCGGGAAATCTTCCGATAAAACTTTCCTTAAAATCTTAAAGTTAATAAATGTTATTGTCTGCTCTTACAATTAACTAAATTCCCAATTAAAAAAAAAGAAATTGTGTTGATTTCTTTTGATTATTAAAAAAACCAGAAGTATATAAATTTTCAACTCAAGAAAGACACCGAAGTGTATCTCTCCGATTTTAATAAAATTTGGTAGAACACCGAAAAATATTTGACACGTATTTTTTTAAGCGTCACTTTTGGTTTTAAGGGATGCAATGGGGGCTCAAAGTTACCCCCAGAAACACATTTTACGCGATATACGAGAAGATATATTAAGATCGGCTAAAGACTAGATCGTTCGTTGTCAGCGGCCGTACATTTTAGGTAAAAAAAAATAACAGTGGCGTACCCACGGGGTTGTTAGGGTGTTAAAATATATAATTTTTTCTCACCCTTGCTCTTGTATGTTACAAAATCAATTTTTCCTTTTTTAATCTTGAAACTACATGGAAAAATAAAAGTTACGGGTTTTTGAATTTTTTTCTAGATGTCCATTTTGGGAAGTTATAGTAATTTTTATTTACCGCTACGGAAGGCTATTTCTCTTCATATTTTTGGAATTAAATTTAGTGTCGCATTGTATTTAAATTAAAATTTATTTGTTATATTACAATATAAAAAAGTAATACGATACAAATAGTTACAGCCAAGAAAATTGTTAAATTACTTTTTGACGTCTTGGCACCACCAATGTGCTAATGTACGCAAGTGATTATAAAATAAAACTTTGAAAATGAAATTACATTTATGTACTTATTACTGCCTCTTAGTGTATTATCGGTAATAACACCATCATTGTTTTCGCATTGCCAACAGACATAATAAAAGCAAAAAGCAATTTTATAACAATTTGCAAATCCTAGAATTAAAAAATTGCTTATTGTTAAACATTGTTACCTCTATCTAATTGACAATGAGATAAATAAGTAAATATTCAAAAGTAATAATATAATAAATATTGATATATAATAAATATAATAATTGCTATCTACATTTACGGTCGACAGTTTGCACAGTTGTGATAATCGTTAAAGAAATGTTTTATGCACAAGTATTGTTTTCACCATCCACATCTTATTATGGCTGGTGCCCCACAGATATTGCAACTTGATAACTGGGAGTCCTGAAAGGAGAATTCCACTGGCGTTGTAAAATGTTCCGGATTTTCTTGAAGGTAACCGCTTTTATACCAACCGTATTGGGTGAACTCGGCATATCTTGGGGAAGAGAATTGCAAGTGTGTTAAAGCTTGCATGCGCAATATGTTGCCTCTCAGGACGCTAAAGAAATACGTGTCAAATATTTTTTGATGTTCTACATTCCTACCAATTCTTATCAAAATCGGAGAGGTACACTTGGGCGCCTTTCCTTGTCAGTGTGGCTCCCCTATTAACATTTTCAGCATTTTCAACATTCACATTTTCAACAAAAAAATTAAAATAGTCCAAGAGCATCCTTAAGTTTTCCATGCAAAATGATTTAATTTGGGAAAATAAACCTTCTTAATAAAAACTGAATTAATATTTCTCTTTTGTAAGGTGAGCCCTCGATTTCCAACTGATGCTGATGAAGAAAATATACTGAAAGAAATATACAGTGTGTAATTTTTAACGAATTGTGACTCTAGACAGTTTTTTTGAAAAGGTTGACATTTACATAAATCTTTATTTCTCTGGAACTACGCATTAGACAGATATGATTTTCGGTACCTAGATTAGGCTTAAAAGCCTGCGATTTTTTTTTGATGGAGCGCGATTTTTGAAATTGAACTACTATCAATATTTATTTTGTTAGCCATGATCAAAACAAGTAAGATATTAAATTGTCACTGACTGCTATTGTTCTTCTTCCATGTATCCGCAAATAAGCGCTATCTGTCTCCAAACACTGGTACTTTTCATCCATCCCCGTAAAACTATTGCATTTACCAAATTAATTTTTCAAAAAAACGCCATAACTCTGACACCTTTAGGATAATAATACCTTAATACGTTTTGCCTCAGAATGTGACGGAAATCCCAAACATGCAATAATAAATACTATATGACATTTGACATAATTAAACTTTGGATAGCTAGGAATTGTTGCGATACCCTGTAGGTTTCGATATAATTTTAAATCATGCTCACAATCAGATAACAGATAACAAGAAAAAAATCGTGTTGAAAAATCACCATTCACAAAGGTACACTTTTCCGCGCTAGCGGAGATGACAGAATGTATGCAGCCTCGGCCAATAACACAGAGCACCTGTAGATTTTCGCAAGTGCATAATGTATTGTTACTGTCTTACTCAAAAACGACTTGCTTCGAGAAACCAAATTAAATCGGGACACTAACAATTTTAAAAATCAAAATCGGTTATACAAACGTGTTGCTTCAATGTTTTGTAATATTCGCTTTTCAGTTTTTCTGTAAACATTTACAATTAATATTGTAAAAAAGCGGCAGCTAAATGAAACTATATATACATTGTGATTTTGAGTCCTACAGGAATTCAAACTAAGATTGTTCAAAACCGAACATGTTCATATCGTGCTGTTCAATTAGCTGTAAACGGGTGTAAGACCACTGGATCTTATAAAAATTAGCAAAGAAGCAGACATCATAAAATAACAATAATGTGAGAGGAGCGTCTATTAGAAAGACTTTCTCTTCGAGATACAAACAAAATTTCTTATTGGTAGTAGCGGCTTAGTTATTTAAATAAAACCTCAAAAATGTTCTCTTTTATGTTTGGGTAAGAAATTTATTGCATTTTTGAGAACATATATAAGATAAAATTTTGTCAATGAACATCTGCAATTAAGATAATTTTAAGTTAATATTTGTTTTTTTCTAATACATACGAAATGTATTCTGTAGTGAACTATTAAACATTACTAAATTATTTTTGATAAAAATTTAATTTTAAGAAGAAGAAAGGAATTAACAATAACGCAGTATACAAAACAGGTTGTATAGGTAAAGTGCGAAGGCTCCGATTAAAATAACTATACAACGGATAAGAAGAATAACTATTAATTATAATTACAGTATATTTATACACACATCGCATAATTACTTCTTTAATGACTCGAATTGTCAAACTGGTTTATGTGAATTTTTTCATTACTTCTACGAAACGCTTTGAAGTTTTCAAGTTAGTTTTAGCGAGTCTTATGTTTATATAAATTTTCTGGGAAATGAGCGACATTCTTGAGCCTGGTGGGAATAAATATGTTAAACATCATCATTTTCACTTAGGTTAAGATCAAGCATAGATACCTAAATTATCGAAATTTTTTTCACACGCAGATTGTAATATGTATGTGAAAAAAATGTATATAGAGGTTGCACCAATTGCCTAGAAAATTATTTTCTGTACAGTGTGAGGTTTTAAAGATATATATCTTTTAAGTTTTTTCGTCATCCCGACATCAAACCACTTGTTAGTTGCTAACACAAGCGACTTTTAAACAATTGCCGGTAGGAGGAGCAAAGACATACCAGTACTGTACTGCACATTAAAAGTTCTAACCGAACCCATTTATATTTATAGGCGAAAGTAGAAGTCATAGTGCGTAGATTTCGGTTTTTTTGTGTGCTAGTTGATCTGATATCTTTGATATCTGGTTTGGAACTATTTGGTAGTATGTTGTACTGCTCACTAAACGTTTTGTACGGTTTTGCACTGCACATGAAAATTTATGTACCAAAGCCATTTAGCCATAAGTCAATATGAAGAGCAACCAAATGCATTATCCTTTTTTCAGCAACTTTGCACAGCAGCCGAGCCTACACACAGCCACACAAGGCTACGACTATCGCTTGTCTGATGGACAGAATCTTTATATTTGTGCTAACTTCTTTGTTGTGCATTGATGTAAAATTAATTGAAAATTATTGTTGGAAATGTGTTTATTTAGGTACCGTGGCTTCTACTTTTATTTTAAATTGCCTTTAACTGTTAGTGGCTTGAGTAAAAAACCTTTGACGGGCAGTACAAAATTAGAACATATCAACTAGCATACAAAAAAAAAACAAATGTACGCACTATGACTTCTACTTTCGCCTTAAATGGTTTATTTTTGCTAAATTGCTTCGGCACAAAACATTTAATATGCAGTACAAAACGTTTAATGAGCAGTATAAAATAGTACAAAACTAAAACATGTCAACCAGAAAAAAAATCGAGATTTACGCACTATGACTTCCACTCTAATTTAAGTGGCTTATGTTTACTAAATTACTTTGGAACAAAACGTTTAATGTTTGGTATAGAATAGTACAACTCCAACATTTAGAGCTTGGTACAAAACAATATAAAACTAAACTAACCTATGTACTCGAACACAATTTAGCCGTATATGTGTTAAAACGATATAAAACAGCTACAAAACTTTGATGTAGAAAAAATTTAAAAAATCGCTTGTGGAGGGGCTGGCATGTCCCTGGTCCTCCCATCGGAAATGATTAATATTTTCCAACCGGAGATGGTACAAAACTTAATTTTTGGTACAAAACGGTACAAAATAGGTACAAAACTTTGACAGAAAAAAAAAATAAAAATTCGGCGGTAGAGGGGCCAGGGACATGCACCCCATACATATATATTGTTTTTGTTTTGTTACTCTTACATTCTTCATAGAAACACGATTTCCTCATTAACGATTCCTTAGGAAAGTTTTTTTGACTTCTAAATACTCTGCATACTTGTAAGAAATTTTATGGACCATCTAATCCCGTATAATATTCGTATAAGGATTTTTATTTTAAACAATTGATGTATCTATACATACATATGTATGTATATGCCTCTATGTAATAGTAATGCTAGACATAAGAGAATGTATGCACATGTCAAGTACAAATCTATTAGCAGCTATTGTAGAAGGTATTAACATTTTATGTTTTAGGGGTCGTAAACCGATAACTCCCTGGCACTGCAATGTATGCGGAGGACAATTTCGATCAATTCAAGGTATCCTCGAAGTTGAAAAAGTGGTAACCTGTGCAAAATGCAAAACAAAAGTGTGCCGTGTTCGGTGTTCAAGAAGAGATCCGCCAAGAGGATGGATTTGTCAGATATGCCAACAACCCGAAAATTGGTTCAAAGGACTATTGAAATCGATACGCCCGAATAACGGTAATAACGAACAGTTTTTTTGTTACTAATCAAATTGAAAGATTCACATTTTTTTTTTGCTATAGAAGCTGGTCTACTCTCTAAAATTTCACTTAAATAGACATTAGTCATTAAAATTCAAAGAAAAATGTTCAAATATATGTTTTTATTAGTACTGCAATTAATTGAACATGTTAATGCTATTTAAAACAAAATAATTTTGAAAAAAATAACGATATTGAGAAGAAACAAGAGAAAGAGTTTTTATCTTTATTAAATTGTAGAAATTCACCATTGTGTAATATCGTCTTTCTTTTTAATTACGACAATCTGTATGTGTCAATTTATCCCAAATTTCTTATAGTTTTAGTTTCAATTCTGGGATTGTTCTTGAAGGACCGGCACGCAACCGTCTCTTCATATTATGCCATAATGTTTCTAGTGGTGATCCATCCGAACTACTGGACACCCACTCTAAGAGTGGAATCTTATTGTCTGAGAATCATTTGAAAGTACTTTCTGACGTAAGACAACTTGCGCCATCTTGTTGGAAAATAAAATCTTCTCCAGCGTCCAAAGCATCTCCCACAGTTGGTAATAACGAATCTGTTAAAATATTTAAATATTTTTCTGAATTGACGATTCTGTAAATAAAGTATAGTTTTCCGATACCTTTTGTAGACACTGATCCCCACACCATAATAGAAGCTACAAATTTGACCTATCTTTTTAAGCATTCTGGATGATATGATATTATAGAAACTTCAAATCGAGACTCATTACTCCAATGAATCCGATTCTACTGCGCAGGAACCCAACTTTTATGTTCTAGCCCATTTCAATCTATTTTTGGATAAGGATATTAATACTTTTTTGAAAGTTTTTAACTCACAGAATCATAGAATTGGGTATTCTATGATTCTGTGAGTTAAAAACTTAAAAACCTTGTATGATGCAAATCCAAAATCTTGAGCTGCTCTATGGCACTGCGTTCTTGAAACATGTTTTCCGATTGCTTCACTCAATAATATCCGATTTGTCTGTAGTTAGCACTTCTATTTTGCCGAATTATTCTTTAGAATGTTTTTCTGTTAGTATCTGTGAATTTAGATTTTCTTATATCTCGAGTCCTTGGTGCGGTTGCGGATTACTTGAATTATACAAGCGCGCTTTGTTACACTATAGCGTAATAAAGATAGTAATTCACCTATTTCTGCGTCTGATTTGCTACTTTGGATAATTTAACAACAGATCGAAGTTTTTCATCGATCAGCTTGCTTCTACCCATATTTACTCTTTTAATACTTTTGATAACCTAATGATTACAATTGCTTTAAAGTTACCTCGATATTTAGCTAATTTCGGACAAAAAAAGTACATAATTCGGTAATCTATGAAATACGACAAATTCATATGTAGTGTATAATTTAGTTTTTTGTCATAAACATTTAAAAAACAAGATACATATCTTTAACTAAATTATACTAAAGAAGTCAAATGTCAACATTGAGATTAATACGTATGCATAAATTCAATAAATACTCTTTCGTAAAAATGTAAGAAAAAACAGAATTTTGGAGAGTAGGCCAACTGATATGGGGCGGAGCTCGTATGTGGACAGCACGAGTCAATTGCACAGACAAAAGTATTCATGTTATCTTGTCTACGACAAAGTCCATTTAATTTCCAAACAACTATGAAATTAAGATGTAAAATTATATTATATTATATATTGCAATTAAAAAAATATTTTGCAGGTGTTTACAAAGCTTTATATAGGTATCTAATGACAGCGTTGACTAGTGCCTGAATTCTATGGTAGGTACTTAGTGCATAGGATATGTGACATCACGCTGGCATATTTGAAGTGACATGCCCTTATACATGATGTTCTAAATAAATGTCGAAATGGACAAAATTCGATCGATAACAACTTGTTTATTTTAAACGGAACATACTTCTACGAATCTGATATAGCTGCCGTAATCCCTGTTTGCAATAGTTTAATTTTTATCACATTATTTACATTTATTTATGTAAATTAGGTAATTGTGAATAATTTGAGAAACTACACCGTGCGATACGATTTGGTCGCACATTTTGCTAGGAGATCCATATTATCATATTTTTTTCTTGTTTGCTTGTTTCTTTGCTGTCGCCCCTCATTATTTCCCAGATTTATTTATAATAGCAGTTAGTTAACTATTAACAGAGTAACCAAAAATTAAAGGCGGGACTGAAGGACGTCCACTTTCGAGATACTATGTACACAAACAGATCAAAAGCCTTTAAAACGATGATGAAATACGTCGACCTAAAGATTATCGTACCGTCACGACACAGCCCGATGCTGTCCGCGATGGATAGGAAGCAACCACCACACTTTTCCGGTGGCAAATTGTGAGAATGTAGATTTTTTAGCTACCATCTAGTAGCGCCAGATTCAAGTTGGTTAGCGGTAGTTCTGATTAACAAAAACACCTTATTGGCAAAAGGTCAGAAGAAAAGGAAGAGGAATACGTGAATCCGTCCCATTAGTCAGAAGGAAGCGTTGCGTTGTTTGTCGGTCAAGATCGCAGAATAGTGGGCGATTGTCCATTTATTTGCACCAAGAACGGTCAAAAATAAATAAAGAATTTCCAAGCAAAACGTGTTCGTCTACGTCTATTTGAACAATTAAAAAAGTAAAATTAGAAATATGTTTTATTTCAAATAAAAAGTTATTAACCCTGTACAATGAATATCCATTTTAGAATGTTAGTCACACGTCATATGTTTTATAATAGTTACCTACCACATCATTCAGTCTTTGATCAACGTTGACATGAAACATAGAGAACTTGAACAGTTGCAAATCAAATCTTTTTAAAAATTGGATACATTTCCAAAAGTGTTACTAGATATAATAAACTCCTAATAAGAAAATATTTGGAATGTAGTGTAGAATGGAATAATTACATAATATATAAGGTAAATAACACTAAAGTATCGGCACATTCCGCACCACACGCGTTATTGTTTAATTAATTCGGTATAGCTGTTTCGAGAATTTACGGATTGCTATTGTCAATCTTACGGTATATATTCGATAACATGTAACGTGCTCTATTTAAAAAGTTAACTTTAGTTGCGTCACACTGTATAAGATATTCTCATATTCTGAAAATATTTGGGCTACTCGGGTACGACAAATTTTAATTTTATCTTTGTTCGGAGAATAAATTTACTTTGTTAAACCGCATACTCACCCTATATATTAGCCGCACCAAATTATATGCAATCTAACAATTGTACCAAATTTGGTACATTTGTTGTGTTGCGATGTATAAAGACACTTTTGATAAAATTACTTAAAAACTAAAATGTCGAGTTGTGGATCTATAAATATAAAATATAAGAATTTATTTACGAAATGTATGTATAGTGAAACATCCCTCAAACGGTTTACATTTAAAAAATGTATATTTAGGCTCTGAACTGCGATGTTCCCATTTAAAAAACAGATTTTCATATCATTTCATAGTCACTAGTCTAAAATGTCTTCAATTATTCTTCTAGTTAAAAGGTTTTCAAATTTTCTAAGAAAAAATCAATATGAAATTGAAACTGAAGTTTTAAAAAAGATACAGATTTGGAAGAATTCATAACAGATTTTGAAAGTTATAAACATTTTGCAGGTATTTTTAAATATAGCAAATAGACCGTGTTTTCTCTTCACTAAATTTAATTAAAAGGAAAAGTAGAAATTGGTTAGATGTTAGTTCGTGTCATTATTTATTATAGACAAAAGAAATGACACGTTGAACATGTTCCGGTTAAGAATCTCCACTGGGCATGTAAAAAACGATATTTTTTGTGTTTTGAATATATAACGATTTTAAGTTTCCGGTACACGATACAGGTTTCATATTTTTAAATAGAACATATTATTACGTTTTTGGATGCCTTTCATCAATTCATGTAAGCGTCTTGCACGCTAGGGCGGTTATTCAAATGGATTGAGTATTTCTTGGAGCTTTCGGCAATTTTGATATAAAACTGCGTCTATGAAATAGCCATCGACATCGTTACCATGTTTGATTTATGCTATTTTAACTTTTTTAAATAAATTTATATTTTTAAACAATATGATTTTTTTGCAAATAATTCTTTATATGTAAAATGTGTCGTTTTTGATAGATGAATTAGGAAGCTATACCAAAAATGCATAGAGCACTGCAACAAAATACTATAACTCTGCTTTTCTGAAGATATTCATTAACTTTTAAATCATGCATACCATTTCAACATCTTTCAAAGGAATGAGCCATCACTCATCATTGTCAATGGAATTCTAACAATCAGGTGATTTATTCATCTATTTGATTTAAATGTACTTAATAATTTCTTTTCATTCCTAGTCATCACTCAACTAACAAATAATCTAGTTACATACCATTTTACTTCTGTAATCAACACATTCTTTTACTGAGGCCGAGGTTATACTGTCTTTAAATAGATTGAAAAGTAATGCTGCAGGCGTGGAACGCGGAAATGTAAAATGTTTAAAAATCGGTATTCCCTTTCTTGTTCATTATACAGGATGAGTCGGAGGTACGGACCAAACTCCAGGAGTATATTGTACACGTGAAAATAATGTAAAAAAACTCGTATGTTCTCATCCGATTTTCATTTGTTCTTAAGTTATAGGTTAACTAAACAATTTTAAATAGCGTTCTTGTAAATGATTCATATGTTTTCGTGCTAGTATGTCTTAAATAAAACAAAAACAACCTTGCATTGAATATCTGTGTAAAACAAGAAGTCACATGCGTTCACCACTCGGGATGCACTAATTCGACATATTAAGAATACTGCAGTCGGCATTAAAGAAATGTGAAGGGAGGTAACGGGTACTCGTAACTTGCAAATCTTTTAATGACCCTTAGTTTGGACCCAAAAATCACAGCTGTGTAAACATAAAGATAAAAAATTTAAAATAAAGTAATACACCGAGGTTTTATGTTACTTACACAAAATTGAATTATCAATGAATTAGAACACTTCATCGTTAGTCGGTACAAAAGAAAATAATCAAATCAATAGCTCCTTTTCCAGACGTAAGGATAAAACTGAAAATCGCGATAAATGTAACGTTATTCATGATGTTCATTGTAACAACTGTAATGGCTCTCTATGCGCAAGAGCAATGTTTTCATCGGTTCTGTAAATAATTTCCACTTCATTTTGATAACATAAGAATTTTGGATGCTGATAGCAATCAGTTCAAACGCAACTTTACGGAGATGGGCAGTATCTCAGATTGGAATCCATTAACTACAGGAGGGATATTGATAACTTAAGTTGTACTTATTCAAATTTGGTTTGTAAATAACAATCATTTTCTAAGATTTCTTAAATTTCATAACTGTACTGTATCGTGATATTTTTTACCATCATTTCTTTTTTGTCTCCTCCTTTCTGGCTGGCTTATATAAGATTTTGTAGTTTGAGCACTCTTATATGTCATAGTAAACACCTCGCATTTTCTTTTGTACCAAATGACGATGAAGTATTCAATTGTTGACTTGATAATTCAATTTTGTGTAAGTAACGTAAATTCTTTTTGTATCTTAAAATTTCATTATTCTTTTAATAGTCGCCCTGATGAAGAGAGTCGAAAATTTGGCAAAAAATAAAGAATTAAACCTATGCAGCTTTTTATCCTTATGTCTGTCCAACTGTGATCTTTGGATCCAAACTAAGCGTTGTTAAGAGGTTTGATGTCAAAGACATGATGGAATCAATAGAGCGTGAAGCATAAAATGTTTAGGGTCAATGGCATTATTGAACATTTATTAAAAGAATACTATGTTAATGTATGAAATTTTGTTTATATGTAATTACGCTATAACTTGAAAGAAAATGAAAATCGGATAAGAAGGTATAAGTTTTTCTGTTAATTATTTTTATGTGTATAATACGCTCCTGAAGTTTGGTTCGTCTTTTACAACTCACCCTGTATAATGTATATCGTCTATTTTTACACTAATTACTCGACTTGTCGTTGAATTTGGAAATCTTCTTTGATACTATCTATGCCGAAAGCATCCAAGGTTAAAGATATGAAAGATTTACGTTTTATTAGCATTCTACCGTCACTAGGTAAAGTTTTTGAGAGAATAATTCAAGATTAATTCCATAACTTTGTCGGCGACATAAATATTCTGCGTAAATACCAATTTGGTTTTCATCCCCATTATATATCGTTGGTGGCGTGTTCACACGCATTCTAAACCTTAGTGTACACTGCCGTTCAGTGAAGTTCGGTCATACAATAAAAATCTATTATATCACACTATATACAATTATTAATACATAAAATTAGAAAAATATTAAGATACACTCTTTTCTAAGGGATTAAAGCCATAAATTATTATGTAAAGTAGAAATATTGCGACAACCACAATAAAGTCTCTTTTATTATAATTCCAAGAATTTCTCGGAAGTGTCGATCTTTTGACACGGGTCGTTTGGGGATTATTACGAACAATACACTTAGGAAATATACCGCAGTATCACTCTTGTTTATTTATCACAGGCGTAAAGATATAAATTTGCTTCATTTTACTGTTAAACGTGTGTTGGTGTGCATCTGTCGTTTTTGCGCGAAAGTTTTAAGAAAATTTACTTCAAAATGGCACGCGGCAAGCCTACCAGTGTAGAAAAACGTTCACGCATTATTACGCTGTTTGAAGGAGGATATTCGGGGCGACAAATTGCTGAGAAAATAAATATGAGAAGTTCAACAGTAAATGACATCATAAAGTGATATCGAACAACTGGAACTATAGAAAATCGTGTTGGTCCTGGAGCATCTAGGAAAATAATAAAAGCTGAAGATTTGAGAATTGTATTATTAAGTAAACGCAATAGAAAATTAACAGCGCCACAAATAGCAGCCGAAGTCAATCGCGGCCGTGAAGAACAAGTTTCGGCGAGTACGGTAAAACGTCGACTTCAACAAGCGGACGTTCATGGACGCATTGCCATTCGAAAACCATTATTACGTCGGGGCAACAGAGCAAAACGGCTACAGTGGGCCCGTTCTCATCTAAATTGGTCGTTAGATGATTGGAAACACGTGCTTTGGAGTGACGAGTCAAAGTTTGAGGTTTTTGGGCAAAATCGACGAGTTTATGTCCGAAGATCTAAAACCGAAAAGTGATCCTGAACTGCATTGTGCCTACAGTGAAGCAAGGGCGTAGTTCTGGGATGTTATTCCTTTGCTGGGACGGGAGATTTATGCAGAGTGCAGGGTGTAATGAGGAAGGAAAATTATTTTGCAATACTCCAGAATCATGCAGTGCCATCAGGATTGCGTATAATAGGCCGTAACTTTACATTCGTGCATGACAACGACCCAAAACACACTGCGTTAGTGTGTAAGAACTACCTAAAGGAGCAAGAAGAACAGCACACCCTGAAAGTAATGACATGGCCCCCACAAAGCCCAGATTTGAAACCTATAGAGTTGTTGTGGGATGAACTGGACAGGAGGATCCGATAAATATGCCCAACTTCACAAGAACATTTACGGAATATTCTGCAACATGAACGGATTAATATTCCACAATCCGTTTTAACAAAACTTATCGAAAGAATGCCTAGAATAGTTCGAGCGGTGATTAACAGCAAAGGAGGTTTTTTCGATGAAAAAAAATATAATGTTCAGTATGTTATATTAGGCCAGAATAACTTTTTATTTATTTATTTTTGTACCTGTACATACAATAAAATTGCATTTTGTTTTTAGTTTCGTTTGTTTCTGTAACCTTTTCATGTTTTTTAATAACCGACCGAACTTCTCTGAACGGCAGTGTACATTATGTCCAACAAAATTGTTGTTGGCAGACTGTATGTCATCTGCGCTACACGTAACAGACGATATTTTAAAAGCCGCCGACTACAGTTCCGGTTTTACTAGATTTGAGTAAAGCTTCGGATATGATATTCTTCCTTCAAATTTAACATCGTTGAGCCTGAGTAATTCCACTCTTTCTTAAATTATGTCTCATAGATTGGTTTGGATTCACTTTGGAACGCCCAAACAATGGATTGTTGTTCTGTTTCTGGTTCGTATGAACATAGGTTTCGTCACCCGTTACGATACTGTATACGTTGTTAGAAGCACCGCAAATGAATTTTTGAAGCATTTTTTTTGCACCAACTCACACATTTATACATATTCACATTTTTTAAAAATCCATGCACGAAATGTTCACGAGAAATGTCAATTTTTTTTCACTAAATAGATTTCTTTGAAACCCTATTAATACTAAACTACCCGGCCGACTGTTTTTCTGTCATTGGTGTTTATCATACTAAATGTCAAAGTCTAAGACAATCAAATTGAAATATACAATAAGTGTCATCTTGTGGTCAATTCCGGAAATTTTTAGGGTTCCCCTCGTATTAGATGTGATTGTTTGGTCTGCGAAAGTCCTGATATCTGAGAAGGCTATTGGCCGCAACTATCCATTTTGCATTTGCTTTCCTATTCAAACTTACTGCAGTAGATAAAATCCAACTAAATATTATACATAAATGTGTTTCTGCGGTCTGTCTAATAAATTGCTGTGAATATACGGACACTACTTAAGAACATTGTGCAAGACCTACATATATAGAGGATGAATAGGTAGTCAAAAATATACCGGAAAACTTCTAATCCAGGTAAAGCATCTTTAAATACTACCGCCGCAAAGATTAGATTGTAGTGATTAAATCTATAAAAATTAAGAAGAATTAAATTGCATTTTATTAATTACGATTTGAGTTCTATTATTTGGTTCGATTTATTATCTAATAAATCTATCAGAAAAAATCTAGGCATACTACTGCACACAGATAGATTATAAATTATAATCCACCACAAATAAGTACAGGTTATCGTGCGATAACACATGGTATAGGGACCCAAAAAAGTGCGCGTTATGAAAACGGGCATTAGGGGTTCGTTCTTTATGCATGGAATGATAATAAATCAAAAACTTATTAACGAAAGACTTAGTCTCCTTAATTAGAAACGGCGACTGATTTACGGCTACGAATGCAAATAATTTCATTTATATAAAAGAACTAGAGACATTATGTTTCTATATTTTATAAATATATTTTAGATTGGAGTAACACTATGGATCCTGATGAATTAGATGAAGATTTAATGGAGTTAAAAAAGAAAGAAAGAGAAGAAGTGCGAGATTTTATAGAGAGGCTGGTGGAATCCATGCTTGGAGGTACTTTGGACGATGTTAATGTGTCCCGTCTTTACAACGATAAAAAGTGTAAGATTTTCATTGATTTATAGAGTTCTTGTCTTTACTTTTAACACGCTTATTGCTATTGCCTAACAGTACTAACGCTTCAATTACAGATGATTCTCTGTTCGTCAGGTATCATGCAGATCTCAGCAATGCCCTTACAGATTTAGGGTCGGCGTTGCATATCTCCATATCCAGTAAGTTAGTAGCTGAATACTTTTTCAAGAAATAATTGTCAGTATGTTTTAAAACAAAACATTAGACCCCATATAGAAACAAATATGGTCTTTTGTTTATGTTAGAGAAACATTTTTATTTATTGTGTAATTTTCTTTTGAGCTTTGCTTACGAGCTGCGATGATGACAAAACGACAACGATGTTAAGAATATTCTAATGTCAAAACGGACCCGTTTTATATTAAGCAATTCAAAATTCTTTATACGGGGGTGGTTCAAGAAGGTTTGTTTCTAGTAAGGACAATTAATTAATAATTAATTGTCAGTCTCAATTATATCCATCACATGGTTTCATTTTGTCTGATTTTGTCTGTTTATATAGAGAAATGGTAAAAAGTGAGTTTCGAGCGCTGATTAAACACTTACATTTAAAAAGCTTAACAATGAAAGAGATCAAAGCTGAATTAGGTTAAGTTCAAGGCATATCTGCTCCTATGTTAGCAATTGTTTACAATTGGGTAAATGAGTTTAAACGTGTACATCCACAAAAGATGAACACCGTTCTGGACGTCCAGTGGAGGTGACCCGAAATGATTGACAAAATCCACGACATGGTTTTGAATGATCGATGAATGAAACTGTGTAAAATAGACGTGCCCACAGGCATATCGCAAAGTAGAGTGCTTTCCATTTTGCACGAAAAATTGGGTGTGAAAAAAATCTCGGCAAGATGAGTATCGCCTTTGCTCTCAGTGGATAATAGACTCAATCGTGTCGTCGACTCTGAGGCTGTTAACGTCTTCCTGACGGGTTTCTCCGTCGATAGATAAGTCTCGACGAAACATGGATACACTACTATACTCCAGAGATAAAGGAATAGTCAAAACAGTGGGTTTTTGAAGGCGAACGGGTTCCGAAGAAGGCGAAGACAGTGAAATCGGCCGGCAAGATGAGCCTAGGTTTTTTGAGGTGCCCACGGAACCATCTACACCGATTACTTGGACAAAGGAATAACTGGAAAGTATAATGCGTCATTATTGGGCCGGTTGAGCGAAGAAATCGAGAAAAAACGTCCTCATTTAAAAAAGAAAGAGATCTTCTTCCATTAAGGCAATGCATGTGCGCAATTTCGATGGCTAAAATTGCGGAGTTAAAGTACAACATCCGTATTCACTGGATTTGGTTCCCAGTTTATTTCCAAATTTGAAAAAAATCTCTCGGCAGACAATAATTCACATTGAACAATGAAGTCATTACCCAAACAGATAGCTATTTTGAGGATCCTCCGAAATCCTACTTTTTTCCAAGGACTTATTGAATGTATATAATAAAAGCTATTAGGCGATGCCCACGGTCGATCCGGAGGGTGGAAAACAAAATAAAGCAAATGGGACCGAATATAACTGATACAGGACGAACCCATCCGCGGTCGAACCTATACCAGAATCAACGTAAATATATTGCATACTTCGCGCAGTATTTTAGATTTATCTGACTTCTTTTTCGTGCTATATTTATCCGTACTCTCAATAAGAAGATGCCGTTCTACATCAGTTTTTCAATTTCAAGTTTTTCTTATTTTTCTCGTTATTTCAGACTAGGACTCTTTTTCCTACGATTAGCTGGTTGGTAGTATTGTTCTGAAAGCAAGGGAGAGCATCGGTTTCGCTGTTGCATCTTTTCTCTTTCCCTCCGCTTTGTATAGTAAATAACCAAACGTTTCCTTTTCTAATAGTATGTTTAGTAACCGGAAAGTATTAAAGAAGTTGTCGAAGTATACACAGTATCCATTAGACAAATGTGGTTCGTATGGTTGAAACACAATCTTTTTGCCAAAAAATATTGTGTTTCAAAATATTCAAAATATTGATTAAACTGCAATAAGAACTGTGTTTTTATACAAGGTAGTGCCTAAATTTCAAACCGTTGCTTTGTTGGTTTCATGGGCACATGTTGTTTTAGTGACGTACGGCCCACCGTACAAAATTGTTTTGAAATATACATTAATTTTTTTGGATCTTGGCCATATGAAGTTCTATATTTTGTTCGTTATATTCGCTGCTCACTTTTTCTTTGCGTTCTGTATTTACATCATTATTTACAACTTCTACATTTCTATGCAGAGACACCTTTTACCTTCTATATTTTTGTCCCTACTTAAATTGTAATCAGTGTCGCTGTTCTATAAGTAAATTTAGAATATTACAATTACAATAAAATGGGTTTCTGGTGCAAGTATAGTATACAATTGATTCTTCTGATGTTACAGCGGTATTTGCACAATCTCCGTCATCGCTAACATCGTTTACAGCTGAATTCTTAGCTTGTTGGTCACTGATAGCATCCAATAAATCAAAAAGCTCTTCCAGCGGTATTTTTGTAGTGTTCGAAACCAATAGTGCGACATTCTCTATGTTGTAAAGATTTATAATTCCAGCGGCAACATTTTACCATATACAAATAGCAATATTGCCTCAGTGTTAGCAATTATTACAAAAAAAAATTAAGGCAATGTAATATGTAGCAATATAATGTTGTAGAATCATTTATTTAGGTTGGAAAGTGTTCCGAGATAACATATTTACTATTTTACTTCATTATAATTGCGAGGTTTTCGTTAAAAAAAGGAGTCAATTAAAGAACTTGTGCTGGGAGAAATTAAAATTACTAACGCAAATGAAAATTATTATTATTATTAATTATTATTTTTCTTATGAAAATGTTTCATTTTAAAATCAGACAAGTGTACCGTATTCAAATGTAAAAATCATCGTTATGGAAACCAATATAACTTCAGTGTACCTGGCAAGACCGTACCAGAGCATATGCACACCGTTCCTATGAAATCGCAAGAAAATTTAAATACTTGTTATTCCTTCATGATTGGAAAGTTCTTGAATTTGTAATGATATCTCGATTTTAAAACTTAAGCTAAGCATAGTTAGCTATGATCTATTTAGAAAAGATAAATTTTTTTGATTCTACTAGTCATTCTAAAACTAATTTTATAAAACATCTTCTTACTTATTGTGAAAAAAACGTATGAAGCATTAAAGGCGTGTAACACCTATACAGCAAAAGGTAGAAAGTTTTAAGCGAATTGTGGAGGGTACAGGTACTCTACTATTTAACCAAGGCATAAAAAGTAAACAAAAATATACAGCCTATGCACAATCTAAGGTTGATTTTTACACCGTGTGATGTAGAATTGAATTCTCTATCGAAAAGCTATAAGTGTTCTTATACCTACCTCTATTGCTTCTTTTAGGATTAGTAATTTTCAGAAAATGTAGTTTTGAATTAGTACTTTCTTGGAAAATTGGCATGCAGTAGGTCGTGGCGACTATGGAGCATCACTAAATTAATCTACACTTAAGTGATCTGTCAAATTATCTTGGTGTGTGTTGTCGTGTTTATTGCATTAGCGAAAATGGAAAACCATTTCGATAATTATAGAAGCGAAGATATCTTAAATTTATTTTTTATTTACTGAGAATGCAGCAGAGCTTGCCGAGTGTTTAATGACCGATATGGTCATTTGCCGCCTATTAGCAAAGCATATTTCCGAAGAATCCAAGAAAACTTTTTACTTACTGAACAATGGAAGCAGATGCCAAACCCTATAACAGAGGGTGAGAATTATATTAGCTTTCTTTCACAGCCCCCCTTACAGTTCCATACGTGCAGCTGCTGAGGAAATAGGTAATCAAATTCATCAATACAGCGCATTCTGCCAATACATAAAATGCGCGCATACGCCTTTAACGTACAAGTGCGTTTAATTTTGGCCATGAGGCTCGTTGTCTTGCTTTTTGGCTCCAGGAAGATCCGGAGTTTTTGCAAAAAATTATTTGGACGGATGAATCCAAATTTACCAGGAGGTTATTGTTAATGTACGCAACTGGCACTACTGGGCACCGCAAAACCCTCGCGTCGTTCGTGAGGCTAGCTTTCAGAATACGTTTAGTTTTAATGTATTTTGTTTAATAGTGATTGGAGGAATGCGTTTTCAAATTTATAATGGCACCTTAAACAGTGAGAGATATACAATAATTCTGCGGCAATGTGTAGCAGATTTTCTCGACGAGTTGCCTCCGTTAGATCGGAGAGATTGCTGGTACCAAATGGATGCGGCACCAGTTCTATCTTCTTATGGGGTAGATCGTTTACTGAGTACATTAAACAGAACACATCAGAAAGTGCCTAGAAACAATAACTAAAAAATAATGCTAAGATAGCTTAGCTTCCTCATGGTATTGATGGAATAATTCACGGCAAACGCAATAAAAGGAGAGAGAGAAAAATACATTAACACACGGACATGTTTTTGCCTACCCGGCGTCATCAGCGTGGTTTCGAGAGTACTTTTCATATCTCTACCTTCTATCGCTGTTGCCTCACAGTTAATACCACAACTTTCAAAACGACAAACTCGACATTTCTTGGGGACACATAAAATCATTGGCGTATTCGGTCACAGTACAGACCAAGGCAGAATTAGAGCAAAACGAGTAAGAGAAGAGTTTGATAGCATAAATTCTGAATAAATAAAAGAGGCTACAATAACTGGAGCTATAGCAGGATTTTAAAGTGTTTTGCAAGCGAACGTAGGTCATATACGACACTTATAATTTTATTATACATAATGCATACGGCATTTCGTTTTTGATTATCTTGTATTCAATAAATTTTATTTTCTCATACTATATTTTGTCCTTTTATGTGCTTTTAAAATTAAAATTATTTTTCACCGCCTACTATTCATTAAATACTAATTCAAACCTACATTTTCTGAAAATCACTAATCCTAAAAGAAGCGTTAGGGTGAGGTATAAGAACATAGCTTTTCGATAGGGAATTCAATTCTACATCACACGGTGTAAAAATATACAGGGCGTTCCATTTGAAAAAATATATTTTTAGCACGCCAAATCAACCCTAAGTTGTAATTTTATTTACATTTTATGCCTTAGTTAAATAGTAGAGTACCTATACCTTCCACAATTCACATAAAAGCTGTCTACCTTTTACTATATATCTGTTACACGCCTTTGATGCATCATACGTTCTTGTTTTTTGCTTTTTTTTTACAAAAGTCAAAATAACTCCTAACCGATAGAGATGTTTTATAAAATTGACTTTAAAATGCCTAGTAGAATCTAAAAATTCAAACAAAATACATAGGTTTCTATTTACGATATCAAAGTTTCAAAATCGATATACCGTTGCAAATTCAAGAACTTTTAATGGACGTGTTTAAAAGCTAAAGCTGTATGAGAAGTTATCTCCGAATATTTTTTATTTTCTCTTTGTCGGACCATTCACTCACTCTATTGTCCATTATAAACATGATGTTTTTGGAAATTATTACTTAGAATAACAAGAATGCAAATTTTTTTATTATTATAATTATGCATCGTCTTAATCTGTATTTTTCTCAGGTATATTACTCTTTTTGATGTAATTAAAACTACTATTCAAAATTAATAATCTACTTGGCATTCAAGAACTTATTAACGATACATTTTCATTTCCATTTGTAAATACATCATTTCTAACGTGCGAAGAAATGGTATAAATAAATAGTGCCATAAGATAATTTCTTATATTTGTCGTAATAGTGCTTATTTTACCTTGTATCATTGAAATGAAAACTTGCGATTATATATTTTTTACTTCTACTAACGTCATTGACTACAGTTCGCTTGTAAGTAACCTTCAGTAATGCACAGGCGAGCTCGTGTGTACATCTCAATAATTGTTGTAATTTAGTTATAAGTAAATGTGCGTTAAGTCTCTTTATGTTACTTTTGGATCTGTTCTTGGGAGAGTTACATCATTTTACTGCTGTAGTGTATATGTATGAATTTTTCGGTGGAATGGTGAGTGTTCTGTGAGAAAAGTTGTGAGTGGCGCGATCAATCCAGTACACAATAAATAGATTAAATAATGGTAAAAATGCTCATCGGGTTACTGTTTCAATTTGCAAGTGTTCCTTTATTTATCACATAAACATGCAGAAAAGGCAATGCAATCAGTTGATAATATATTTGGGTTTCAAGTACTGCACATCACTTCTTGATATAGATATTTATCAGAATATTTTTAGAGTATAAAGAAATAGTCTTTGAAATATATTTACGTTTATTTGGAGAATTGATTAATATAAATTAAACTGTATAGGTACAGGAAAAAGTATGGTATATAATTTTAGTAAATTTAAAAAAGTTTTTTTTTCATTTCTAAAGAATATCTATTCTCTTCATTAAAATTCTTTTTAAATTATATGTATATCTTCTGTATAATTATTTACGTAATGTTTGGTATATCAATATTTAAAACCTCTCTTTTATTTTCGATATCTAAAACTTCCCAATGACATTGTAACAAAAAAATCCTGTAGCTATAAAGAAACCTGAACTTGGAATTTGGCTGGCTAAAGGTTTAAACAAAAAAAAACATTTAAACAAAAACTAGGACAGCGTAGCCATGAATTTTCTGATAACATACATATTTAGTTTATTGATTTTATCATGAAATCAATTAATGATTATTTGAATTTGTGAAAAATGTTTGAAATCATACATTTTCTGATTAAATTCATAACCCGGGATCCACTATAATAATCCATAGTTGTAATTTGAACCCAATTATTGTGACTAAGTCGTCTATTTGTCGTCAACTGATTTCGTAGAAGGACAGGTATGTCATGTTTACGATCCACCTTAATTCGTTGAAGTAAATTAAATTAGGTATGTTGAATAAAAACGTTTTTTATTTTCCTCACATGATGACAAACTGCAATGTTAATATAGTTTTAAATGTTTACATGCTAAGCAAAAGCGTCTGACCTTAGTTGCTTGGCATACAAACCTAGTAATAACCTAGTCTTGTCCAACGTTGCGACATAATAATATAAAATCACCACATAAACTCCATTGCTCATTAGAATATGTATGCAATGTTACAGTTAAATAGATTTAATGATTAGTTTATTTATGTTACAGAGATTTTGTGTTTCAGTAAGTATTACAAAACATTTATAAGAAATATGCGTAAATGCTAGATAGTTACAGTTTTGAATACCACATGTAATTGTAAATAATTTAAATTCGAATCAGGTATCGTATAATAATACCTCAATGGCAAATATTTTAAAATAAGGATGATTTAGCTACATCTAAATGATGCAAATGGTGTTTCTCAACCTGGATTCCGCGGAACCCCAGGGTTCCACAAAGGGAGATTTGGGGTTCCTCCGCAAATAAAAACAAAAATTACCTCACAAAAAATGTCATGTAAACGTAAACGAAAAAAATTCGTGGTACTCTCTTTACCGCTCTCTGTTTCTGCATTCGAATTTCCGTGTACTAGATCTACTGGATCTACTAAATCGGGCTGTTTAAGCGCAGGAATTCACGATAGAAAGAACAGTTAATCAGTTGCTATCGATAGTGATTAAATAATAATAAGAGTGTAGGAGGCGATTTGATTTTTTCGTGCGTTTACTTTTGTATAATATGTATTTATTATGGATAAATGGCTTAAAACTGGTAGTTTCGAGGAAAAGACAGGAAATAGATTTAACCAGTCATAGTGAGAAAGTTGAAGAGATTTTGGATAACAGTAATAGCAGCAATGAGTCTATGCCTACAACTTCAAGCTTTGTTCACATTGTAAATAAGAAAATTAAAATTAGGAAATACTACCAAGAATATTTGTCCTATGGTTTTGTTTCTGCAGAAAATTCTAATGTTTCGAATGGCGAGTGTGTAATTTGTTTTAAAACTTTTAACAACAGCTCATTAGCTCCAGCAAAACTGCTAAGATACTTACAAACAAATCATAATCAGTACAAAGACAAACTTATAGATTTTTTCAACGTAGGTTAGTGGATATGTATAAAGTAAAAAGAACTTATCCTCTCTAGTAGGTAACAGCGTTAATGAAAAAGCACGAAAAGCTTCATTTCAAGTAAGTTATCGTATAGCTAAGGAAGGAAAAGCGCATACTATTGCCGAAACTTTTGTAAACCCATGCATAATCGATGTTGTTTAGTAATAATATAAAGATTCTGCCACTTCCAAATGATATTGTACATAGGACAATTGATGAAATATGTAACGGAATAGAAAATACATTATTCAAAGGATAAAAGATAGTGATTGGTACACATTACATCTTGATGAATCAATAGATGTAGCAGGGCTTCCGTCCGTTATCGTCCGGTACATATACAGCAACTCTACAGAAGAAGAAATGTTATTTTGCAAACCTTTGAAAACTCATACAAATGGTGAGAAAATTTTCAACTTGGTCGATTCTTATATTACCAAAAAGGAACGACTGCATTCATATCTGCAGCGATGGCGCTGAATGGGAAATATTCTGGGTTTACTGAACGTGTTAAAAATATCATTTCAGAAATTGAATAGAGTCAGAATCGTAAATTTCATAAAGTACAGGCCTTTAAATTCACGAATTGTTGTTGTTCCCTGTGAAGAAGTGGGAGGCCTGACACGCTCTTGCTTCACACAGAAGTGCGGTGGTTATCTCACGGAAAAGTGTTGGTACATCTCTTTAGTCTGCGGAATGAGGTCTTGATGTTTCTTACTGACTCCTCATTTGAATTGTCATCAAGACTAACTGAAGTGAAGAGGTTACAAGCCTGCACGGTACACTTTCCGTACGCTTCACGAAATTAGCAGACTAGACAGATTCGTGTTTTGTCGACTCTCTAGGAAACCGGTAGGCAACACGAACTCATTCTCATTAGACGACGAAACACGAGTCTGCCTAGTCTTTGCCAATTTCGTTCAGCGCAACTCGTTTCTGCAGGCTTACTACCAAGACATACATAAATATATGCTTGCCGTTAAAAAGAACCAGATGTTTATGTTGACAGTTGCGCATGCAGCAGAAAAATATTCTCTTTTAAACATTATTTACAAACATTTTCTGTCTCTCAAGTTAAACTTTACAACCTTCTAACTATGATTGCTTAGAGCTAACATTTTAAATTAATTTTTTTGTTATTAGCATCGATTTTGGTGTATTTCGTATCCCACCTTTACTAGAGCAGAAGTTAAAATTTTAGCGTTGAACTGACTTAAAAATTCCGATCTGAATGACTGGATCTCGTATAAACGTATGTATATGTAGCATTTTACAAAAGTGATGATAAAATTCATATGTCAATTTGTCAAATTACCTATTGCGGGTGCGATATAAGCTGTTTAAAAAAAATTAAATGATTGTATAAATAGTAGGAAGTTAAAATCCTCTGATTGCATAACAGACCTTTCGCGTTATTTCTACACACACAGGATGATCGATAAGCGGCGAACTACGTACGTACGCTATTGTCTTAAATGGAAGGCCCTGTAGCCTGTAGCCCTGTAGCCTGGATGGAAAACCTTTTTAGGTTTTCCATCCAGAAATAAACCAACATAATATGGATTTCATATGTCTATTTCTAACAGATTTTCAGAGATAAGTTTTGTCCTCAATCGCTCGAATTCAGATATATCACAGATTAAGTTTCTACGAGATTAAATTACCTACTTGCCCCTATCTACGAGTTATATGGAGATTATATTGAAAAATAAATTAAAATCTAAAAAAAATGCTTTCTCTTTGTAAGGACTTGTTGAACGATCCTCGTAATATTATTCGTTAGCAAGAATGTGCTCAGGGGTAGTTGAAATTACCGTAAAGCTTAGCAAGTTTAGTAATACTCATTAATTTAGAACGCAACAGAAATTTTGCTTAACTATACATAAATTTTGAATTTCATTTGTTGGTAATTTTTATCCGTCTCAAATTTAATATCATGATTGTTTTTAGACAATTGAATTAGAATTTCTTCGCGAGATTATATTTGTACATATATATATTATTATTGTTGCTCTATTTTTACAAAAAGTAAATTTATTATGAAATGAGGAAATATATTTTGCTATTTAAATATCCAGAACATTGCATGCCATTTGTTACGGTTACAACATCGAGGAAAAGCAATTGTTAGCAATGTAAATATCATATAACGTATCCATCGTCTTTCACAGCACTCTTTTTCTTTTTTCATAATTACAATTTAATCTTGCGCGAATTGGTATGATATTCCAGCATTGATGTGTTTTTAATAAGTCTTAAGTTTTAAAACTGATTGCATTGCACATTACATTAGCGGCTATTCTATACGTAAAATCAAGTAGTGATTGTGTCTTTAAGATCAATCAGATAACGAAAGCGATAAATATAAGTATAAAGTTTAATTATTATAAAACGATGTAATCGACTGTGATCACATTTATTTAGAGATGTCAGTGCTAAGTATGTTTTGTGAAGACTTTGGTTCTACTATTCTATATTTATGGATTATCTTGAGTAGTGTTATGTACTTTGTCTATTACATAGTGGAAGTTGTTTTAGGTAAGTTGGCATTAAACGTACAATAAGTTTAAAATTTAAGTCTTGGATACATTTATACATATGCACTGATCTTATTATAAATATAGAGCTTTGTATCATAATAAAGTAACACTAAAGTTGTATACTTGGACTTAAACTGTATATCTAAGTAAATACAGGCTTCTTCTTCAAAAGGATTTAAGGAAGGATGAAACCTCTTGTTAGACAATAGCGGAGTTCTTTTTTAATCGGCATTTCTTTTTATTTATTCCTTGATTTTTACATTCACGGGCCTTATTCTAGATGTAAACTTAGATTTGATCGTTTATACTCGCATGCCCTTTAATTAATCATCACACATAATACTCTTAGCATAATTTTATAATTCACGTGATTTATCTAAATACATGTGCGTTGATATTAGTCATTTTCGTATACTTAAAGTATTAATTGCCATGCGTGGTCTAAAATTAAATTGTTTTTGAAAATAAAAAAAAAATGAACTAGCAAAAACGTGAAACTATATACTTGTAATGAGAAATCGAGGAAAAAGTTACATAAAATAGTAAATGCGTGCGATCTAATTTGATTTCATTTTTCGAATCGAGTGAAATGACAATTAAATAATTAAACTCCAAAAAGCTTACTTCCATCCTTAAAAATTTTGAAATTTGGCAGTTTTTTAAACCAATCCCTATTAAACTGTTTTTATGGATTTATTTAATTATTTTTTTTTGAATTTATTTGGCCAAGTTAATGAATTTTTTACTACTCATGTTGGTTCTTCAATTGAAAGATATAGTTCGATGTTTCTTCGCGAAAGTCTTGCCTCAATGTTGCACACAATTCAAGTACAAATGTTTTCCTTTCATAATATTTCATAATTCTATATTGAAGGATCCAACTTGGTTTAATGTTAATTGAAGAAATTTGTTGTTCCTTGGTCGTGATAATTCCAGAATAAAACAATGATGACAGATATGATAAATATTGCCTTTTTTATGGATCAGAGATTGGTATTTACGTTTCAATTATATCTTTATCAGAAGCTTTTTTTTAGTTTCAATAGCAAAATTAAAACTTAGTTAGTATTCGTTTATGAAAAAAAAATGCCAACACTTAATTTTAAATTCAAGCGGTACTGCATCTTCGAAAAGTTATTAAAAAATCAGCAAGGATTGATCCTCATATTATTAAAACAAAAAAAAAAACTTCTGATTAAGATCAACAAAATGTTATCAAAACGTTAAGTACCAATCCGTGATCAATAAAAAAGTTCATATTTACCATAACTGCCATCCTCGTTTTATTGTTTAATGTTATTTCTAAAATTTAATATTGTTTCGTATTTATTCGAGATTTTTTAATTAATCGAAAAGTTCTGAAAATATTATTGTTTAATTTCTTTTCTAATGCAGATGCAAAGTTGACTTTATGAATAAAATTTTAAAGATACACCTTTCTGATTCCAATATACCCCAAAAATTGTTTTCCGCTTCCCTGGTCACAATGGTTACCATGATTACCACTGTATTTTAATTACTGCATACAATTTTGAATTTAAGAAACATAATTAAAGATTCCGATGGTGAATTTTCTTTTTCGTATTAAATGTAGTTTACGTGACTTTTTTAATAAAAATGAGTCTGACCCTCATGTGTAAAACAAAGACAAATAACGAATCTGGAGGAAAATCGAAAGTACAAGCAGTGCTGCCTAACAACCTCAACTTCACGCCTTTGGATAAATATCACAACAATATATTGTTTAACTCAATACTGGCTGGTGGTAACGTAAATGAGAGGTATAACGTACACGATATGCAACGGAAATACACGAGGGAACCGAAGTGTTATAGTCATACTGTGGATCGACGACTGCCTCTACCGCCGACGCTTGAGGCATAGTGGGATACCATACATTCGTCCAACCGCAGCGTGCATATGCGTCAGAGAATGCGGTACAGAGTCAAACGATACTACTTCTGTGTGTTTGTCTGACTAAAATGCTCAACCTAAATGTACAATATCAGGGGCATAGATGCATCGAACGGAAAACGTAGTTTAATTTACAATATCGCAAAAATATTAAACAAAGATAAATAAAGTTTATTTTATAGACGTCATATTAGAAGTGATTTATTAACATTAATTACTAAAACATGCTCTAACTTTTCTGCTGTGAAATGTGTTCACTTATTTGTTAGAACATCTTTAAATACAGAAAAGCTTCTTTCCGCATTATAACTTGTGAGAGGAGCGCAGTGAAAATGGGGCATATAAGCGTTGTGTTTACTAACAGTTTTGTTATTTTCGTTGCATAACAATATTGCATAATAATATTGACAAATTCGGGTTGCGGGTAAAAATTGTATCGACTTTTTAATATAGAGAAGTACAAAAATCACCAGAAATATGCTGCAATTTGTTTATTATAACATCTAATGTGTCAATTCCATCTTTTAGTTGTATTCTTCTTTTGAGGTATATCACGAAAATGTTCGTTAATAAAATGCAAATTAGTTTGCAAAAATTATCCTGTAACAGAGTTTTACATTTGGTTATGGTTTGCGTATCCTCATCTAAATTGTTTATTACATCAGCAACATTCTCCAAATTGTCTGGGTAAAATGAAGAATCTTCTAGCCACGTCCTCCATCTAGTTACGACGCAATTCTTGGAGGTGCTTTCAAAGAAACTCTTTTGGTGTGAGTAACTAACTCATTAACATTCGGAAATTACTCTCTAATAAATTCCGCAATTCTATGGAGGGCTTGGGCAATGCATGTAATATGCAGCATGTACAAGATGTCTTTAAGCAATTTTTCAGCATTAAGCATATAAGCTGCAGCGTCACTTACAAAGAGCAAAGCTTTCTCCCGTTTCCTCACATCTCCGAACATGTTGTCAATACTGCTGACAACTACTTCCGTTATTATATAAGCATTTACCCGTTCTATTGTTTTGCTGGTTATTAAATATGGCTTTGTTGGACGATCTGTATACAAAACACCCTAAGGCATCCATTGTTTCGTCTGCGCTCAACCAGTAGTTAATATGGGTTATAATTTTGTTTACGATTTTTGTGTATATTTTTGGGAGATAGTTTCTTTCGTAACGTTAGGTCGTCGGGAATACTTCTATTCGTATATTCGTATCACAAAATTTTGAAAGGCTATCTAGTTTTCGGAAGGGCTTCGCAGAGATCGCCATAAAAATTCTCATTTGAGACTCCACGATGAACATCGGCTTTTAAATAGTCCGTAAATCGAGATATTTTGGAACATTTTACAGTAACTGAATAAATTATGTAATAAATTTCCGTGTCCCTGACAATCATGATGCTTAATCCAGGTATTCAGGAGCTCTTGGCGGGGATAGTTAGGCGACATAGTAAACATAAAAGAAAACAACAAAACCGAATTAATACATCTGTCCAAATAAAAAATCCTGGCCTGAAAAAGCGAAATGGAAATTTAGAGAACAAAACTAAAGATGAAACATGCATAATCGTGCTTTCTGGTTAAATATTAACGACCGACTTGCATGGAGAGTGAAGAGGATGTGGCTTGATTGAGAGACGTGTGTAAACCGATAGAATTTTGTACGAACGCCTACGCTAAATGAGGCGGTCGTCGATCCGCAGTATAGTAAATATGCCCGGCCGGTCCTAAGTACATTTCGGCACAAAACAATGGACGTATTTTGCTTATTTTAATGTTTCGTTCGTTTTACATAAAACATACTATTGTGCCGTCCACTTTCATTAAATTTCAAGCATGGCTATTTGCAAATTGTACAAAATATCAAATTCATTCGCTGTTGCTGAAACTACGTATGTGTGAATTTAACATACGCATATGCTAGCGTATGTTAAATATATATAATTCAGAAAAGGAAAATCGCTGAGTAGGTACATATCATAAAATCATTTTTATTTATTTGATTATATTTATTATGAATTATAAATATTTGGATCAGATATTTTTTTATTAATTAATTTCCTTGTTTCAAGGATAGAAACAATCAGCACTTTGTATTATCGTTTAGTTAACAGTATGAAATTTCCGTTTACAATATTTATTTGATTATTGTATATAAACAATGCCTGGTAGTAAATAAATCTTTCTTGAAAACTCACATTGTTGCTGTATCACACATGATCGTATCTTAACAAGGAGCCTTTAATAATAAAATACATTAATCTAACTCATGTATCCGCAATATGACAACTTTCATACTTTCTGATTATGACAGTACATAAGCAAGTACCAAACACTCCTAAAATAGCAATCTTTTCGAAATTTAATTTGCCAGTGTTGGGCAAAAAGTAATTAGTTACGTTCCATAGTTACAATTAGCTGTATTACAATTACTGAGTAATTATAATTGTAACTGCTAATTTCAACTTTAATTACATTACTGTGTAATTGTTACTATTAGCTTTAATTACAATTACTGTAAACTATGGAACCCTGGTATATATGTAATAATAACAAGTAATATTTTCTATGAAGAAGATATCTGGACACGTTTTAAATTAGATATTCCAAATGGAAATATATTGTTGTAATAGAAATCTGTGTCGTTGTAATTGAATTACGAAGTAATTAATCAAAATGTATTTGAATTATAATGTAATTATTAATTTAATCACAAAGTAACTTAACTACAAAGTAATTGGGCGGTTTCAATTACAAAATAACTGAATAGGCTCAATTACAAAAGTACTTAAATTACAATGTAATTAGTTACCACGGTAATTAGTTATTTTGTATTTAATTACGTAATTCAATTAACCTCGAATTAATTAATACCCAACACTGATTTTGGATCTACTAGCAAGAAAAATACAGGACCGGCTTTTCGAAAAACAACGATGGATAACTATTTTGTTGTATAGGGTGTCAATTGTACGTATAGTTCTAAATTTATTTTGAAACACTTGAAAACCTTGGAGGATATATATATGGAAGCTCCATTTTCTGCGTATATTTGCACTCTAGGATCTTTTTGTGTTAGAGAATTAACATAATCGCAGTATAAACGGAGCATATATTTTGTTAATGTAAACAGAACAAGATTCAACAAGTTTTTTGTCCCATCGTAAAACATTATTTCCTAAATTATTACGTTGACTTGGCTGCTTGATAAAACTATTTTTCTCTCGTACTAATTTATAGTTCTTACTTAAAAAAAAAAACTTTAAAAAAGAACAAGAGAAAATAGAACTTTTTAGTTGAGGTCAAAGCATAAATCTTACATAACAGCACTTTGTTTATTTAGATGTGTATCAAAAATCATTCCGAAATTGCTTCATAATAACGTAACAAAACACCCAACATTTTTTGTGAACAAAACTTTAAATTAGACGTGTTGTTAGAAGTCGAAAATCTACATCCTTCTATACGTCAATAGTCTTTAGATCAGAATGTGAGTTCGGTACATCAAATATTAAAGTAAAGTAAGTTGCGAATTGATGATAAATTTAATTAGCTGGATTAAGGATCATTTTCTCTTGATGGTATTGTTAATAAGCAGAAGTTCAGCTACTAGATTCAGCACCATACCTAAAGACTACAAAAAGTAAATGCATAAGCAACGGAAATCTTACAGGGAATAGGTATTATAGGAGTTATTGCAGAATCAAATTATTTCATCTCTTAGTGTACTATTTTCTAACGATGAGGAGGTTGAAAAAGAACCAATATACAATATAAACTAAATTCCAATGATTGGGTCCAACAAAATGAAAATTTCCCCAAAGGGAATTGTACAATGGTCGCCAAGATAATCCGTATGATTTTTTTCTTACGAGGCCATTTAAAAACCAGAGTTTACCGCAACTGCCTAAAAAATATTGCGGAATTGGAACAACAGATTAGCGAGGAAATCTCATTGTTACTTGTCTGACTGCTAATGGTGCTAATTTTGAACTTTCGATTTAGATTATTGTGATTTCTTTTCAAATAAGAAAATATGGATTAAAATTTTTACGTTTAATGTTTATTGTTTCTATTGTTTTTTCGTAACATTTTTAATGAATATTATATTAACAATTGTGGAAAAAAGTAAAAGCTGCACCATTCTATTTAAAAAAAAAATTCTAGAAGCATTATTTCATACAATTTGAACACGCTGTATAAGTTTGTTTATTGGCGCTCAGTTGTGCCTCTTTTATTATACATATTCTTTTACTATTTATATTTCTATTACAATGGTTTTTGTGAAGATACTGTGGAATAATTACTAACATTTAGATATTTAATTACATATTTTTTAATTGTGCTTCGTTACCTTCTGAATAATAATGACAATTAACTATGTTATTAATAACAGGAAGAGCAATTTCATCCTGCACCATCTTTAAATTATATTAAAATAAATACCTACTTATTAATTAATGCTTTTTTTTTCTGTATTTGACCAAAGCTATTTTCTAGGTAGTAATTAAAGAATACAGATAAAGATTAATAATTTATTTTTACATTTTATAAAAACAATTTTTCACGCTCTTTGATTGGTTTTATTATAAAATCTGATCATTGTTCAAGCTTAGAATTATATATTTTCTTTTTTAAAGCAAATATTTCTAGAATTGTAATCAATATATGGAGATATATTTCATGCTTTTGTAGAGCTTATGGGCAAATATTACATTCAAAATGTATTATATTTCCTTAGGATGTTTTAATGCTGATTTTGTTTATATGTGCTTATAACATATGAATTTTGAAGTTTGTATGCCTTTCGCTAATTAACTGTAATCAACCGAAATTTCAGATTTACCTATAACAGGTCAATCTCCCTGTTCAGCTCATACATTTCTTAAACAATTAATTGAAAGATTTACGCATGAGGCCGCAGACTTACCAGCACTATGCAGAACCGAAAGTCATCCAGCCCATCCAGAAGAAATAATTAGTAATCGAACATATGAAGATCTTTTATCAACCGCCATAATAAATAAGGTAAGGCCACATTTAAATATTGTTTATGCAGACAATTTCAATATTCGAAGTGATTTTCTTCCTGTAAACTGTAATGGGATTCCTTGCATTTTGTAGAGCATTTACTAACATTTTGGGAATAATACATTGTATAATGTCCACGTTACATATTGTATTAAGAAATTCGTTCAGATACTTTCTCCATAAACATTCCTGTTCAGCTAAATTGCGGCATTTTGTAAACAATTTTGTTTGTTGTTTGAAATTGAATTGAATATCTTTAGCGAAACAAACATTTCTAGCGTTTCGTGGTAGCGCTCTACGCTTTTTAAACGAAAAACTTATCTGTATAATTTCATATTTAATTTACTAAAGAACCTTGCACAATAGGTAGGTATAGGAAAATGCTTATGGAAAGATCCTAGAACAATTAATTCTGGAAAAATATACAGAATGTTCCAGAAAAGAGTTAAAGAAGTAGAAGTCAAACATAATAATGATTTCGGCTCTATTAGATCCTTCAAAAATATATAGTATACGGTATATATACAGTAATAAACCGTAATTCCGTATCATTTAGCTAGCAAGTGATAAGATAGAAATATTTCAATTTAATTGAAACATTATGTAACCTCCTTACAAATAGAAGAAAATCCTATCAAATCCAATAAAGTGTTTACGTAGAACTTTCATTTACCGTAGCACTAGACTTTACATTGATATGGTTTCGTTTCGAATCAATACATTCTTACTCTGCAGTTCCTTTTACGTGAATTATGGCTTTAGTAATCGTTATATCTTCAAAAAGAGACGACACGTTCAAGAGAAAGAAATTATCAATAAAAAAGTTATTTTGTAATGCTCAGGTGGTGCAAGCAAGTCAAAATGAGTCAAGGTCTTCGACAAACAGCAGCCGGGCTTCCGCAGCTACGAGGAGGTCAGAAAATAAGGAATATTTTTTTGGAGAAGAAACTTTAGAAAAGAAATGGGAAAAACCTAGTAGTATGCGTGATGATGCGTCATCTGTATCTAGTCTAGATGAGTGGGTAAGAAGTGATTCGAGTATTGGTTCCTCTAAATATGTAGATCGGATGACATTAACTGTGAGTAGACTTGTGAATAAGACTTATGTTTTACATTATACGTTGGCGGATAAAAATTCCATCCCCACCTTCACTTTACATTCTAGAAGATTTTGAGCTGAGTTCGGATTTTCATCGTGTCTCTACAGGTTTAGCTGATTTGTAACTATCATCTCCTCTATAGATTCAACATTAAGCTCCTTTGTAATTGTGTTCTTAATTTTTCTCCGAGGTTTAGAAAGCGACAAATCTGGCGCCTTCTAAACCTCACTTCACATGCTTTAATCACAATTTTATGGCTCTCCGGGAAGACATTTCTGTGCGCCGTATAGGAGTGCAGCTACTTTTCGCTTAGTTATTTCTTGTTTTACTTTTTAATAGTGCGTAATATAATTTATTTACTACCGTAATCCTATTGTTGTGATTTTCTATTTCCGTATTAAGCTCTTCTTCGTACGAGCTTATCGTTATTATTTTTGATTTCCTTATGTTTGTAAACATGTTACATTTTTTTGGTTCTCTCTCGATTTTGTAATGTTTTTTTTTTTTCTAATGTTATGGTTATCGGGATTCATAAACAAAAAATATCGTGGTAAACTGACTTCGCAAATTAAAAAGGCAAAGTTATAAAGGTCCAAATGTTACTATTTTCTTTATCACCAAAACCTTTTCAGCGTTTTTTCTCTTTTCATTAGGATGACAATGTATGAAAATATTTAACTATAGTATTGTAAAAATCATACCAATAAGGCATAAGGCATACATTGTATATGTTCAGCAACAGAATTTAGAGGGATAACCCCACATGTTCACTGCTGAACATGTACGATTTTTCAAACTTGTCTTTTGCATGATTTTCATATGCTATAGATAGTTAAACATTTTCATACATCGTCGCTCTGATGAAAAGTGAAAAAACACTCGAAAAACGTTAGTGTTCCAAATAAAGAAATTTACAGTTGACCGCGACAGCTTTTGATAGTTACGCAGTTCTCCGTTACTTTTGAAAAGACTCTAGTTCACTTTACTATTGCTGGTCTTAGTTTCGCGAATTCGGTAACAATTGACTTTGCCTTTTTCCTTGACGTTTCTTAAATTTTGCATTACGCTAACAAACAAGCTAGGACTAAATATCTAATTATATATCATATTATATAATATAAATTCTTATCCTCTTAATTATACTGGCACTTGTAACATATAAACGCTTGATGGCAATTATCAAACCACTGGACACTCTTCGCATCTTTAGATTCTTTCAGGTTGCCTCCTTTTCCGTCCATAAATGATTGTTTAACTATGGTGAAATATGAGAAAAATATTTTGTTTTAGTAATTAAGTAATTAAGTTGTTATAGTACTATTCATTCTCTATTTGACATAATATTACAGAACATAATAAAGTTCTTTTTGTAGATAAAGCAGCACATCGAAGAAGGTTCATCATCAGATGACGAAGGATTGGATAACGACACAGGCATTCAAGAAAATTCTTTATTACATTCTGGGGATGAAAATTGGCATGAAAATTGGTATTTCCAGAAAAGAAGGCTAACCAATAGCAGTTCACCAGTGCCTGTTCCTATGTTGGTACCGAACCCAATAACAGAAGCTAAAGTTCTAATAGGAGATAAAGAAGCAGAAGAATTTTCGGACAGAGATTCAGACTACGGCGATCCGGAAGTAGTACCAGATATAAAAAATATTCTAGTCAACTCAAAAACAATTATTGGTGGAAAAAATCCTGCACTCGCAGTAGATGAAACAGATAACGGATCCCATTCTAGTGAAGATGTTTTTGCTAAAGAAACTAGTAAAGTAAGAGAACATAAGAAAACAAATCATATATTTTCAGGAGAAGATTTATTGCAACCAGATGAAGAAATAATTCCAAATCAGAATGAATATCCTTTACAAACAATGCCTATCCAAGAAACCAACGGCGATGTTTTTGATACACCTGAATCATGTATGTCGCTACATCACTTATGAAACACATTGCATAAACAGCTTTTTCGTAGATAATGAAGATATTTCCTTAATATCGACAGGCAGTAATACCGAACAAGACACCGAATATACGGAACAATATGCTTCGCTGACAAGAACTTTTCTGAAGAGCTCTATGCCACTGCTTAGGTAAATAACACAACACGATTTTCTATGATAGACATATATAGTTATTTAAAAAAATATCAATTAACTAGAAAACACAATACGAGATGTTTGCTTAGAAATACCTGCCAAATTTTTAGTTTATTTACCAAGAGAATTTTCCAGTAGGACCATTAAATGTATTGAAAGAGATGCAGAAAATACATTTAAGATATATAATTCGTAACGCTAAAACAGTTTACAAGTCTTGGTTTATCCTTCCCCAAATAATAAATAATATCTTTTATTAACTTTTAAGGTCCTATGGAAAGTTTTATCGGAAAAAGAATTGTTGAAGCAAAATTTCTTTTGACCATAAAAAATCAAAGGTATTTTCGACTTCCCTATTAACGTTTTCAGATACGACAATACGAAAATAGTCCAAGAGTGTCCAAGTTTTCTATGAAAAGTGATTTAATTTGGGAAAATAAACTTTGTTAATAGAGAATAACTTGCATTTTTTCGTTTTTGGAAAGTATCCTCGATTTCCAACTGATACTAGTGAATAATGATAGCAAGGACTGTGGCGTATTATGGTAAACAACACATAAGTATCGGCAACCTCCGCACCACACAAGTTTAATTTATTATATAGTATATAATAATATAATTGGTTGATGATGAGGACCATTCGTGTCCTCGGAACGGCCGTCTCGGACTTATATTATTATATACCCGTATTATATTACTATATAATAAATTAAACTTGTGTGGTGCGGAGGTTGCCGATATTTATGTGTTGCCTATGATACTAGTAAAGAAAATATACTGAAAAAAAATATGTAGACTGAATTTTTAATAAAATATAAGAAAAAACTAAAGTTGTCATTTTGAATCACAATTGGAATCTCTAGATATTTTCTTTCATATTTGACCAAATAATGAAATTCTTATAGTTGAGTGTAGGCTTTCACGACCGTAATCCATTGTAGAAATGTTTTTCGGGTGATATCGTGTAGTTAATATTTTACTTGACGTTTCGCTGACTATCTGTTAGCTTCTTCAGAAGATTTCTAAAGACTGTCTAAAAAACTTCTAAAGTCTTTAGAAATCTTCTGAAGAAGTTGACAGGATAGTCAGCGAAACGTTAGGTTAAATATTAACTACACGACATCACCCGAAAGACATTTCTACAATGAAATTCTTAAATGAGATTTACGCATTGATGTGAATACGACGTGACGAATAGTTTAGAACGTGTTTTGGTTTCGAATGATGCACAGACAAACTACCAGCAGAGTTACTTTAAAACTAAAGCAATAAAAAAGTTTCCACATGGTGCAGACTTTTCTGCAGACACTGTATATGAACGTTGTCATTTGTACCCCTTGTTAGTCTAATTTTCCTTCAAATTCGACCCTGAGCCGTTTTTCTACGATACTAGTATAGATTTTATAAGTAAAGGCATATTGTCTGTAGTTATACAGCAGTGGTATACTTTCACTATTCCACGCTTCCTTACAAATGTGCCAGAACTATTCCGTTCATTGTCTCTATCCATTTTGGCATTTCGGGATTCATTTCGTCTTCACTTGCGGCTTTTCCGAATTTAATAATTCGAATTGCTTCCTCTACTAAGTTGAGTAAATTTGCTTAACAAGCAGAACACGCACCCAGCGGCATAGATTCAGGGCAAATGTATCGTCCATTCATGGTACTTGAATCGCTCAGCAAACGGACACGGCACCATGAAGGCAAAAGAAACGTTTCGTCATCATCATCGTTGATCATCATCATTGATATCTGTCAATTCATAATGCCTTGAATCGATCAGCAAACGGAGCACCGCCGCCATGAATGTAAGAGAAATACATCGTTGTAAGAAATAGGACCCTTGTAGAAGATACTTTGAACTAATTCATTAAGGTTTTCGCCTACCGTATTTGGTCTACAATTACCGCGATCTGTTGATGACTTGGGTGAACAACATGACCAGCTATCACTTGAGTTCGCGTTTGGACATGATCAATCTTCTTTCTCGCTTTTCTTAGTTTTCTTATCGTGGGCAGTTTGGATTCATGATCACTTCGAGTTTATGTGATAGCGTAGAGAAAGAACATCGCCACCTGCTGCTTGGGCTCTTGCCCGAGTGTGTGCAATCCTTTTTCTTATTTCGTTTCTTATTTTCTCCAAACGGGGTATCACTTGTCATCTTTTCTTTGACTCATAAGACCATCAATGTTAGGGGATTCGAGAAACTAAATCATTCCAATTACACATTTATTGAAGATGAGTATTCGGTGAAGGTTACTATGAATGGTGAATGCTGTAGCCTCGGAATAATCTCACTGCTGCTCCCCTATTTTGCTGCATCAACTACGTGGACCCACAACTGATATACAGGATACGTGGTAAAATGCATAATGCAAACGAATTTACTTGCGACTAACATTCCTTCATGCTTAATTTTGCTATTTCGCAGCAGTAGGTTTAAAATTCAACAATAATAATTAAATGAGAAATAACTTCTTGAATGCGGCTTCACTTATTAATTAGGTATTTTATTGTAATTTAAAACAGAGTGCTTACTAAATACATATCTTATTTATGATATTTCCCCTATATGTTCATAGAATATGCTACGTATTACTTGCAGAACACAATCAATTGAAAATGTTTCGGACAATATTACTGAGTTACCAGAAAATAAGGCTAAAATCGCAGAACACAAAAATCAACATTCTCAACCGGGAAATGATTCGAGAGATTCCGACGAAGAAAGGGTGAAGATATTCATCGGTATGAATCAACAAAATTAATTCGTAGTTATGTAATTGACTAAGACAATGTTTTAGGTAGTTACAGCGAACGCGAAAAAGAAAAATGGAAACATTCTACCGTAGAGATTCCGGATAATCCGTATTCTCCTGAAAACTTGGAAAGACGTTTGAGTAGATCGTCTAATAGCAGCAGTGGCTCTTTGTAAGTATTAACATTTTCTATTAAATTAAAATTATATTGTCTAAATTATATTTACTTCTATATACCGACACTAATGTGTATATAAAATATATTTAATTATTAATCGTATGTTTTAGTTAATTTAAAGAGATTCGTATTTCATTCTCTACACAGCGTTGGTAATAGCAACACAATCCTTGAAATGTGAAACATTTCGAATTGTATGTTTTGGACACCTATGTCTATTTTTTAATTCGGAAGAGTAAATTGAAAAGACCCGTTTACACAATGGAATGTTTCAAAGCTACTTTTTGGCGATAGTTTTAAAATCAGCTAGAACTTTATATAAGTTGTAGTTACGTAATTAATTACATATTAATTACAAAAATAAATAATTAATTAACCAAATGTGGAGAACACTGCAGCATAATATTTCTAACTTTATATATGGTATCTTTTTTAATGGAAGTTTCTGAATGTTGCTCTATTTTACTGTAATTCTTATTTTTATATGATTATTTACAAGCGAATAACAATTTAGATTAATATTAAATATAGCGTATACATATTAAACAATAACTTGGCCTTAAATACATGTTATTACATTACCTTCTAAAATAATCATTCATTTGCATTTCACTTGAACTACTATCTTTGCTCACTGATATAATAAATGGCTGGATTATATCATCGATTAATCCATCTAACTCACACATTTTTCTTTCTTCTTTAATCACATGTTCTACACATTTTTTCCGATTGTCCGTATCTGCTCATTTTAGTGAGGTATTTTTAGTTGCCTTACTTCATTTTTTATTTGCCCTTATAGCCCACACTAACTCAATTGGAGTGAGTTCGCAGTGATAAGGTGGTAACCTCAATACAGTTTTGTTGCAACTTCTGGTCATCTCATCTGTCACATGTGTATATTGGTCTTTATTAAGACGAATTAAATGAAGAAGTTCAAAGCGAGCCATTTCTTCATCGTACTCGATATTTTTTGATTTCAATCAAGCCTGCATGTCGAATTTTCTAGATGTTGTTGTGGGAATTTTTTCAATTTTACGACTATGATATGTAGCATTATCCATAACAATAATAGCATTGACTGGTAACACGTCAATATTTGATGAAACCACCTCGGCATTCTTTTCTTCATGATACTCCGTAGTTGATATTCTTGCGACAATAGCAGTAATTCTCATTCTGGGGTTATCAGTTCCAAGTTTTATGAATATATTCAATATGTCCTGCTTCTCTATCAGCTAAGCTCAGAAATTTTCGCCTTCTCGGCGGGGATATTTGAGTTCCAGAAATAGTTGCTACTTCCTCCATACCCAGGAAAAACACTGAAAATATTTTACACGGAGGATATGCCAGTCGATTAGTTCTCAGAAGAACTTTTTTTATTATTACAACGCAAATTTAAGGAGAAAAATACAAATGCACTCAGAAAAATATACGGTCTAAACGTCATTCAGCTGTTGTAACAATATGGCAGCCGGCAATATATCAAATTTTGCTAGTGTGATTTTTGCCCTAAACTGACCAATAGGCCTACTTTTTACCGCTTCAATTCAAGTCTCTTGGGAAATAAAAAATAGAGATTAGTATGCTTATCAGTAAACTTCTTCAATTATACAAATTTACGTATTGTTACATCTTTTTTTTGGTTTAATAATATCACGTAATCTTCTTAGCAACTCTTACAGCAACACATACATATGTATGTTTGATTAGTGGCCAACCGGGGCCAACCAAAACCAGATATTCCTTTTTTACTCCTTTTTGATATTTTTGGCGTTATGTTCCAGTTCGATGGTGTGTGTATTTCATTGTCACATTCACAGTTACGTATATTCGACATTTGAAATCTTTATAGTATTTTTCAAAACAACGTGACTTCTCTTGTTAACATATTTCGATCATTTATGTAAAATAAGATAAACAGTACCAATGCAATGAGGTCCAAAAGTACACTTTGTAATTTTAAATAGAATATCTTGATTATTTTTACGATGTTAGAAAGGTAGTCGAAAAACGAATTAAATAATACGACATACGTTCTGCTTTAACTTAAAAAATATTGCAACTGGCAGCAACAAAAGTTCTAGTAATCTATTTTTGTTGTTGCGCAAAGTTGTATAGGAAAGAGCGCAAACTTGTCTCCTGCAACATGAAGTTGATTCAAACAGCTCATTGCTAAGCAACGTAATCACAACAGTTGCCACTACTATTTCATCTTTAAACGTTATTGCAATTAATTATTCAATAAGTCTCTAGAAAAAGATAGAAAAACGAAATATTTTCTGTAGATTTTTATTTATTTTCTTCAACATTAATCTCCACTTAACTCTATACACGTTTCCTTCGACCTCCCTTGATCGACCGTGGTCATCGCCTAACAGCTTTTATTATAGACGTTCAATAAGTCCTTAGAAAAAAGTAGGATTTCGGAAGGTCCTCAAAATAGCCATCTGTTTGGGGAATGACTTCCTCGTTCGACGTGAACCGTTGTCCGCCGGACCACTTTTTCAAATAAACTGGGGGCCAAATCCAGTGAATACGGTCTCCGGTAGACGTTGTACTAACTCAAACTTTAATTCCATAATTTTGGCCATCGAAAGTGCACAGATGTGCATCAGTGCATTGCCTTGATGAAACAGGATCCATTTCTTTTTCAAATAAGGACGTTTTTGCGCTCAATTGGTCCAATAACGATGCATAATGCTTTCTAGTTATTCGGTTATTGTTTGTCCTTTTTCCCAGTAATGTAGAAGATTCAGAGTGTATTCCAAAAGACCGAGGCCATCACTTTGCCGGCCGATTTCACCGTCTTAGCCTACTTCCGAGCCCGTTCGTCTTCAAAACCCACTGTTTTGAACGCTCCTTTGTCTCCGAAGTGTAATAGTGTATCCATGTTTCATCTATAGTTATGTATCGACGAAGAAACTCGTCAGGATTGCGACGCAAAAGCGTCAAAACAGCCTCTGAGTCAACCACACCATCGCGTTTATTCTCCACTGAGCAAACGTGGCACCTATCTTACCGAGATTTTTTTACTTCCAATTTTTGGTGCAAGATTGAAAACACTCTACCTTGCGATATGCCTGTGGTCTCAACTATTTCGCGCACTTTGATTCGTCAGTCGTGGTTTTGTTTAAATTTGTCAGTTGATTTTACAATGACCTACACATAAACTCTGTAGCATAAGCTTGAAGTATTATTATATTCTATGAATTTGGCACAAATTACCAGCAAATTACAAAAACATATCGAGGATGTTGAAGAAGTATAAGAATTAGAATGTACAGTGCAATATAATGTAAGAATGTGTCCTATTTCAAAATAAAACAGAAGTATCTTATTCCGTAATTGCTAAAAAAGATGTTAAAATAGAATAGAATGGAAAAGTGCAATGGTTTTTAAAATCCGTGAACTCAACATTTATATTAACGTCAGCGTTGTATTTCCATTATTAATATCGTTTGCTGTTCTTTATCAATAATGTTTTCGAGTCATTTTTGAAATTAACTTCGATTGAGTTTGCAGTTTTACAACAGTTTCTGAATTAATTTTCTTTTTCCGAATAACATAAAGCAAAAATAGAAAACTGCATTTTTCTTAACAGAATAAATTTGCTAAGGTTTCTTCATTGTTTAAAGCTCTAGTATAATGGAAATTGGAAAAATAACGATTTGACGATGTGTCGTTAGAGTAATACTCCACATAGCTGGGCCGGATGAAGAAAATACCTTATTTTCCAGTTGTATCTATCTGAATGTGGCTATTCAGTTTCAGCGGCTACATCCTCTTCGTTTCCATCTTGATATTCTCTGTCACTGTCAGAAATTTCGTTTTCTAAATTCTAAATTCAGCTATATTCTTCCAGAAACCCAGAATCTAATAGAGAAACTGTTCGATTTCTTTGTACACATTTCCTTAGACGTAAAATGTATCGTTTAAAATCGTAGAGTGCTGCGACGAAATACTGCAAACTTTTGTTTTTCTAAAGATGTTCATCAAAACTAACGATGACGGCTTTGCACACTAATTGTAAGTTTCTTCATAAGTAAAAAATACACTGAAAGTTGTTAAAAAATGTTGCAATTTAACTAAAATTGTTACGAAACAACTTTAGAAAAGTAAACGTAAAAAGTAAAAGTATTACTTAGTTGCAGTGCGTTGCTTTATGCGTTTTAGTAAGAACAAATCTGGAACAGTTTATGAAATTCTGGAAAAATATGTTCCATTTAAAAAAGTCGAAATTGTATGAACTAAACATGGCAATGATTTTAATTGTTATCTCGTAGAGGCCAGCAGACAAAAATTGTTCGGTATATATTTCTGACAACCTCGAGAAATACTGAATCGAATAAAATTTGAGTCACTGCTGCAACGTGTAAGTCGTTTGAAATATTATCTGTTAAAGAAACAGTGGCATTTAGCAAGCCCCAATATAAGTTTGTTTTGTACAGCGTTTGTCTCCGAATATATTTTTATTTGAAAATTTTTTCCCTAAGTTGCTCAGGGAAGAAATTATCTGCCATTCTAGTAGTAATGGGTAACTATAATTAAGATTAAAAAATATCATATTTTAACATTACTTACCTACATACAGATTAATGTACAAAACAGCTCCTTTAAGAGCCAATTTTTGATTATTAGCATATTGCGGATTGACAACCGCCTCTGCAGCGACGCTCAACCTAAACGTAAAATGTCATAGTTTAATTCCGGAAAAACATTAAACGAAAATAAATAATGTCTCAAACTATATTTGATACATATCATGTTAGAAATGATTTATTAACATTAATTACTAAAATATACTTTAAATTTTCTGCTGTGAGATGTGTTCGCTTATTTGTTAGAACACCTTTAAATAAAGAGGAGGGTAGTGAAAATGGGACCTATAAGCGTTGTGATTACTAACGGCTTCGTTACTTTGGTTGCGCAACAGTTTTAATATTGACAAATCTAATTGCGGATAAAAACTGTATCGATTTTTTTACATAGAGAAGCACCAAAATCATTAGAAATATTCTTTAATTTGTTTGTTATAACATCTAATGTTCCAATTCGATCTTTTAGTTGTATTGTTTGAAATTCAAAGTAAGTTTATTTTTTGAGGTACATCAGGTTAATAAAATGCAAATTAGTTAGTAAAGATGGATCCCGTAATAGAGTTTTACATTTGTTTATTACAACAGAATTTTTCCAAAAAGAGCTGGCCATTTGTTTTTGTATAAAGCAGCTCTTATAGGTGCTTTCAACTTTTTTTGGTGTGATTCATTAACACTCGGAAATTGCTCTCTAATAAATTCCGCAACTCTATGGAGGGTGTGGGCAGTGCATGCAATATGAAGCATATTTTTGAAGTTGTCTTTAAGCAATTTTTCAGCTTTAAGTATATAAGCTGTGGCGTTACTGGCAAAGCTTTCTCCCGTTTCCTCACATCGAAAATGTTGACAATACTGCTGACTACTTCCGTTATTGTATCAGCATTTACCCGTTCTATTATTTTGCCTGCGATTAAATATGTTTTTTTTTGACGACCTGTATATAAAGCACCAACAACGACGTGAACTATTTTCACCCCAATGCATCCACGTATATTTTTTTGGTGAAAGTTTTTTGCGTATATTTTGCCAGAATAATGTAAAAAACTGCTTTATCTAATTTTCAGAAGGGCATATTTGCAGCCACAATTTAATAAATCTGCGTCGCTGATACTCTGTCGAAATAATCACGATCCTTAATCCAGGTATTCATAAGTCCTTGGCGGGGACGTTTGTTGGGCGATATAGTAAATATAAGGAAAAATCAAATTAATATATCAGCACAAATTTAAAAGAAATAATTCCAATAATAGGCTATAAAAGAAAATCAAATTCAATTAAAATAAAAAGGAATTCTAAAAATCCTCGATTGAAAGGTATATAGTAAATATGGTATAGTAGACTAAAACTATAAACTAAAGCTAATGAGAGAATAAAGATGATAACAACAATCGAAAACAAAAAAAATAATCGTGGAAGAAATTAAACAACTAACACTATATAGAACAGGTATTAAAAAAATCCTAACCCGAGAAAACGAATTAGAAATATAACAAGTTAAAGATGAAAAGCGCACAACCGTGTTTTCTGACTAAACATTAACGATTAACTTGTGCGGAGGGCGGAGAGGATGTGGCTTGACTGAGGGACGTGCACAACTCTATATGGACACCTATGTTATGCCGGATAGAGGCTGTCGTCGATCCGCAGTATAAATGAAGTATATTTTTCTAGAATTGCTAGAGACGGAAGTATATGATGTACTGTCGTAGAAGGTTAAAAACAAGGAGAATTCTCAACATTTGCAGGTAAAAAAGGAATAACATTACCAAATTCTGGGATCACTAAAACCCTTCAACTTCATATATATATATATATGAAAATCGCAAACTTAAAAAATTGTCAAAAGAAGGTTACAATAGTGATTAGGTATTTAAATAAAATTGTCCAATATGGAATTTGAAATTATAATCTGGAGTTTTCAATTTCCCTGTATATTATCTTTAGCGTTACTGAATATATTAAAACGAAGATATTTAATAGATATTTTCTTTACATATACAAATCTTATTTTTTCACCATCTGAGCAGTATTAGAGAAGTATATAAAAAATAATACGTAAATGAACACCTGATGGTAAAATCATTTTTATTACTTTTATTAAAAATTAAAATTAAGGGATCGAAATGCCGTCCAAAAATTTCTAAATATTAGGGGACCCCTCATCGTCTACCATCTCACCGTCTACAGGTGTGTTTTGTATATGGAATTGTAATCAGCGAAAAAAAAAACGGCGAATTAACCATGCATTATAATAATACAGTAACCAATAACTCGGTGAACTCGGTCAGTATATCAGAATCGATTTGTCGACATTTTTGGGCTGATGTGAATTTAAAATATATTATTATAGATAAAATAAACGAAAAAATGACAATTTAATCCAACGTACTTATCAACACGATTTCGTTATTGTTGTCTTTTGATGCAAATATACGAGGAATGTGAACACAATTCTAACCTCCTATGAAAATTATATGATTGTATTTCAATTAATTAATAAAATTAATCGCCATGAATAATAATCAATAAAATATTGTCATAAGAATGTTTGTAGATAAAGAATTATTATCAAACTATAAAATCTAGTACATACTAATATTTTATTTCGGGCTTCTGTGTACGTAATACATACATTTACGCAGCTAAAAATGTGTCCATGTGCATTTAAAAAATGAATGCCAGGACATTGTAAAAAATTACTGTATCATTTTATTAATGGAAAACATTTTTGATACGTTAGCGTTAAGCACTTTCATCATTGTTATCAAATAACAGATAAAGATATCAATAGAAATTTCAAATCTTCGAACAGCAATGTGCAGTATCTTATCACTGGAAGTATTTATTGTAGTTTGTCTCGACTTTGAAATAGCTAAATGGGCGGAAAATCCCTTTTGGAAGTTCTAGCTGCGGATAGCGCAAAGAGGAAAAACTTCAGGTATACTCACAGGCATCTTTCTTTATAACTATTTTTGTAAATTCAATTTTATGTCTATAGAAATCTACCGCAATTACCAATACACATGCACGCGACACAACTAGCATTTAAGCAACTCGTAAATCAATGTGCAATATTTTCGAAGAATATCAATTTTTCAATATATATGCTACTTACTATGTTACATCGTATTAGAGTGATTTTTAGTAAATCGTAGAAAAAAACTAATTTTACAGAACCATAATTCAGTTTCTATAGAGACCTTAGAATAATCTTTTTAAAAGTCGAACATTCGTAGGATCGCTTTTTAAAAGCCTTTATTTTTAAGATGAGTAAATATCTTCCAAGTAGAAATTTTTTAAATTTCCGGTTAATCTATGTTGGTAGATCTGATAATGAACATCAAATTCGTATGTACTGTAGGTACTACACCAAGGTATTAACGAGTATGTCCTTAATTACTGGAGTTACCAAACCTAAATTTTCTGTAAAATTCTAAGTTTATCTTTGAATGCATAACTCTACGTAATATTTGCAAAAATAATCTACGGTGATTTGAATCCTTTATGTATTATTTCAGATTCGCTAGAGATTATTATATAAGAAATGCGGCGAAATCGGCTGGCGCGAGATCACCAAACAAAGTACTGGCGGAATCCGAGGTAAGTTTAAAGAAAGAATTGGACAACCTGGAAGGTAATTACTTACACCACAGTCTCTCTAGAAGGTTGTATTCACCCAGAAATTCAAGCAGAAATTTTGTTAAAAATCCGCTCTTATATTTCGACGACTCCTGTGAAAATGAGTAATACGATAGTTAGTGATACAATTTTATGAGGCTAGTTATGTGTTGGGTATTGTTGATATTGTGTTTAAATAAAATGTTTTTTTTTTCGTTGAAAGATTCTTCTTAATTAATTACCTACAATTTTTAAGATTAAAAATGGTAAGTCCAAATTTATTAATTAATTGAGTAGTTCATATTAATGTTATTCAGCTGGCAATACTAACAGTACTCAATGCTTTAATGTTTAACGCTTATTGTTTGTCGTAAACGTTGTTAATTTCAGCTTATCTTCATTTTCATTCATAATTTGTTCTAAAGTGAATATTTGGACTGAATTATACCATTTGCTTCGCCCCATATGGATCGCTATATTTGTTGTTCTAATTTAATTCAAATCTTTTTCTCACGTATGTAATTCGTTTAACAATTCTACTTTTAGCTATTGTATTATATATTGCATAAAGGTCATTAATCATAATCAATTGCATAAAAATCGTAATAATAGTGTAGAGTCGAATGAAGTTTCGATTCGAAAACTTGTAGAAGTAAGTATGTAATGTTGGGCAAGAATCCAGAATCTCAGAACATATGTTACAATTCTCTATCTTTTGTAAACGTTTCCATTGTAGTCCACTGTAGAAGTTATAACAACATTTTTCTGGCAATAGATTGTAGCTGTTAAATTTTGGCCATAATATAATGAAAACAATAATAATACAGTACATAAACATGTTAAATAATTATGATCAGATAAATATTGAGGTACAGAAAATACCCAGTAATTATATTGATAACAAGAAGCTTAGTACACAGTGTAAAAAATAATAATCGACGAGGTATTATCGGTGTTTGTAATCTTGCTTACTTATTGGGTTTGTAATCATTAACAATAATTTTAAATCTTAATATGCCAACATTTTGAACAGATTGACATAAAGTTTTATTTCCATTTTTAAAGGAAATTGATATTATGATTACTACTTTTGCATCTTTTATTTTTTGAGAAAAAATTTAGTGAAATTGTACAATTCTAGGCGGCAGAGAACTCTTTGAATAAGTAATTCCTCTCTACCAATTCTGCAATTTATGTAATAAGTAGTTTCGTTTCTTATGATTGTATAATCATTGTATAATTGTATAATCGGAATGTACAATTTCAGCAATTTAGCTTTGTATTTGTTTATTTTATTACAATGATGATTTGATTTATATACTGTTAGTTGATACAAGGGTGGTTCAAGAAGTCCTTAGATAATCTAAGAGATGGCGCTCGCAGTATCGAAAATGCAAAAAAATCGCAATATCAAAAAATCTGTTTCTAGTAAAAGCCATTAGTCACTAGACAGCTGTCAAAGTCTCAGTTATATCCATCATATGGTTTCATTTTTATTGTCGATTTAAGCAAAAAAATTTTGTTTACGTAGAGAAATGGAAAAAAGTGAGTTTCGAGTGGCGATTAAACACTTATATTTAAAAGATTTAATACCGAAAGAGGTCAAAGCTGAGTTGGATGAAGTTCATGGCATATCTGCTCCTGTGTTAGCAACTGATTGCAATTGGGTAAATGAGTTTAAATGTGACCGTACATCCACAATAGATGAACATCGTTCTGGACTACCTCTGAAATGATTGACAAAATCCAGGATGGTTTTTCGTTTTTCGTAGACAAAGGAACAATCAAAACAATGTGCTTTTAAGGCGAATCGGCTCCGAAGAAGACGAACACGGTGAAATGGGCCGACAAGGTGATGGCCTCAATTTTTTGGGATGCATCCGCACCGATTGCTTGAAAAAAGGACAAACAATACCTGGAAAGTATTAGTAGTAGTAAGCGAAGAAAAGAAGAAAGAACGTCCTCGTTTGAAAAAGAAAAAGATCCCCTTCCATCAAGACAATGCACGGGTGCACACCTGCGCAGTTTCGATGGCCAAAATTATGAAATTAAAGTTCGGATTAGTACAACATTCACCGTAATCACCGGATTTGTCCCCCCGTGACTTCTTTTTATTTCGGAATTTGAAAAAAATAGCTCGGTTCACGTCGAACGAGGAAGTCATCGCTCAAACAGATGGCTATTTCGAGGACCTTCCGAAATGCTACTTTTTGGAAGGCTTAAAAAGCTAGAGAAAAGAGCTTAGAAAAGTGTATAGAGTTTAATAAAGACTACGTCGAAAAATGAATAAAAATCTACAGAACTTATTGAACGACCAACTTGTTTTTATTAAAAGCGTTCTAGTGTCAATTATAATTACATCGGTAAATTTCAAAAGTATATGGCCAAATCAATCACATTATCGTTTATTGTGCATACAATGCTTTAAAAGGTTTATTTCAATTTATGCACTATGTTTCCTGGCAAACTTTGCGGTTACATTTTCTTGGATGTTTAGATAACGCTAAATTTATGTTTATACATATCTATTGAGTACTACACTCGTTTTAATGGTAATTGTTTTAAAAATACCCAGATATGAATACATTGACTTTTCCATTTCAATTGATTTTTGACAATGGCTTTTTACGTACAGAAAACCATGGGGATCTCGCTTATAATTGAAGGCAGAGGGTAGGTTTAAATATGACAAAGTTGCTAAATTTTATGTTTATAATGAACTTAAAGAGAAAATGGACCTGTGATAAATGACAAATGTGTGAGACAAAAGTGTCAAATGAGAAAAACAAAAATACCCCTTTTTCTCATTTTCTTCTTTTATCTCTAATACATATTATATGGCCTTGCAGAGAAAAACTAAAACCACATTCGATCTTCTAGTTAGTGGTATATTCCAAATTTTTATATGACGTTTCGGTTCTTTGTGGCTATTATCAACGTTTTTATTTCTTATCGGCACCATATTGGATTTTGGCCCCGTAAGAAGGTATCATTTTTTTCTGATTTCAACCATGTATAAGATGTTGACAAAAGTTTTCAATATTAAGTTCGTATTGATCAAGAAACTTTTCAATTGTCGTTTATTAGTAATATAAAAATGAAAAAGAAAATAAAAGAGAAACTAGATATATTAGGTATTTCTTATTTATGTCGTTGAGCAAAGGGGACCTTGGGTTACTGGCAGGATTTGTAACAGATAACCTAGTCCTAAAATATTATTTATTTAAACTTGGAAAAGCTGAAGATCAAATCTACGCTAAGAAGATCTGGAGACGGCTGAAGACATTCCATGCAAATATGTTGCCATCAATCGCACACGATACCAACATTTCAGTAGGGCATTTCTTGCATGTACCAAAATGAAACAAGAAGATCGTACAGTAGCACTAAGGCTCATTAAAAGCCTGTATCTATTTTAACACATACAGGGGAATTTTTTCTTATTAATCGAACCGAAATACAACAATAGCTATTATAAGATATTTATACTGTTCAGAAGGACTCATCGTTTCGTTTTTCTACATCTTGATAGGAACTTGGTCGAGAACTGATCGTTTATCGAGCCGCGTAATGTTTAATGTTAACAGTAATTAGAATTACAATCAACGGGATACTTTAGAAATGGTAAATTAAAGGTATGTTTTTGCAAAATTTATGTACTTAGCTTTTTATAGATAAATAATAATCAGACTGCAGACCCTTTCAGTCAGAAAGGCTGTTTGCGCATGTTTCATCTTTGGGTTTGTTTTCTAATCTTAATTTCTAATTTCTTGATAATATCTGTTTTTGTATATATTGCTAACAAAGTTTAATTTTTTCCACATTTTTTTTTAGTTTTCGACTTAATCTTTATTTAGAATTCCACAGAATCAGAGTTTTTAGATTACTCTACTATATACACATTTCCACAACGCGTTTTTATTTTATTTGATTTCCTGTATCGCCTATTATTGGAATTATTTTTTATTTTAATTTGCGCAGGTCTATTCATTTGGTATTCGTTGTTTTCTACAAGAACTCATTTCGAAGTTTCCAGCGATATAGAGATTTATTGCATAATTTGTTCCGTCACAAAAATTCCGAATTACGGACTACCTAAAATCCAATCCTTAAAAAATTTCTGACAATATACAGGCAAAAGCATGAAGCATACAGCGATATATGAAATAATTACGATTGGTTGAGCGCAGACCGAATTATAGATGCGTTAGGTCAAAGCATAGTTCACGTCATTGTTGGTGTTTTGTATCCAGATCGTTTAATAAATCTATACTTAATAATAAAAAACCGAATATTTATTGAAGTAGTGCACGAGCAGTTACGTGCTGTTTTACGACCGATAACCCATGACAACCTGCCGGTTCACCTAGGAACCAAACCTGCGGTCTCTACTGATTCGCCGTACTAAAGTATGGTACATATGTACTTACGAGGACGATTGTATTAGAAGTCCCAACATTTTATTCTGACAATTTAAATGAGGACGTACAAAACATAAGCAAATGTAAAACTCTGTAAAAGGATCCATCGTTACAAACTGATTTCCATTTAACTAACGAACATTATCGTGATATATCAAAAACTAAAATAATTTGAATCGCAAAAATATGTTTCAGTAATTAATGTTAATAAATTACTTTTAACTAACTTCATAAAGTCTAAAGTTTGTGGCAAACCAAAGCAAGTGTTAAATTCAAGCAAGCCTTTTATAACTTTCGAGAAATCATACAGGCGATCGTTAGAAACGGAATTTTATTGATTCCATAAAAAGAAAAATTGTTGCCTTAAAAAAATCACAAAAAATTATACAAAATTGCTATATATCGGGTGATATTTTTAACTTGAGACTTAAATATCTCCCCCTTGTGGGATAACTTTGACATCTTAAATAGGAATCCCTATATTTCATTGCAGATTCGGATTCTATGGTAAAAAGTATGTAGAATTTGTCTGAAACATTTTTTCGGTTCATGATCGATGCCGTTGTAATCGACGAAACTCAATTTGTTTCAATTTCTCCTACTAAGAAGATAGGTATACGATTCTGCAATAAGTTTGCAATAAAAAATGCCACGTTTTTTCTTCCATTCATGTTTTTTGTAATTGCAAAAACACAAAATAACGTGTCCTACTCTGTCTCAAGGATCGGCGATAGAGGCAGTCGTCGATCCAATCCATTAACATCAACATCAACACGCGTCAGAATTAAATTTGACTTACACTCGACTGTAGAGAACATGTTAGCAATACCCCGGTGATAATTTAAAATGACTGGAGTACTGCAACTAGTTAGCAGTAAGATTAGAGTATTCGTCTTCTTCTAATTTTCCAATTTTTTAAACATCTGGTCGGATGAATCAAAATTTAGCAATTCTGGATTCTTTAACAGAGTATTATTGCGCAGTACAAAATCCTAGAGAAAATAGAGCAAGGACATCACAACATTGTTTTAAACGTTTGGATGGGCCTTTTGGTGGTCATAGGTGTCATAGGACCAGTTATGTATAAAGAAATATTGAATTTGATTGGAATTAGTGAGATTGTTGTATGGTCGGCGAGATCTCTCGATAATTTTTTACGAGGGGTTGTTAAAAATAATATTTATAAAGTTTATGTCTAACAAGGCATTGATGAACTACGAGGTGGACTCCAGAATGCCGATGTAATTCCTAGAAGAACCATACAAACGGCAGTTTAAAATGCCGGAAAACGTGGGCAATTGTACATCTATTAAAATAGATAGCTATCTGAACATTCATTGTAGTTGTTGGTTTATTGTTTTGCTTTCATTCATTGCTACAAGTGAGATGCAAGATTTAATAAATTTTGAAAAAATTCCTCTTCAATTAATCATTTATTGGTTGGTTTTTATTCAAATTCCTGTCAACATAAAAATTCTGCGGCTCGGTAAACGGTCCATTCTCGACCTAGTTTATATCAAAACCTAGAAAAATTATACCGTTCTGGATGCAATTGTAAATATCTTGTATTTACTATTGTTGATTTTCAGTTGGATGAATAAAAAGTTCCTAACATTTTCTCTTGGATGAAATTTCGTGGCTTCCGTATTTAAGCTTAAAACGTATTTTTTCAGTTAAAGCATCATGAAATCAGAAAATAGATTTTTTTAACGTTGTCAAAATCTAATATGTCGCCGCTAAGAAATAAGAAAGTAGATGATGGCAAGAACCGAAACATAAAAATTTCAAGTACACCGTTATACATAAATTAAAAGCGGCCTTGAGAATGTGGTTTTAATTTTTCTCTACAAAGCCAGATAAAAATGCTACAGGCAAAAGGAGAAAATAAGCATTATTCGTTTTTTTCTTTTTTTAATCTCGAACGTCACACGGGTCTATTTTCTTTTCGGATTCATGGCAACTTTGTCAAATTTCGTGGAGCACACAAGAAATTAAAATACTTAACTTAAACTTTCAATCGCTACAACCAATATTATTTATAAAGATCACGTACAGTAACTATCCATTACCTATTTACCTGAAAAATGTAAGTAAAAGTTACACTAACAAGTGGCATACATATACAGGATGTTTAGTTTCTTTGATACATTATACAAGTTTCTTACTTTGTATGGAACAGACTGTATGTTGTTACATTTTCAAAGAACTTTTGTATGACATACCGCTTACTAAATATCAATAGTCTTTGAGAAAAAAATGCACTTTTTTTTAATTCAATCGCCTTATTTTTACTTGTTAAGAAACAATTATGACAATAATGGAATTTGGCATTTCAACATTTTTATATTCTCATACAGGATGTTCAAACAGATAATATGAACTTCGAATGAGTAAAACTCGTTTTTTTCAAGTGAAACACCTCAACGTTTTGAGTTGTGCTTGACTACTATAGCAGATCTATATTCGATGAAAAAAATGTGGCTAACGTGAGCTAGTAGTTGAAATTGTATTTCTATTATTTATGATGTATGCGGAATTAGGTACATTATGGAATAACATCTAAAAAAAAGAAACGTAATAAACAATTTTTTTCCCAGCCGATTAGAAAGTTGAAACTTTCATTCCCCATTTGTTACCCCTTTTGACCAAAGGTACGTAAAAGTATTCGGAAAGCTTATCTATTTAGCTATTAGCAAATGGTGATTTCTTTCCAATCTTTTGTGATAACGTAAAGGTGTTTTGTTCAAAACGTGGGTTTCAGCAGTTGAAGTCGTTTTTTTAGTATCTGTAAAATAATCTTTTTACTGATTTTTTAATCAGTATCTTCCCTTTTTTAGGTGACAGAGTTTCCGCCTACATCTAATGGTAGCGATATAAAGTCTGAAGATATTGTTACCGTAGCTACGGCAGTACCAGTTTTCATAAACTCAGAAGAATCGAATGAATTAGAATCTTTAAGTGAATCCCCAACAAAACCTATTGCTGCTCATGATGTATCCAGTGATTCCGATTTAAGTATAGAGAGGATATACAATCTACAAAGTGGAAAAGTGTTTGAGAAGAAAGGCGATGTTGAACATGAAATATCCAGTAAAGATCCTCACAGTCCGAAAGGACTAAAATACATACCAAAAGAATTTGATGAAGAAGTTGCACCACGCGATGAAATCTATAATAATACTAGTGTTATTCAAAATAGTAAAAAAGCATTTATGCGATCTTTAACACAAGACGATGATAGTCCCGATACAATTGAAAACGATTTCCAATATTTAGAAGCAAAATATCCAGATAGCGATGAAGAATTTCTTGATGTGCATTATGAGGAAAACAAGTTTAAAGAGACATTAGACATGTTTAATGATCAACAACCAAATGTAACGAACAAGCACAATCCTGGAAAATTGGTAGTAGCGCATAATCTACTTGCAACATCTGAAGTAATAAAGGCACATACTGCTAAAATACTAAATGAGGTTGAAAATGATAGTATAAAGTCTTACGTTGTGATTGAGACACCTTATGAATCATCGCATTCTTTTGGAGAAGCGAAAAAGCTTATAGACAACAAAGTTAACACATCTAATTATTCAGAGGAAGAAATATTATCCGATAAACGCGACTTCAGTTTAGAATATTCAACAGATCTAAATGAAGATGAAGTATCTAGAACAGAAAGTTCTTTAGAAACAGATCCGGAAATAATAGACTTAAAAGAGAAACGACTTGTTAAAGATTTACTGGGCAAATTTTCTAAGAGTGATCCTAGCATATTTGCTACATCTGTGAAGCAAGTGGAGCAACATGCAGATATAACTGAAGGTGTCGAGTGCAGCGAAGATAAAGTAGTGGAAAATACACAAGAACAAGAGATTGATGTAATTCCTTCTGTCAAAAATTTAAAACAGCTTTTTGATAAGGAAAATGTAAGTATAATTTTAAGGTTGCAGCGGTTAGGCAATAATTTGATTTTTTTCACGTTTGTACGAATATCTAATATACCTGCATATTAAGCACTAAAGTAACATTTTAAAAATCGATTTCCAAAAATTTAAAAGAATTTCTCAGACAAGTCGTATGTTTACCATATTGCTTTTTAAATTATCTAAGTTAAACAAAATTTCATTTAAAATATTTGTAGGAATCTCATGGTTATTTAAATAAGCATGTAAACCACGCCAGAGGCGAAACTAACTGAGCGGGAAGCAGTTGATCACGGTAACTCATCGTGTGAACCATGTCAGAGGGGGAAATCAACTGCGGGAATACGGGTTTCCATATGTCTGCAAGGGGATAACTTGTATCACTATTGACATTCTTAGGATGTTTAAGGATCTTTATGGACTCTCTAATTTTCCGATTGTAATAGTGGGAAGAATTACAAAGTAATTTAAGTCGCACTTAATAATATCCGATGGCCAGATGATGTTCAGCGATAGCCAAATTCGAGGGGAAGCATGTTCTAATGCAACGTTCATGCTGTCAGATGAGTTTTGACAGAGCGTCCTGTTTCGCCAATATACGCCAAACTACACAAACAAGGGATTCTATAATAGCCTTTACTCGCCAAGGTGGGAAATTTGTCTTTGGGAGACGGAAGAATTTCCGAAACCTTTGACAGAGGTTTAAACATTTTTTGATATTTTGTTTTTCCAAAATGTTAACGATTCTATCCGTTACCTTGTGGATATAGGGAAGATAAGCGGTAGCTAGATTGGTGGTAGTGCTATCGTTCATTAGTTTACTGGTTGGATGAAGATGTTTGTTGATAATTCTGTTAATATCGTTATTATGAAAACCATTGTTGAAGAGGGCCTTCTGTACATGATTCAGCTCGGTGAGAAGATTGGTGAGTTCAGAGACTATCACCGCCCGGTGAACCAAGGAGTTGATAACTGAGAATTCTTGTGCCGGGTGATGATGTGAGGTAGTATTGAGATATCTATCCGTGTATGTGGGTTTTCGATAAATGGAGTGACCTAAGCTACCATCGGAGTTACGTGTGACTGGTACGTCAAGAAATGGGAGTGCACCGTTATGTTCTATCTCTATAGTGAATTTGATATCTGGGTGTTGACGATTAAGATAGCCCGGGAAATCGGGTAAAGAGTCTTTGCCATGAAGCCAGATGATGAGGGCGTCATCAACATATCGGAACCATACCTTAGGTTTCAGATCCTCCGAATCAACAGATCACAATTCAAAAAATTCCACGAAAATATTAGCCATGACAGGGGGGAAAGAGGTGCCCATTGCAGCACTAGGTAACTGTTTGTAAAATTGTCATTAGAATGTTAAATATATAGAAGTAAGACATTTTTCCACGAGATGACATAGGCTAGCAGATTCACCATCCCGTTCCAAGAGTTATTCGATGATATTAACTAAATCATGCTTAGGAACTTTGGTAAATAAAGATGTTACGTTGAAGGTGACCCTCTGTTCAATGTGAATGTTAGAGATGAGTTCCATGAGCAGACTTAAGTACATGGAAAGGGGTGCTCCCCGTGTACTTTTTGAGAATGTTGGCCAGATACTTGGATAAGTGGTAGGTAAGGGAGTCTTTAGTGCTAACAATAGATCTGAGAGGAATGCCTTGCTTGTGAATCTTGGAAAGACCATACAATTGAGATGGTTTGGATTCACCTGAGATTAGACGTTTTTGAGCTTCAGGAGGAATGTCTGATGATTTGATGAGCGTTCTAATTTCCCTTTCTATCTTGAAAGTGGGGTCTCTGGTATGGGCGCATAAGATCCGTCACCTAAAAACTACTGTAGCGTTGCCTTTATCCGCAGAAAGAATGGTAATAAATGAATTAGAGTTTAATTTCGTGAGGGCTATTCTTTTAATTTTGAAAATGTCGGGTATAAGAGGTTTGGCCGATTCGGCTTGCAGTAGCTTTCGGAAGAGTTTTAACAAATGCTTCGGCGGACGCTCCCCCGCGTTACTCATCGAATTCGGCTGTCGCCGAACATCATCGCCGGCTAATCGAAAAATCCTCGGCTTACAGTGACCCCAACGCCAAGTCCAACTAGCGACAGGACCCTCCCACCGCCGGCATAAAAGCGTGATGCTCACCTCACATACTTTACCGTGATGAACTGCTTCTTCGCTCGGTTAGTTTTGCTGGTGTAGTTTACATGTTGAATTAACGTGCTAACTGTTGTCTACCACCTTTCCCTTTCCTGAAGACACCCCATATGATTGTGGGCGAAACGTTAAGTTTTCGTTTAATCATGACACGGTTTGAGCCCGGAACGCATTTAGTTTTAACTGACTCTGGCCGTGGAAGCCTACGTTAAAGAAAATGTGCTATTTAGCAATAGTAAATTTTATCATTAGATTCTTCTGATGAAGAAATTGAAATTGTTGTCAAATATTTAAACACAACATTACCAAAAATTAATGATTTTTTGGAGATAATAAATTCATTTTTAGAAGAACAGGTAAGCTTGCAATTTTTCGATAAACAACTGCTTCCGTCGAACTCATTTTATCGACACAGTAAAACATCAACATAACTTGGTATAACATATGTATGTATGTACGTAACAGTACTAATGCTTAGAGTGAACCACGTGAACAATCGCCTGGTAATAACTTGTTTATTATCAATTTGTGATGTGTGAAAACACTATAAAATATATTCATTTGAGTGTATATTTTTGCCACAATTTTTTTTTATAAACTGTACAGCATAAATGCAGTTCCTAAAAAAAAAGTAAAGTACTGTAGGCAATTTCATGTTGGAAAGAGATGTATATGTTACATAGCCAGTTGTTGGTGCTAGCACAATCTCAGCAGCATCGCTACGTAGTATGTCCATTATCACAGCATAATATTCAACATTTCTTTGAAGTGTAAACATATCAAATTTAAATTGTGACCTACTCTGTGTGTAGTATGTTTTTCCTATTACAAAATCATAGAAATTCGTTCAGCTATTTCTATTTTTTACGTTAAACAGATTTTTAATGTAAAAATCCAACATTACCTTTATAATATAATAGCCACACATTTCAATTGGAAAACCGCATACAATAGGCTTGTGCCAATATAAATCACAAACTAGAGATGATGCTGCAACAGTGATTCTGTAGAAGTTTTTTTTAGTCTTATCTTTGAATGATGACGAAAAAAATATCTCCAGCAACATATTAATTGTTAATCTGATCAACTAGTTAATGCACGATTAATCAAAAAAAAAATCATTTTCTAAAATAAACATTGTCAACGCAATTGCTATGGTTGAACTGTATTTGTATTGTTTATACTTAACATTTCGCAATCATTTTTGACAGATGATAGTTTAATTTATTATGTTTTAAATTACTTTGAATACTTTTCTTGTTATATCTCAAACAAACGCATTCGCCCCATATAAAAGCTTTAAAATTTAGTTTCATAGCGTATTCCGTTGGCAACTCCAGACACTCGGAGCACGAGTTGCACGTTTCCTTGGAAAGGTGAGGTGCAATGGTGAGGTCAGAGCAGTCAGAATTGCACTTGCAGCAATGTTTATCGCTCCTGCTAAAAGAGTAGGAGTCGGTTTAAAGCAATATGGCTGGCAGTAGGCGTACAAAAAAAAACAATAACAATTATAACCGATGTACTTAATATCCGCTAACAAAACATAACAAGCAAACTGGTTGTTATGTCAACTCAGTGCAAAAACAATATGTTGCATTGATACTGCCCAATTCAGAACTGTAGAACTAGAACTTATAAGGTCCGAGCACGTTCTAGTGCTGTGCTATGGATTTTATTGTTACTAACATATTTATATTTTCAGAGTAATAGCCCCACTAAAAGAGATTCAAAGCAGATTTACAGTTTAACAGCAAGAAGCTTATCGATACAATTCAGACAAAAACTTAAAAGTGATGATGAAGCATCTATACCATCTGAAGGTACGCATGATTTATTTCGTTTAAAATCGTTACATGCTTCTTTATTACAGAAACTACTACAACTGAAAAAGTAGCCGATGAAGAGATTGAGGAAATCTTACCATTAGACATCACGAAAAATAGAATAGCATTCTTTGAACATCTGGGAAATAAATAAATTGCTTAGAATGTATAAATATTGTAATTGAATCCAAAGATTTTAGATATTATTCAGTATGTATGTTGATTTTAAGAATTGTATATTACAAAGTTGGTGTATTTTATTTATACATATTTTTTAAATATAAAATGTTATGAGAAATGTATACCTTCTTTATTGAATGCATGGAGAATCCTACAAATAAATTTATTTTTTTTTATGCAGATGATGCGTAGATATTAACAACTTACGTGATAAAGTCATTTATATCCATGGATCTAGCCCTTTTTTGGTCTGCTTCAACAGTTGACAATATAGATTCTATTTTATCTTTTATAGAAAAAGTATCGGTTAATTCCTAAAAATAAAATAATATATAATATAACATTTATCTTATTTTCAGTATAAAAAAATTAAACGTTGGAAAACTTCACTCTCACTCTTACCAAAATACTGTTCAATAACTTAGCAATAGAGTAATAGTAATGTGTTTCAATGTTCTAGTTCTGCAATGGGTCAGTACTTGCTTAAAAAAATAATTTTACTGACTAACCGGATAGATGTTGGAAGCACTTTATTATTGTTCTAAATTTTAAAAGCCCTTAAATGAACCGAAGGATGACCGGGAAATGTGCGTATCTAGTTCAAGAAACATTCATGCCCATGTTTTCATATGCGTGTTCAGCGCAAAATGAGACAACGCAATATCTTGGGAACAGATGAAGATTTTAAAATTCTGAAAAATTTGTTATAAATGTATCGTAGCGGCAGTGACGTATTTAGCACATAGCAGGCTCCAGGGACAGTTCAATTTTGAAGGCTCTCTCTAAATATGTTCACCTACCCCTACACTTTACAGTGTCCATTCTACGCGAACGTTTTATATGTCTGTTTTACACGCCACGATTTATTGGTCAATTAATTGAACAAGTTGACCCCCGATTTTATGGTACCAATTTCTCGGCACCCTATTTATTGTAGGATTAATTGAATTATACAGAACACGTTCTGATTTTTCACTTAATTTGCTGTTTTAATACCAACCCAATAATTAAATAAATACCTACAAATTTTGTTTAGCGTTTTTAAGAAAGGATAAATTTCGAAAATTTACGACGATTATGATGTACGGGTAATTTGAATTAACTAATCGAAATCGATCATCTGTAGATGAAAATTTCCTATTTTAATAATTCTCCCGTTCAACTATTATCGAAATTAAACGTGTATTGAGGGTCCTTAAAAAATTATCCAATTTATTGTGGAACGTAAAACAATATATTTCTACTGATTTTTTGTTCAATATCGACCAATAAATTGCGGCGTGTAAAATTGGTTTTACTCTGGTAAGCACTATTCCGGTGGTACAAAAAAAGTGGGTATTTATAAACTTGCTGATGTCATAACTGGCATTATTCATTGTCAATTTAACCTATAAATTATTATTTATTTTTATTACATAAAAAAAAAACAATATTTAATTTTCTTTTACGTTTAGAACTGAATTTTATATTTTTGTTTTCACTAGTTAGTACCTTACACAAATCATTTTCACGTAATATTAAACATTGATAACATTCCATATACAACCCTTTGAGAATATAACATGTCATAATGTCGTTTATCATTATTTTCACGTTATCATTAATTTCTGATTTGTCATGATACAATGCCCAAGTAAATGAAATACGATAAATAGAATATTAAATATCGGAAATATAGACAACATATAAGTTAAATATTAGAAACTGAAACAAAATACATGAGGAACATTAGCAAATTAAGACAGATGATCTAAAATGTTTTCTTTCTACTCCAGATTTTCTGAAGATTACGAGACACTCCTAACATCTCCAGTGATATTTTCTGAAACGCTTTTCTAATTTTCTGTAACATATTCACACACGCAAGTAAGTTATTATTAATGCTTAAGAGTAGCATACAAGGATCAAGCTAATGAAATAAGGGAAATAGAACATATAAATATTTGAACTTCAAAATAAAATATGAAATAAGGACGATTCATAGAATGAAGACCATTAAAAAATTAAATCAAATACTCAAAAATTCATGCAACTATTTACGATCGCGTATGTGGTTCCGCTCGTTCGCCTTCAATGTTCGCAATAAGCGGTTAACATCGTGAACGAAATGTTCCTAAACAGTCGGGTTGTGCATGAAAGCTCACTAGAACAGCCAACGCGATCGTTGGATCTAACATCGTGTAATTTTTTCTTATAGGAATTTTGGAAAAATATTTACGAAACACAACTTATACTATCGTCGAAAATCTGCAAGAGAAAATCAGAGCATTTAGGAGTGGCCTATAATCTTCGAGATTTGTTCAAGGGAAGCATCTGTTTTAATTTCTAACGTTGCTCATAATTTTTTTTAATTTCCACTTATTTCATTTATCCTGGTCCTTGTATTATGGAAATCTAGAAATTAATATTATTGCGCTTAATACAAGATTGCGTTATTTTATAAAGAAACTCTATATAGAATGTTAATTAAAGTTTAGCATTAAATGTATATGGTACCAACTACTAAAAACAAAAATAGATTGCATGATTGTCAACATTAACTACTTCCATTGAACAATGGCGTAGCCCAATTCGTTACCTAAATTCGTCTGTAATTTTAATACGTAGAAAGGAGTAATATTTAACCTGGTTTTTTAAACTGCAATGTAGTTTATAATTTCTTTCTAGGGTTGCCAAAACTGCCGTTTGTCTAAAAACACTACTCAATGTTTTATTTTTTCTGATAAAAGCTATCCTTGTTAAGCCATCCCACTCAGTGTAATTTATGGGTGGTGGTGGATTTCGGGGTTCTATTCTAACCACAGATGATTCGACTTTCGGCGGCGGTCTGAAGTTATTTTTTCCAACCTAAAATAATTATGTCAGAGTATATTATTTAAATAAATCCCCGCAACACATTCATAGTATATGTACTAGTAATCAACCAAATCTGATAGAGAAGAGAAACCATATAGGTATACATCATATGGCAGGTGATACCACCTGATTTCTCTAGCATATTCTTTTCACTGCATATATATTAAATCAGTTTTGGTTGACAACTGGATCTATTAATATCCGCTATTGTCCATATATAACTAAAAATGAAAACAAACTTTTTCTTAATTTACACTACAAAGTATAATAAGAAAAATATAAAACTCACTTTCATTAACATATCTACCCTTGCTAATAACTGCGTATTTATTGACAATCGACAGTACAATTTATCACCTGGTTTTGCAACTAATCTTTGTGCAAATTCTCTTTGAAACATTAAAACAGCACATCGAAAAAATGGTCTATGTAGTAGTAATTTAAAAACTAATGGCGATGAAATTTCATATGGTATATTTGCAACGCATACATCAAAAAATGGTAACTCTGTCTTCAGTACATCACCAACCATTATATGCAGCTTCTGTTGTAAAGGTGTTGCTTGAACTCGCTTTTGTAATTCAGCTACAAGTCTATAGTTTATAAAAAACATAATATCCATTCAAGATTAGCGTCCACTTACCTGGTATCAATTTCACATGCTATAACTTTTTTGACTTGTTGCAACAGTTTTATAGTCATATTTCCTGTACCAGGTCCAATTTCCAACGCAACATCTGTAGATCGTAATGCAGCTTTATCTAGCATAGATGAAATAATCATAGGATTTTTAAGGATATGTTGCCCAAAATCCTTATTGAACATAACACCTGCAATGATAGTAACATACAAAGCATTAATTGAAAAGGCAACAGCCTATATTTTATACCTTGCTTCGCAATTTCATTGTGTTGTCTAGATTTCTTTTCCGTCTTTATTTTAGGCATCCTTTTTAAATAACTGAATTGGCACCATACGAAGTAGTATTTTTATATGACTTAATTTATATTAGACTAATATATCACTTCTGAACTAAACAACCTAACAACCAACATACGTACAGGTTAGGTCTCACATGTTTCGCAGTATTACCAAGATTTATCAATACGTCAAATACACACAAATTTTTAAAAAATGTATATGGATAATAAGCGTATATAAAAATACGATAAACAAGTTTTTCAACTCAATAAATGCTACGAGTAAATTAGTGAACCGTTTATTGCACACAATGGATGTTGCTATCTTGTATCATTGGACGAGTTCAACAGAAGAGTCTGCTTCGTTGCCGTTATTTATTGCTACATCCAAACGCTTTGATTTTTTTCCGTGCGCACTGATTTGAAATCTCAAAGTAATAGAAAATGTAGCGTGGCTGCTTACTGCTAATATATTTCGATGTATCGTAGAATGTAGCGGTAAGTTGCAAACGCGTCCAGCGGATACGTTGGGAGCTATTGGCAATTGTTTTTTTCCGCTGAACACGCCCAATATTTTTGTGTGATACCACTAGCTGTAGCGGATGCCCTTGCAAAACATGGATAACATGGAGCATTACTACAGCGTTGCCATCAGTGGGGAAATTTCCCCAAAGAACTTTTATATTTTTATTAGTGAGGAAAAAAAGAAAAAGTGAGGGAATTCAGTCACAATGTGGAAATTTAACGTAATAAACATAATACATTACTTTTATAGCTTACAATAACAGTTTCAAATTTCATTAGCCAATAAAAAAATATTATGCATTCTAAATAAATAAACAAAATATATCATTGGTTAAGAACGATTTATAGTTATCAGCCACTGTTTGTAATTGTACCTATAAGCTTATTATTTCTGATTATGTATTTTTTTGCCAAATTAATAACAACTTTATTCGTATTTAGATAATACAGGATTAGCATAAACAATCTTTATTGATTTGATAAAGTGTTTCGTAACTGTAAATAAACGTATCGGATGTAGCACATTTTAATTTTTGAATTTGCCGCCTATTGGGTGTTTTGTCATATGAATCTTTACTTTTGTATATGTGAGGCGAGTTGAATATAACAATAAAATGGTATTGTAGAAGTAGATCCAAATTTTAACAGGTAAAAGACATGTAACAATGTATATGCATAATAAGTACCTCCAGAATATTTTTGTATTAACACTATAGTTCGCAAAAGGAGAGTTCGTCATGTATGTTTTATTATTTAGCACTCTAAATATGTTATTATCTCATATTATAATTTACAAATGTTCAAGAGTTTCCAAGTAAAAATAAATCGTGAATAACATGAGTGCGGGATTCTTGCCTTTTGTGGTGCTGCTGTGGTGACACTGATTTTGATATAAAGCGCCATCTCTCCCCAAACACGAGTACCTCTCATACCTTCCCCGTATGTTGGGATAATTTTCAAGGAAAATGGTGTTATGAAAGGCAAAATTTATTATACTAGAAGAAGAACTTAAAATTTAACGCTATCAACTGGTGTAGTCGGCATCAAAATTTTAGGCGAGCATCAAACGGGCCGGCAAAGATATCATTTTCTATATTGACATTACCACATATTTGATTCGTATTAGTATTATTTCGCCTGTAAATGTCCAACGAAAACAATTCCGAAAAACATTTTTAGTGTTGAAAATTAGGAAGGTATTTAAATACGTTTTGCTTGTAGTATGATTAAACCAAAATCAGCAAATTAACAGACTAAATTCTATTCATTTTGGGAGGGCGCAAGTCTTTTTGAGGGACCACTCTTACTCGTCCGTATATACACCACTGTTACTACTAAGTAGTAGATCAAATCAATTGGATTATTTGTGAAATTTTGTTAAAAATTCTTCATTATTAGTTACACAGAGTCTACCTTCTAACCTTAGAAACAAAAATCAAATTAGTAGTAAATTTAATATTTCTGGTGCTACATTTCTACCATAATTTAAAAAAATTAGTTTTTGATTTAATAATCTTTACAATCTTAGGGAGGTCACTTTTAAAAGGTATTTTTGATTTAAATTGAACGGATCTGGTGGACAATAGGCCTAATGTTTGTATTTATTCTTCTGTTCGAATATCGCACATATATACCGTATTGTGTCAATACTGCATTTAATAGACGTGTTAAGTAATTGATGGGTTATGATGATAGTAAAGGTCAATATACTTTCTAATGTATCTATACAGGATATCTCATTGGGAACTACATCGATCGATATTGAAAGATTATACATTAGAAAATTTTAAGAACTTGCCAGTACACCAAAGCCGGCATGTGCTACTTTTTAATAATTTAACACTTCCGGTTATACCGGAAATAGCCGTCAACTTTATTTTAAACGGAACATCCTATACATTATTCCATTTTTGAAATCTTAATTGAATTTTGTGGTTTGTTTGATGACAGCAATCATGTCGCTATTTCTAACCATATTGGAAATATTTGGCTTTGGAAATTTTTACAAATGGACAAGTGTATATGGTGGTAGTTTACATAACTAGAGTGGGCCAGCGTGTCTGTATATCGGGACCGTATCCAGTAAGCAACATCACACGCAACGCAGAAAGCGAAGCAGACACGTTTTGTGTGACTTCATTTTGGGTCTCCACGCGAGTAGGTCGAACGTCATTTGTTTAATTCATAATATGTCGGGAGTACATGGCAAAGATACCCTTTATTACCGGAACTACCAATTTAAATTATCTGGGAAATTCAAGAAATGTTGTGCGGGTTTCATTAATGCTGAATTGTTTCCTAGTGGATATTTCCAAAGTAGGAGGGGATTTTAAAAGGCTACATAAGCTATATTTTCATTAGTAGATACTTTTCTTTTGGAGCAAAATTGTGTTACAATGTACGTTTTCCTAAATATCTTGGAAAGTATCAATTTTAGATGCGCAACGAATATGATTTTGTTTTGTTTTCTTTTTTTTTTAATTTTATTATTGACTAAATAACATGTTTTTCTTTTTCTGATTATACCCCTCACTAAATTGTACTTTTAGGGTACGTTCCTTTCCGTTTACGGTAAAATGCTACTCTATTAAGATTTAAGAGAGCAAAATTGAAAAAGTTGCACTAGGGACTCTTTTTATCAAAAATCTTGTTAACAAAAGTTTAGAATCGATCGGATAAGCTAAAAACGTAATTTCCTTGTCAAAACATGTCCAGAAAATTTGAACAATAATCTCCTACATCAGAAATGTTTGCTGATCTAATCACATGTCCACATATGTCATTTATGACAGTGTGCAATTAATTGAAATTGTTAAAAACAAAATAAAATAAATAAAATTTAACTTTGGCTGATCAAGTTGAGATAACAAGATTAGTGCGTGATAATGTTCGTTAAACACAGGAAGTTGCCCATGTGTTTAATATCAGATATCCATGCCGTCCTTCCGTTACACATAGCTATGACTACTATTTTCATTTCAACTATAAAAAATGATCATCGTCCTGAAGAATGCGTTATTCTGAGTTATATCACTGAGGATCCTACATACGGACAAAGAACGACGCTTAGTTTCAAATTATTCAAAAGATAACATATGAAGATGTCTTCAACGAGGTAAGAACATTGCTTTCAAGCAGAAAATTTCTGCATACCTTGGAAGAAGGAGATCTCAAAAGGCGTTTAGAATATTGTTTGTGGGGGCAAGGAAATTTTTTAAATGATTTATTCGTGATGATTTAAGAGTTTCCTAAAGAAAACCTTGTTTATTGATGAGGTTACATTTATCACCAATGCTTCATTGCAAGATTGCAGGCATTGGTCTGAGCAAATTATTGTAATAAATTTGTTAGTTTTCTAAATTATTTATTTCGTCAGGTACTGTATTGATTGTTGCTTTTATCCTATTTTATATTTTATGACCAGGTCAGCATAGATATACCATTATACAGGGCGTATCACCTTCGCAGTCTGGGAACATATTGCCTTTGTGAATGAAAATGTCTCAAAACAGCTTTTTTCTTGTTATGGGGTGTCATGCCCACATGTTTTAAAGTTATACTGAAATCTAGGAGTAAGTTCGATTCTTCGGAAAGTTGTCTTTTTTTAGCGGGTATATATTATTTATTACATTTTTGCAGATAGTTAGAAAACTGAAGCAGTCACTAAAAAAACAATACAGTGACGGACATTCTAAGGATACACTGTCAACGTGAAAATACTAATTTTCATAAAGAAGTTTTTGGTATTTTGTTTGAATTGGAAAAATTTGTCCAGGGTACTTGCCTTAGATAGAAGATTCATTTCAAGAATAGTCTGAACTTAATCAAGGATTAGAACTCGAAAAGACGGTAGACAAACAACAGCAAAGGATTAAATTCTGATACAAAATTTAATAAGGCGCTATTGTCCTAAAACTTGGGATTCTAAACTTATTAGGATTATTACCGAAAAAGTTTCTCCGCAAGTATACATTGGACAGATGTGATTTCTGGTACTTAAATTAGGCATAGAAGGACACGTTTATGTAGAATCTGAATTGCTAAGGAAATGCGCGTAATACTGTGTTTGTTAAAGTAATTTCTTAAATGAAACACACTGTATATTATTTTCATTTTAAATTTTAAACATATTTATAGTCCAAAGTCAATCTTCTCGTTATAGCGCAGAATTACTTTATTTAAATAATTTATGATAATTGATATTAATGTTGCATTCACAACAAAGCTACATATCGTGCATTTGAATATCTCCTAAAATATGTTTTTTTTTTGTTTAGCACATTACTTTTTATTAGGTAGGTTTCAGTATTCTTGAGAGGCAGGTTTCAATGCAATTTTAAAACGTCCTCATAATGAAACTTCATAACACGAAAAGAAAACGTTTTGAAAAATCTTCATTCATGAAGATGTAGTCTTCCGAGCCCACGGAGATGAGTAACCTTGCATAAGTTGACAACCAAATCTGATTTAATAGTTGCATGCGTGTCCAACAGAGAAAAATGAAGAATATATTTCATATATACACATTAAAGTAGCCCGTTTTGGTATTTTTTTAAACAGAATTTTAAATTGCTATTCTATAAAATGTAACTTTACCTAATAATTTTGAATAAATTTCAAGTAATCAAGAAAATGATTGTCAAATTGTACTATATTAAGTCAATTATTTGCAAATATTCCTTCTTTAAAAATCTATTAGAAATAAATATACAATTTAAAAGAATCTCTTTGTCTTAAGTTAAGTGACACAGCAAAATAAACCAATACAGCCAGCCTTCAAGATTCTAAGAAGGATATCGATCGCAAATGATAACTTCTAAACTTTATAAATATTAAGTTTGTTACAAGTTTAAATATTAGTGTAGGTATATCCATAATCTGCTACTTTGTATTTAAGGAAATAAGAAAACCATCCAATTACAGTTAATGTGTCAAACAATTGTTTGCTGACATGAATACACGTAAACATTTTATGTCCTAACACATTACCGTTCTATCGATTTCTTATGAACTGCCAAAGTACAGTCAAATCATCATTATAAAATTAACTATACATCTTAAACTTCTACCGTTACAACACTAATTATAATATACGAAAACAGTTAAAAAGTCCTTGACCCCAACTATTGCACAGTCCGAGTATTTAAGATTTAACCAAAGAACTACTTTTAGAGTACACCACAGCGGCACGTACCGTGCAATCCAAGACAAGTTGGAGAAGTGACCGGACAAACCGGTCTATTCTTCTGGCACCCTGGAAGAATTTATCTTTCAAACACGAGATGGTATAAAATCAACATCTACGGTTCATCAACATCAGTTATAGTCAATATGCAGTGGAAGTGTTTGTTAGTACTTATTGTTAGTTTGGCCGATGTTATCCAGTCAGCTACAATATCGAAAAAGAGTATTCCTGTAAAGGTTGTGTACGAAAAAGAATATAACCACAAGAGTTATAACAGAAATTTAGATGAAAAGGTGCAATTATCTCCCGGAGAATTACAACAAATTACATCAAGATCAGCTGATGTCAGAGAACTAGATGACCAGGGCAAAGAGATTTCTTTGAATGTATTGAGTGTTGTTGAAAATACTAATGAAGAAAAGAATATCGTAAAAAATTTAGAAGAAAAGGTGCAACTACCACTTGAAACTTTACGATTAGCACCTTTGGATGAAATTCCTGAAAACAAAGTTTATGTAAGTGCATTAAGAAATCACAATGAAAAAGTGCAATTATCTCCTAAAGAATTAGGCGAAGGGCTTAAACACCTCCCTATTAATGATAATGAAGGTTCCTTGAGGTCAGCTCTACCTACAGAATTCGACGATACAGTTATTTATCAAAAAGTTAATGACGTCGTTAAGAGTGGCGTACAACATTTGAAGAACAATGCAAAAGATTCTGAATTGTCGAAATACATAACATCTGAAGTTTGGGCGAAGTTGGATTCAGAAGCTGGGAAGTTTTTAGGGCAAATTAAGTTAAAATATTCGCTGAGGCAATCTAATCAAAATATAATACAACAATTTCAACAGTTCGCAAACAACTTTTTATCTCAATTTTCAAATCCCGCAAATACTTCAAGTGATGAAGCCCAACCAAGCTTCCCTCAAAATGTTATAAACTTTTTCACTAATGGATTCCAACAAATTCAATCCGGTTTGGGCAGTTTGACTGGCCAAAATCAACAATCGTCTACAGTGCAAAATGATCCTGACGTTTCAACGAAACCACCAAACAACAACAATCCTATTCAAGGATTTGTATCCTCAGTTCAAGGAGTTTTCAATCAGTTAAATCCGTTCAATCAAGGGCAAGGAGAAAAACCATCTACACAGGGAGAAGAATCAAATCAACCAAATGGTCCCCTACAATCCATTCACAACGCATTCAATCAATTTGGTGAAACAATTAGCAATTTAAATCTATTGAATCAACACACTCAGAAACCGGGGACAGCAGGCGACGAAGTAACTACGGCAGGTCCATTGCAAGTTATACAAGGCATAGCGGGTCAGGCAGGCCAAGTTTTTAATCAACTTAATCCTTTCCAGCAATCTACTACAAAAGCACCGAATGCTGATCCGACTAAAAATCCTATACAATCAGTAGCAGAAAACGTAGGACAACAAATTTCTCAGGGCATTAGTAACTTTACTGGTGGAAACAATCCGTTGTCGGGCGTGGCAGAAGCAGTACAAGGAGCAGCAAGCCAAGTAGGTGAATCCATAGCTGGCAGTAATCCATTACAGGGAGGAAACAATCCATTGCAAGCAGCTCAAGGTGTAGCGCAGCAAGTAAGCGAAGTTTTAACCAGTAATAATCCTCTCCAGACTGGAAGTAATCCTATACAAGCCGCACAGGGTGTTGTTGAACAAGTTGGAAGTGCTTTGACCGGCAGTAACCCTATCTCAAGTACTCCATCTTCTTCGGATTCTAAAGAATTACTAGAATTTTCTGACAATACCGATGCCGAACAACAAAACAAAGACGAAGTAGGTGAAGTGAAAGAAAGCGAAGATGCAAAAGAATCGTGAACAAATTTGGATTTCTCTAAAATTGTATCGATTTATATAATTTATTTATTTATTATTTCCAAGTCAATGTCAAGCATTTTTATATATTAAAATCTTTTCGCAAAATAAATAGCGGCTTTCATTGATAAATATAAAAAATGTATGTCATTACTTATGATCATTTTTTAAAAAGAACGATTACAGTTTGCAACAGCACTAACGTGCATATTATAAATTAACTGCATAATTAATAGCTTGGCTATTATTTTATTTTTAGAACCGCAAACAAAAGGAATTAAAACTAGGTTCAGTTTAATTATAATTACTCGACCGCTTCAATGTGCGACTTAAATTTGGTATTCGGCATTTTCTAACCGAATGCATGTCTAGCCATTTGATCGCAATCATGAATTAAAAAAGGTTATTGATACAACTATGTGTATTCATTTAGTGCTATAAAACGAGTTTTATAAATATGAATTGGAAACCTAATACGGTCCAGTCGAAAATTTCAGGAAACAGAATGTCACATGTGTAATTACAACCATTTTTGAAACTTTACAGAATTTAGTATATCATTGGAACATCACTTCATTAAGATTTCATTAATCATATGTATCAGTTAAAACTATATGAATAAATTATATTTAAAACGATAATTACGCCTAACATTTGCGGTGTTGTAACTCGTAAATGTTAGGCGTAAAGAAAATCCTCGAATTGACAATATAAAGTAGCGAGTTTAGTTAATTTAAATGTTTGATATATTCATGGTGTAATGCAACATTTTTGATAAACTTAATAAAAAAAGTCTGCAAAGAATCTATCTTTAATATTGTATTATTTCCTATTATTTTTATCACGAAGAGGAAAAACCCTTTGTTTCAATTTAGAATCTCTGCTGTCGCAGTAACGTGCACAATGCGGCATTTGATCCATGCAGTTCTAAATTAACAATGATGTGATCTAGGTGTTCGCAAAGTGCAGTGTGACCCGAATAAAAAATCGCAAAGAATCCAATGGCTATCGAATTACATTTACAGAAAACAACAAAAATTCCTTGGGGCTTCACGCTGGCGGGTGGCGCTGAATACGAAGTGCCTTTAACTGTTATCAAGGTAATTAAAGAAGAAATTTCTAAGATCGCCCGAGGTTACCTGTGCTTGGCCCAGTCTTTTGAAGGTGACATTGAAATATGCAAATATTTTTTAAGTGATTTTTCGGTGAGGTTTTATATTTAATTGTGATACTTACAGCGCTAATTTGCATTATTTGCGCTTTTCACAAATATGTTTATAAAGGCACTAAAAGTACGTAACCAGACGTATTTGATTTACCTTTTTTACATTGATATTGAATTCATAAGTTATTTGGAAAATTCGTATACTTGAATCTTACAAAAATTGTCTTATTGTAATAAGAACAATAAGTGCACTTGCGCATTTTTTTTGTGAGTAGTGTACACAATTGAAATTATCCTATTAATCACAGTTTAATATGTTATTTGTATTTTTTGGCACTTATGGAAAAATTATTTCAATTTATTATATTCGATGAGCAATAATAACAACTTATGAATAATAGTCGAAGTATTCTCAATTAGATTATTATTAAATTACAAAATTATTATTTGTTAACGATAAATAAATTAAATAATCGCTTCATCATTAAAACTGCCGTAGTGTCAATAATTCATAGATCATAGTATTTGCATAATGAAGCAATTTAAAACAATATCAAATCCACTTATAACGTTCGGGTGTGTGATTCGTAATATATGCGCAAGCGATCTTATTGCAGTAGCAACGCATCCAGTATGTGTTTGGCGCCCATACGTTTAGGCATTTGAAAAATGTCCGCACAATGCAAACTAATACGATTGTTCACATACAGCGGCGTGCTGCAGAATTAGGAACTAGTGTAATGCGAAACTAGGTACACGTAAAATTTTTCGCTGTACCAATCCAACCGATCAATTAGGTAGGTTGTGGTAAACCTGCAATTGATAGTTGAATTCATGTTAATCTTATTTATTTTCTGTCAATTTCTACATGTGCTTTCTACATCTAGTATTGAAATTGTATATTAATAAATATACTACATGACGTCTGTACAATCGTATCAGTTGTCAATATATCAGGGAAAGTGATGCAATATTTTATACCAATTCTTAAGCTAATTTCGCACTATATGAGCACATGAAAATGTAATAACTGATAGAAAAGGTGATATAGATACTAGTGATAAATGTATACTAAAAGGAGGAATAATAAACATGACTTCGAGGTACACTAAGAAAAAATCCTTGCAGCAAATATAAACATAGTGGCAGTGGCAAAAGCGCAATAGTGTGGATTTTGTAGTATGGCAAATATAGCATTCATTACTAAAAGTGAAAACAATATCTCGTAGTTCTGGAATTTCTGGCAAACGAGAGATGTCAGGTTCGATTCCTTACCCGGACATTTTTTCATATAATTAATTACGTTGGAAAATACCAACGGAGTTCATTTTTTTTCATAATTTAGCGACGGAAACCAAATTATATTGATATCATGTAGTGGTTTGTAGGATGGTTATTGTTTAATAAAATGCTGCTTTTTGTCGTACGGATTGTTTGGTTCCAATAGTGACAATTTTGCAATAATTTAAACATATGGACGCCAAACACATACTAGATGCGTTACTACTGCAATAAGATCGCCTGCGCATATATTACGAATCACACACCCGAACGAGCACTCCCCCACCGTCGCCCGTGAAGCGCACGGAAAGCTATGCTTATATTATAGCAAACCTGTTCCTAGCTAACGCGAATTAATCGTTTGGTTGAATGATGAATAAGCCTGCAGAAACTTTTAATGCACTTATAAGTTATAAGTGCATTATTCATCATTGGTGAATAATCCTCATCAAACAGGTCCAGACAGTTAGTTCTCTTTGTGCGCATACAAACTAAAATGTGTACTCTTCACGGACAGGAAGCAAAATTGCAGGCATGCTACCAATACGGCAATCCTATCGGAAATTGAGAACCTACTTCATATTTTGCTTCGATTTTAAGCTACCCAATTATGCCCATCGATGGCTAAAGAAAATTTTCATTATATAAATTTATCTTACTTTTACTATTAAACTTAAAACTTATCTTTATTTGTTTATTTATTTATCTTATCTAAAAAGACAGTCATTTACAATTATTACAGTAATTTTAAATGTGTCTGGACGTTCTAAAAATTCTAGGAATTATTAATTTTGGATATCTCATCTATTTCTAATTATAATTTTTCATACTTCGATGATAATGGAGATCCTTAAAATTTCGTCGTGGAAAATTGCTAAAAATATAGTTAATTAATAGAAATAACAATATGATATCTGCGTAAACAACACATAAGTATCGGCACCCTCCGCACCACACAAGTTTAATTTATTATATAGTAATATAATAATTAGTCCGGGACGGCCGTTTCGAGGACACGAATGGTTCTCATCATCAACCGGTGACCGAATGAAGTGAGAAAAAACATTTTCTAAAACTAAACATGCATGTACTATCCCTACTTCTTAGAACAGATATCCTTTACAAGTGCCTATTTCTACCCCCTGCACGCCTTGAAGCTACGACGTGCGAAAGATAACATGCATGAACTATTCCTTCACCGAGAAGAAATATTGTATTTTACAAGTGCCTAATTCTACCCTCTACGTGTCTTAAACTACGACATGCGAAAAACATGGCCAGATGGACGGGAAGATCTCTTTTATGGCCCAAAATATAAACGAGTGCCAGCCTACTGCAAAAGGTCAAAAAGGACAGAGTACGACAACGGTCCGTTTTCTCGGTTCATCAGATTTTTATTACTTTTTATGTAAACTGTCTCGTACGCATCTAATTCTCGCGGCGACGTTACGTTTTTAATCAATTTTAAGTATTCTAATTTAATACTATGCCCGGTTTCATTTATATGTTGTGCCACACTCGACGCGTCCAATCTGCCGTAGCGATAATTTCGTAGATGTTCTTTGAATCTAGTTTCTATCGCTCTTTTTGTTTGACCAATATAGGCTTTATTACAGTGACTACATTCAATTTTATAAATACCCGACCTTTCTCCCATTTTCGGTTTATCTTTAGGATTACCGAGAAGATTTTTGGGTGTGTTGCGCGAACCGAAGCATACGTTCATATCTTGACTCTTCAAAACCTTCCCCACGCCTTTCGATATGCCGTGAAAGGGGAGTTTCACGAATTTCTTGCTATTAGTTTCTACCGGGGTTAAGGTCGTGGAATTTCTTACGTAAAGCCTATGTTGGACTTTCTTAAGCATGCGATCGACTTCTATAGAAGAGTAACCGTTATAAATAGCTACGTTTTTTATGAATTTAAGTTCTCTGTTAAATCTACTTCTACTTAGAGGGAATTTAACCAATCTATTAATTAAGAAGCTAATCGCGGCCATTTTGTGTTGTCCACAGTGGTTAGAGTCGCTCATAATGTACCTATTTGTATTGGTTTCCTTTCTATAGATGTCAATTTCTAGTTTCTTATTATTTTTATTTTTAATCACTAAACTATCTAGGAACGGAAGTTGATTGGTCACTTCTTATTATTACTTTTCTTAGTATCAAAAACCGCGAAAATATCATCGACGTACCTATGCCAAATTCTAGGAAAATATGTGGCATCCGCTCTCATGCATGTCTCAAACTTGCTCATGAACAAGTTGGCTATGAAGGGGGACAGGGGGTTGCCCATTGTTGTACCTTCTAATTGTTCATAGTACTTGCCCTCAACTTGAAAACAACTTTGCTTCATGCAGAGTGATATTAGTTTCTTATATTCTGCTATTTTGGTATCTTCATATTGTTGAGCTTTAAGAGCTCAACTAAATACTCTATGGTTTCAGGGATCGGTACACTAGGGAAGAGTGAACAAACATCGAACGATACTAAAATTTCCCCATCTTCTAGTTTGTATGGTTTACTTTATTTACAAAATCCAATGAGTTTTCTACTTCGAGGCTGTCTGCTTTGATGGGTAAATTTTTGTATTCATTTACTAGCCATTTGGACAGTTTGTACGTGTTTTGCTATGTGGGTCGTTCAATAAGAACTTACAAAGAGATAGAAAAACAAAGTATTTTCTGTAGATTTTTATTTATTTTTCAACATAATCTCCATTTAATTCTATACACTTTTCCAAGCATTTTTACAGCTTTTTTAAGCCTTCCAAAAAGTAGTATTTCGGAACGTCCTCAAAATAGGTGATGACTTCCTCGTTCGATGTAACCCGTTGTCCGCCGAGCCATTTTTTCAAATTTGGAAATAAAAAAAGTTATTGGACGCCAAATCCGTTGAATAAGGGGGATGTCGCACTAATTCGAACTTTAATTCCATAATTTTGGCTATATAAACTGCGCAGGTGTGCCCCCATGCATTGTTTTGATGTAAGAGGATCTTTTTTTTTCAAATGAGGATGTTTTTTTTTTTCGATTCTTTTGTTCAACCCCTCTAATAACGACGCATAATACTTTCTAGGTATTGTTTTTCCGAGTAATTATTAAGATAATTCCACTTGCATCCCAAAGAGCCGAGGCAATCACCTTGCCGGCCGATTTCACCGTCTTTGCCTTCTTTGGGGCCCGTTCGCCTTCGAAAACCCAGTGTTTTGACTGTTCCTTTGTCTCAGAAGTGTAAAAGAGTGGTCCATGTTTCGTCCATAATTATGTATCGACGGAGAAGCTCGTCAGGATTGCGACGGAAAAGCCCCAAAGCGCCTCAGAGCAGACCACACGATTGCGTTTATTCTCCACTGAGAGCAAACGAGATACACATCTTGCTGAGATTTTTTTCATGCCCAATTTTTCGTGCAAAATTGAAAATCCTGTACCTTGCGATATGCCTGTGGCCTCAACTATTTCGCGCACTTTAATTTGTTGATCATTCAAAACCATATCGTGGATTTTGTCAATCGTTTCGGGGGTAGCCACCTCCACTGGGTGTCCAGAATGATGTTCATCTTTTGTCGATGTACGGCCACGTACCCAATTGTAAACAGTTGCTAACACAGGAGCAAATGTGCCATAAACTTAATCCAACTTAGCTTTGATCTCTTCCGGTATTAAGCCTTGTAAATATAAGTATTTAATCACCGCTCGCAACTCACTTTTTTTTCCATTCTTCTACATAAACAAAAGCTTAAATCGCCAATAAAAATGAAACCGTGTGATAGATATAACTGAGACTTTGACAGCTGTCTAGTGACTAATGATCCATACTAGAAATAAACCATTTTCGATACTACGAGCGCCATTTCTTAGATCTTCTAAGGACTTCTCGAACCACCCTCGTTATACATATCTGCTATCCCAAAGGGGAGAGATGGGAATACAATCATCACCTGCAGTAAATTTTAATGATAAGCTGGACACGTCACCGCATCCTCGGTGACATACAGAATATAAAAAGGGTAATTATTTATTAGCTAATGAATGTAATGGTTGCAGAAGTTGTAGTGAATGCAATATCGCTCTAATTTTTTTCTAAAATCCATCGTCTCCTGTCGACATAACCACGATTTATTATTGTGTAATTCAGATTTCACATTGTTTTGGATTTGTTCCCTTATACATGGTACATGCGACTGCTATTTCTTTCGGCATAGTATCTTCATGGTTTGATTATATTTGTTCCATAAGTGCTGAAATGGTTCTTGATTCGGTAAAGAAAATGGTAAATTGTACGCTATCAACATATGCAAGTCATACAGAAAATCTGATTTTAGTCTTAAGCTATTTTTTTTTATTGGTGCTGTGCACTGTGTATGTTTGCTACTGTTCCGTTTATCTTATGATAACGATCTATCTTCAGACCGAACAAATTATTTTCGCACCATCGTAATTTAAGCCAGGAATTTCCTCTATAAACTTATTTATTTTATTAGCAAGTAGTTATTCTTCTTGTTATTTATTTAAGAAGCACATTACAACAACAACATGTGTTATATACTACGTGTTGTTTAACTTTGTCGTTTAACTTATAATATGTTTCACCGGCTAGGCAATATAGCGAGTTACGAGTCTACATTGCAGTACGCACGAAATTTCGCAGTTTCAATGATACTTATTAGAAAGTAATAAACATTTATTACTTTTTGATAGCAACCAAAAATAATCCAATAAAGCAATTGAAAATGTATTGAAAGGTATCCGGAGGTAGTAAATTACATGTGTTATTCAGTTTGTGTATTAGTAGAATTTGGATCCTGAAATACGATATCTGAGGAATAAAGTATCAATTTCCGGAGAACGAAAAAAACATATTTTATAAAAAAAAGTACTTTATTGTTTCTCAAAATATTCTTCTTTAAATTTTAAGCACTTTTGCATTCGAACAAACCAATCGCCGAAACATTTATTCCAATCTGAAGTGGATATCTCAGAAATATACTTTTTAAATGCTTCAACGGCCTCTACCGGTGTCGAAAACCTCTTACCACGCAAAATGTTTTTGCAAAATGGAACGGGAAGAAGACTTTAGATGATAAGTCTGGCGAAAATCGACTGATCGATGTGCTGTGTGGGGGCTGGCGTTGCCGGGGTGAAGGATGATGCGCTGCAAACAAATTATTGTATACCAATCAACGTTTACTGTTTTTCTATCCTCAGGAGCAACGGTAGCAACAGACCCAGTTTTAGGGAAGGAAAAAGCAATCACTTTGGAACAACCAAACAGTGGATTGTTGTTTTGTTTCTGGTTCGTATGAACATATCCAGGTTTCGTCACCTGTTACGTCACTGTATATGTTGGCAGAAGCACCGCGATTGAATTTTTGAAACATTTTTTTTGCATCAATTCTGCAAAACTTCTTCACTACTAAATGGTGATGTAAAACCGTTTGTATTTGACTTCTACCAATGTCCAAGAATGTCTCTATTTGTCTATATATTACATGTCGATGCGCTTCAATCATTTGCACAGCATTGGTGTTTGCCGGAACAACAGCAATTGATGGACTACCTTCACGAAATTCGTCACTGACACTAGTACGTCTACGCTTAAATTCTGCAAACCAGTCACATACTGTGGTTTTGGACGCTGCTTCATCACGAGAGGCAGAATGAAGTCGATCGATGCATTGTTGTTGAGTTAAGCCACTTTTAAAATCTTAAAAAATCATCCCACGAAAATGTTCACAAGAAATGTCAATTTTTTTACTCAATTGATTTCTTTGAAGCCGACTGTTTTTCTGTAAATGGTGGTCAATCATAGCAACTGTGAAAGTTTAAGGCGATCAAACTGAAATATACAAAAGCGCCATCTAGTGGTCATTTCCGGAAATTGTTAGGGTTTCCCTTGTATTATTCACAATTACTATATTTCCCTGTATATTTATTTATTCTTCTTTTACGTGTCTTTGGGAGTATTAAGAACTGTCTAACTTACCCCATTAAGAATTCGCAAAATTTCAACAGTTAGTATGAGAACAACACGTGGAAATTAACTTTGGGAACACCGACGAAATGATGCAAACAACCCTTGAGACCGGAACGAACATGGATCGATTCAGCGAAACATCGAGAAGAGTTCAAATTTGGATTCGTCTAGATACATTACTTCCACAGTTCAGCGGTGCGTCATGACTCATGAGAGATGCATGTTATTCGCTGGTGTGGAAGACACTATTATAACAGTTGTATTTTTCAAATACAGTGCAGTCTCGATAACGTGAACGTCCCATAACGTGAACATCCCTAAACGTGAACAGCCAAATTGATATGCGTATTCCAAAACGTGAATGTCAAGAACACTTTGCCTCTATAACGTGAACATAAATGAAATTTCGTCGTGTTTCTTGTGTCGGTAACTTTAGCTTTTTGTATTAGGCCGCCAACTATGCGGCGATCCTTTTGTCGGTAAATTACCTTTGTATGTATTAGCCCGCCGTTACATCGGAAGAAATATTGTGTACATATTCAGCGTTAGTCGGTGTTTATGCGCCAACCGATACGCAAGCATGATGGCTACTAAGAAGGTGAACTATTTAACATTAGAGAAAAAAGCCCAACTCTTATCCGATGTTAGTAAAGGTTTCGGAGTTACCTGTTTATCAAAAAAGTATGGAATAGCGAAATCTACAGTGTGTGCGATTAAGAACAAAAAGGCCCAGATTACTTCAACAGTTGCCATGACATTTTCTGGAGCGTCTAAACGAAAATCTCTTAGACCCTCAGAGTACCCGAAAATGGAAAAGGCCTTATACAGATGGTTTTTACGACAACGAGAGAGGAATGCCCCAATAAGTGGTACAATTTTGAAAGAGAAAGCCAAATATTTTCATAGAGAATTGTATGGAGATCAGTCTACTTTTTCTGCTAGCTCAGGGTGGCTACAAAAATTTAAGAAAAGATTTGGCATACGATTTTTGACAATAACTGGCGAAAAACTATCTTCTCAACCAGAGCTGGTTTCGCCATTTTTACAAAAACTTGCAGCAAAAATTAAGGACTTAAACTTAGACTACAATCAGGTCTACAACGCTGATGAAACTGGCTTGTACTGGAAACTTTTGCCAGGAAAGACCTACGTATCCGCTGCAGAAAAAACTGCCCCGGGAAGAAAAACAGCCAAAGAAAGAATTACGTTTCTAGCATGTACAAATGCGACTGGTTTGCATAAATTGACTCCTTTGGTAATAGGAAAAGCTAAAAATCCGCGAAGTTTTAAGAATTCTTACATTCCTGTACATTACAAACACTCACAGTCTGCATGGATGACAGCCGGAATTTTTAAGGAATGGTTCAATGAAATGTTTGCTCCTGAGGTGAGTTTATTACATTATGCGTGCCATAAGTTTTAAAAACTAAAACTTTGAATTGTAATAATTTTAGGTGAGAAAGTTTCTTAGAAAGCAAGGTCTACCAGAGAAAGCACTTCTTTTGTTGGATAATGCCCCTAGTCATCCCCCGGAAGAGCAACTTTTATCTGATGATGGTCTAATTCATGTTATGTATATGCCTCCCAATGTCACACCTTTAATTCAACCTATGGACCAAAACGTAATAAGGTTGGCCAAACTACATTATCGTTCTATGTTTTTGGCAATGGTTGTAGCTAATAAATCAAATGATATTAATGTCGTTATCAAGCAGTACAACCTTCGGGATGCAATTTTAAACTTATCACGAGCATGGAATAAACTAGAACCACCAATAATTAAAATGTGTTGGAAAAATATTTTGGAAAGCCAGCACGAGGACGATCCCGAAGATAACATACCCCTGGCAACACTTCGTCAAGAATTGTTAAATCTGAATAGCGTTGTAGAGACTAACCTTAATTTGCTAAAGGAAATTGATTCAATGCACGACTTCCACTCTGCGGATATCGAAGAATGGAATAAAGACAACATCGACGAACGTGATGAAAATTGTACTACAATAGATCATTCTGATGATTCTGTAATCGAATGTGTCACAGATCAGAATGAAGGATTGTCTAAGGATATATACAAAATCAGCCACGTAGAAGCAATTCGTATATTTAACAGAGGTTTGGAATGGGCTGAGCAAAATAATGCCGACATCGAGGATATCCAGTCCCTACAAAAATTACGTGAACATGCTACTATACTTTCAACTAGACAACGTTTGCGTCAAACAAAATTAGATTACTTTCTAAAGAAGAATAAATTAGACTTGTTTATTTGATGTGTTCCTTTTTTAAATAAAGTATGTTTTAAGCGAAACACACATTTAAGTTAGTTTTAATGCCACCTTTGTTTGTGATTGACTTTATCCAGTAACATGAACTTCTCGAATATATGAACACGGTCGTCTATAATTAGTTCACGTTATCGAGACTGCACTGTAGTTGACTAATTCGCTGGGACATTTGTAACGCTTTCTTAAACTTTT